>OY735225.1:41033782-41053782 GCA_963457665.1 Thysanoteuthis rhombus | reverse complement strand
GAAATATAGTGGGTGGACCAATATGTCAATAACCCACCACATAGTTTTCAGCTGAGATTTTATCTGGAATGCTCTATATGATGCATATAATGTAGTATGTGATCGATATCCCTTTTGAAAGTAGAGCATTTTAAAAGGAGATTATGTTGGAATATTGATATCTTTTGCCAAAAAAACGCATTTTTTCACTACACATCGTATGTATCGTCGCAATTGTGTGAATTGATAGATAGATTGGATAAGGCTGGGATTGATTCAATTATCTTTATAGATTGATTGATAAGATCAGGCTCAGATAGACTGATTGACGAATAGATGGATGGATAGATGGTTAGATAGATTGATCGATGGAGAAATTTGAGATAAATCTAGAGTAGTTTCCCAACAGGTTTGGTTAGTCCCCGAATGGAAAACTGCTACGTGGCCAAAATATATTAGTAACGTGCCACGCTGGGTGTGATGAATGAAAGTACAAATAAAAAAAGAGATTATCAATGAATAAATTACGTTTATCATCCTTTGTGTGAGTCGTGATCTCTAAAATAGTCAGAATTTTCTTAAAATAGGCAAACACGAATTGTGATCAATTGTGCATTAATTTGCATTGAAAATTAAATACTCCTCTAAAAACTCTTTCAGGGAGAATCCATTGACGTATGTGGTAGATATCTAAACTTCCAGCCCGTTACCTCTGTTCAGGCGGCTTATAAGCGCTATACATATTTACGTAGCCAGTTGGATCGCCTTGAAAATTGAAGAAAAATAATTTGACAGTACTTGCTGATGGTTTCTAATGAAGGACAATCGCTTAATTTTCGTACATAATCAGCTTATATTTACGATTATTGTGACGTGATCGGCTTGCAGTTTCAAATGAAGAAAATGTACATGATATCAGCACCAGCTAACTTATAATATTCACGTTCTTTTTGCGTTTCCTATCACTAATATGCGTTCAATTGCAAATAGACGTGTTCAAAGCTCAAAATGTTCAAATCATGAAATGGAAGAACCCACACCACAAACACCTACGTACAATCAGTGCTGTTGACATATCCGTATCGGCATGGTCACCCCTATCAATGTCTCGACCCCAGCAATGTCTGATTCTGAGTAGCTATTTTTATCTCTAATGCTTTCTTGGCCCGGAACCTCCGTTTGACGTATGCATGGAGAGAGATGATCTAGTTGTGCTTCTAAAATCAATCAATCACGTCTGAATTTTTCTTTCTTCCTGTTGATGCTGTTGTTGTTTGTGTTGAAACAGTTGAAAAAGAATTTTTGCTTATTGCCACCATGCAATCGATCAACTAAACTGACGGCTCCGAGCACATTGCAACATTGTACCATAGTGAAATTATGTATGTTCATTTATCAATACTATATGCTTATATATACATAGACACGTACATTCATGCATACATACATACATTCATAGTACATGCAGACGTATATAAATACATGCATATATGAATGCTTACATACATACATACATACATACATACATACATACATACATACACATATGCTTACATACTATATCTTCACGGACTTTTACAGCGAAGGGGTAGACATCTCAACATAAATATCAATTGTGTGTAGTTTATGTACTTACCATATGAGTAACCTAGTGAGTATTCCTACGCTCTCCAGAAATATTGGTGATTCTAAACACACTTAATGTTGTGACTCTGACCTTCAGCGTAATGAATATAATGCATTAGTGTGGCAGGAAGTCACAGCATGAGTCTTTCAGATTATGACTCACACTATACAAGAAAATGCTTACCAAATCTAGCTTTTACGTATCAATCTACGACAGACACCCTTCAGTAATTAATTTTGTACATACGGAATTCTTGGGCTTGTTTGTACATCTTTCACTTCGAATATGTACCAAAAATACGATCAATAGCTTATATGAAAAAAAAATACTCCCTTCACAGGGGTCGTTCTAACCTGAACCTTCGTAAAATTTATCTTATCATCATTTAAACATTGGTGAAAAACTGTACAAACTTACTCCACCATATTACATAGTTAGTACATTCCATCAAACAGTCGATACCAAAATTCAGACATTTTATTCAAACCGTCCCTGTGTCCAAGTAGCCCTGGTCTTCCCCTTATTTGGAACAAATGTACAACCTATAAGATTGTCATATAGCTAAGTTCTGTTGACTAAATGTCTTGGGATGTTAGGGACCTTCAAATTGAATTATGCTTGAGGCCCCATGAGGGCTTCGGCCAGACTTACGTCATCACTCATAAGACCTTGACTTAATAGCCGTAGTGATTATCCATATCCCATTACAAGATGAGAAATGCAATATACAAAATTAAAATTGACCTGACATCGTGCAGAACCCCTTGACAAATGGGTTCTGAGAGTAGACCCTCGCTTTGCCCCGATAACAAAGCCTGTCAAACAACTTTAAAGGGATGATTGATCGGTAGTAACGGTTTGAGAAACTTGTCTGTTAACCATTACTCTGTTCTAGGAGCCAAAGGATGGTTGCTAAACTTAGCTAAGTCTAGCATGAGGCCCCTATTGTTTGCCAAATACTGAGAATCATTCTCACTACGGTGATCATAAACTGTTTGAATAACATAGAAGCCATTGTTCGATGTGAGATTGATTTATTGAAAAACTGTAGCTACTGAAATTGTGGGCTTTATTTTGACGCTTTTCTTTTCATTAACATCTAGATCATAAGGAAAGTAGATATTGTTCGATGTGTTGTGACTTTGTTTTAGATATTTTCCTGCCACAAAGTGAGTGATGTCATAAAGGGAATTTGATCCATTCAAATGTATTATACATTGCGACACTACTGTTGTATTATTGACTGTGATGGCAAGCCTTATGTAACATTTAATACGGCGTAACACTACAGCAACTGAAGGACTTTACTGACGTTATAGCCATGGAAAATATTCCAACTTTTTTCTTCGTTTCTGAATTATTATTTACTCTCTTAGTAGTGTGTGTTCAAATCAAGTTATGATGGCAAAATTTGGCACTGATGCCATAAGAAAAAAATAATTGCCAATACATTTACAGTAAGCTGAGTGACAAAAAATTTTTTTCTAGAGAAAAACTGAAGTAAACATCTATTCATTTTTTAATTCAATCCAAACAGTAATAACTCAAATTTCTCAATCAGAAATACATCGAAAAGTCAGCTGTTAGAGATCCTCCAAAATAAAAAAGCCCTCATCTATCCATCTATCAATCTATCTATCCATCTATCTCTATCCAAATGTTTTTGGAACAATAATCTGAGATGTTACCTAACAGTTTGAATAGGTTTCTTCAGTTTTCAAGTCAGTCTGACCGACATATGCTTATATGCTCCATCAGTGCGTGCAAGAGGTAGGGGGGGGCTTTAAATTTCAAAATCTATTAGTATTATGTCACAAATGGCAGATTTTATGTCTGGTTCAATTCTCAATATAAGTTCATGCGTATTTGCCCCTAGTTTATGACTGCCCTTTTAAAAATTCGGACATTTTAGTTATAACTGCAAAACAAAAGACGGAAAATAAACTTGTTCAATGATCATCCTTCCTTCCAATAATTTGATTCATCACCTTAAACACAGCACACTTCAAGAGAGTGTTGGTCGCGTGACAGTTTCCCTTGAGTGACTAATCCGATCTGTATTTCAGACTGCATCTCCACCTCTTCACATTTCATTATATATTTCTGTTTCAAGTGTTTATATTCAATTCATCTTTATCTCTCTATCATTTTTTTAATAAGTTCATAAACTATACAGATTGTAACTTATACATTATACAACTGTGAGGTTGCGAAGATAAATTATACAAAAATATGAATAAAAAAAACTAGTAGTGGCTTTGATATATAGACACACACACGAGCGAGATTTGAGAGAATGTCCATTACATAACTGCATAAGTGTTATAATTTATAACATTGGGGATATGGTTTGAGAAGTGACGGTATTATATATGTATATATATATATATATATATATATATATATATATATATATATATATATATATATATATATATATATATATATATATATATATGTATATATGTATGTATGTATGTATATATATATATATATGTATATATATATATATAAGCGTGTGTGTGAGAGAGAGAAAGAGAGAGAGTGTGTGTGCATGTATGTGTTTGTGCGTATATGTACGTATGTGTGCGTACATTTGTGTGCAATACATACATTTTACAAATATACATTTCTTATACTGACAGAAATATAGATCAGTCTGTTTTTATGGCCAGTTGCCTCCAATCATGGCAGAATCAATGGACAATGTTGATGTGATGAAGTATGAATTCTCTATAAATTATGTCTCTCTTTCCTGGAGAAAAGTAGCATCAGATAGCAGCCCAAGAGACGTTGCCAGGCAGTGGCCACGAGCCTTGCCGTTCCTGCCATCTATACACCCCTGATGGCCAATATATTAGCATACAGAGATATGTCGGAACTGTCAGTTTTGCCACGAGGACAATAACTTGATTCATAAGCGCAGCGTTACGTCTTCGTATCAATGAAACGAGAAGAGTACATGAGAATGGCTAGAAAAGCTAGGTATGCTGTTCAGTCGCTGGGTCTGCGGTGTGTCTCTAAATGACCTTTTTCTGTCGTCTTTTGTTGTTACTGGGGCCAAGTACTTGCAAAAAGTAATCGCTTATAGGCTCTTTTTCATAGAGAAATATCTGGCTTTGTACTTAGCGCATACTTGTTCCCGGATCAAACACACTTTTGATCTAACACATTCATATCTCTCTCGGTTAGTTGATGACCGTATCTTATATTCGAATATATCCGTTTCTTCTTACATGCAAACACATACGATCAAACGCGTGTACATATTCAAACATATACGTATGGATATGCTTGCGTTTCTGTCCATTTGCACATGCACATTGGTATTTTTTTCCTGGTGCTCATATGTTATGTTAGAACTATATTTGTCTTCACATTAATGACACGCTCATCTTGTCTATCTTCCTCTATCATTCAACACAAACACTATATATATATATATATATATATATATATATATATATATATATATATATATATATATATATATACAACGAACATTTAAAGAAGAAATTTGGCTAATAGCTGCCTCTGCCTATGAAATTATCGGTCAACTATTGTGCCACTTCTCTTTGCATAGTCCCTATTGAAGATTCAATTCACTACACAGTATCATTGGTCACTAACCAGTACCAAACTGCGGAGCACTTCATCAGAAAAAAGTTTCACTTTGTGTGGCTGGGTGAAAATTGATTCTCATTAATAGATTTATGTTCATTACAATGATGCAATCTTGAGGCGGTTAATGATACCTTGATCAATCTTAATTTTGACCCTAGAGCTATATCTGCTAGTATATTTTTGATAATTTTAGGTATCAAAATATATTTTTTCCAGAAAATTTCTGATTATATTTTAGTTAATTCGTTCTGATACACATTTGGAATAACATTATTCATTTATGCAGAGCACACATATTCCTTTAAATTCTGCTAATTTGTTATTTCACCATTTTTAGTGTTATCTATTGACTATCATCATTTACATTAAATAAGTATTCACTCCATACCATTGCATGGGGTTTTAAGATGTTTCATAATTCTATTATTTTGAATAAACTCATCATATGTAACAAAAGAAAACAAAATTGGATCAATTTTGTTAGCTGTAGCATAATCAGGTTGGTACTGTTGGTAGCATTGGTCAGATTGGTTAGTGGGGTCTTGTCAAGTGGATCAAGTCAATCTGATCAATTGAGTTGGTTGAGTCTTTTTATGGCACCAGTATATATATATATATATATATATATATATATATATATATATATACATATATATATATATATATATATGTACATATATATATATATATATATATATATATATATATATATATATATATATATATATATATATATATATATATATATATATATATATATATATATATGTGTGTGTCATTCAGAATATATGTATGCATATATGTATACATTTCCGAATTGGTTTTATCATTTTAAGCTCTATTCGGAATAATCGACAGCTTTCACACAGGGAACGAGTCACTAAGTCTAGACACCGTAAATATGATGAAAATGAATGATTAAAAAAAAATGAAGACGCTACAGGAGTCGAATGTTCATGTCTGCACCTGTTGTTTCTAACGAAGATAATTATGATGATAATAAACAAATATATAAATGAATTTCCTTACGTGTTTTTCCATTCACGCTGCCTGGGCAAAAGGACTCATTTTTATTGTAAAAAGAGTCGGTCATTTCAAATAGTGTTTCGAATAATATGAAGCATTCCTATACATCATGTCGGATTATATGCCCATTTCCTGTTGTATATACATATATATATATATATATATATATATATATATATTGACATTTAATATAGTGTATTTGCGGCCCATCCTGAGTCTCAAAGGAATCTCCCCAACATTGTCTTGTCTGAATTGTCAGTGGTTGACGTGGCAACTGCTTTTTCATGCAATTCAATTTAGGAGTCTACAACACGTCAGCTAAAAAAAAAACAACCTTTGTCTCAGGTTCAATTCACTATGTTTTTTTCTCTTACTTCATAATTTATCGGCCAGTTCTACTTTTATCAAATTGAAAGAACTCTTTACGTTCAAGACCCGTCCAACCCTTTGAATGATTATTTCAAGTTGAATCGTTTTCTTTTCTTCTCTAAAAGATATGAAGTTGTATTTCTGCATCCTTTCATCGTATATTAATTCTTCCTTCCTATCAATCATCTTCTGTAAACCAATGTTGGGTGTGTATTGGTTCATATCTTTAGTTAAGGACTTTACACTCGTTGGCAGTATTTCCAAACGGGTCTTTTTTTAAATCTGCATTTTCCGTACCAGGACAGCAGAGCAGACACAAAATGTATGTTTATCAACTATTTTCTTGTGTATAATTTGAGAAAGGTCATTCAATGAGTTTTTCATCCTATTTTTTGTCTTGTTAACACGACGTTTCAGCCAATCAGTTCTGCAACCTACTCAAGTTGTAATATACAAACATGATTGTAATAAACAGAGATTTAAATCTATGAGCCCAAAAAAGTATGAATCAAAGTCGAATTGAAGTTTGGGAATGTCCGATCAAGTCTGGAGAGCGTTGAGCAAAAATCATCGTCACTCGGTAGAAGTCAGTTTTATTAACATGGAACGCTGTTAGAAACTTGGGAAAATCAGCGAAATAACCGACATCAACATGCTGAGTATATGTTGCTCGAGCGCTGGGTTCAACCGATAACACAATAGGGACAGGATTTGAGAATCCAGGCTTGACTGGAAAGGTAAAAGAAAAAGATATCACCCGTATTCCAACGTCGGATCGTTTTTATCACAGGAAAATACTGTTTACCTCCTTCCCACTCGGATAGTACATTTGGAGAAATCCGTGGGATGGATTGACTGGTATTTTGTGTCAACAACACGGACAACGGAAATGAAACCAGTCTTCCAGAGAAATCATTTGAACTATTTTCCTGTACTAAATCTAGTAGCTTTGATGCCAATCGTTGAAGGAGTTAGGATCGCTTCCAAAAGCTGATAAAATCTTATGTTGGTTCACATTGTCATCCAATTCAATGCATGGATGCACACGTGCAAAAGCTAATAACGTCTATCAACTGAAAAGATTAATTGTTGGAATGACAGGAATCACCTCCTTCAGATCGAGCCAAATAATTTCATACTTAATACTCCACTGGGACACCAAGAATACATCAACTTATACTTTAACCCCCAACCCTCCCCACACCCTCTCTCTCTCACTCTCACTCTCACTTTCTGTCTGTCTGTCCGTCTGTCTCTCTGTCTCTGTCTCTGTCACTCTCTCCCCACATATATGTATATAACTTCATATGATATTATCCAGATGTTTACTTAAGGATTTTTGTGACTTCGTAAGGTTAAATCTCCCCAATTCTATTCGATAATGGTGAATTTATGATTTGATAGTGTAAGTGTGGCTCTATTTGGAGTTGAATATCATGATTGATGGAGCTATCTTTGTGTCTGAATCTGAACGGCCATTCAGATTTCCCTACGTACAGCATTGCACACATCCGAAGATATGCATATAGTAGCCCCTTTTGCAGTTAGAGCAGTGGTAAATATTGATTTTTTTTTTCAGAATACCTCAATATAATTTATTAAATTTTGGTGTACAGAATGCGCTCTGGCTGTATCTCAACTCTCTTTTTCTGCCTCTGTATCTCTGTAAATATATGCATATATGTATATAAGTGTGTGTGTGTGTGTGTGTGTCTAAGTCTCTGTGCGTATGAGAGGCAAGCCAAAATTGTGGAGAATTTGACCCCCACACCACAAAAAAATGAAATAAACGGATACAAGAAAGCTTGTTTCTCAACGTTCCCGGTGTTTTTCACAAAATAAACTGCACAAAGAAAGTAATGGCGAAATCTTTTGAGAAAAAATTATCGGTTATTAGAAAGTAAAGTAAATCACGAAATTTTCGTACTTATATGATCGATTAAACCCTATCAACTATGCTAAATGTAGATAAGTGGTATATTCCTCCCATTACATGGGGAAAAGTTGATAGAAACTGTTATTTCTCAAATATATTTGACTTACTATCTCCCTTCCTCCTCCGTCAACTGTCGTGGCATGACAGTGACAGAACATTGTTACGACACCTACCGATATAGGAGAGTGAAAAGAGAGATTGATTTCTGTAGTTAAATAGGCACCAGAACATTGTCAATCAGTCGAAACCGTCTTGTTAGCAAAGTCTTTTGGCAGCATGCCATGTTAGGGGTGACTTATTCAAAAACTGAGAAGAAAAATGATCCATTTATACGATCAATTCTGTCATCTTTTGCTGGAAACTTTAACGGAATTTGTTTTTTAAGTAACAACTAGTTCACACATTGCTAAACGAATAGGCCTGGATCGTCACTCAAGAGAAACCATCTTGTAACCAGACACTTTGGGCAGCATGTCCCGATGGGACTTATCAATTCAAAAATCAGAGCGAATGAATACTCCTTGTGGTCTTCTTTTGTGATGCTGATCATAATTCTCCCTAAGCATGTTCTCATTTTTCGTATTTTTCAGTTTGTGGGTAATTTTTTTGGTTTAGGCCCTTGTATCAGCTCCGTAGGTGACTATCGGTAGGATACATTGGCAGTTAACAACTCAGTTTATACAATTCACTCTGGCTCCGTCTCAACAGTTCACTGTATAATTCTCACTCTGACCCTCTTTTTTCTCCTTCTGTCTCTCTGAATATATGCATATATGTATATAAGTGTGTGTATGTGTGTGTGTGTGTGCATGCGCATGAGGAGCAGGCCTAACTTGTGGGGAATTCGACCCCTTCCCCGAAAAAATTAAAAGAATACAAGACTGAGGATTCTCCGATTCTTGAAGCTTGGGCTCATACTACAGACGCTTGCCAACCCAGACTGAATCTTTACCTGATTTACCAAACTCTTTCAAGAATCAGTTTCTATGAATTGAAAACTCATATAATAAGCAAAATAATTATCATGGTTCTTTGTCTATAAAACGGACACTTTCACTTGAAGACGCGTGCATCTTGATAAAAACGTTTTCTACCAACCATTTGGAACAATAGAGTCTTCCATGGAAATGAATTCAGTATTTTTCTCTATAATTCAAATTCATTTCGCAAAGCTTACCTTTGTCAATAGAGACGCAAGTTCTACTCTAAGGTTTATTCTTTTGTGAGAAAAAAAACAATAAAAGTAATCCTAATTAAGGAAGATGAGAGCCGAAAATGGATGATGATGATACAGTGAAAGTACCTATTTGAATATCTGCAGAAAATATGTACCTGCACAATATGTTAATATAAATGTAAAAACTCAATAAAAAAAAACAAATGAGAATGTTTTAACTTAAAAAGACGGAAAGAAATTGACACAGTGGGAAAATAGCTGTTTTACTCTTAAGCGGACACGAAACTAAACCTAGTGAGATCCGATTTTTTAATTTCACCACTGCATCAGCATTTTACCTTCTATCTTATGTCAAAATGATCCCGTTTAGCAGCTTTTGAGTTTTGTTATCATATCAACACACTGTGCAGGTATGCATCTTTCTCACTGGCCCTGTTTTCTTTAAGATTCTATCAATGTGTACACATACCGACCTAAACTATACTTATTACTGTTTAAAAATAATTTTAAAGGATAAATTCGAACCACAAATGTAACAATCACATAATGATCACATTATCCAACTGCACCACGGATACTGAGTTTTTGTTTGGTGTATATCATTTGTGCTTTCGAAATCTTCCTCATTTCTAACACAAAGACTCTTGCTGCAGGACTTGAAATTGGAGAATAACTATATTTGATAATAATATATTCAGAGGGACGAATTGAGTATAAGCTAATTGTTTGGTGTAATTTGCATCTTCAGATTAAGCGTAAATTACGTCATATCGAATTTGAAGTAAGAATTCCCTAAAAAATTGTATTTTACGTTCTTCAGGGCATTTTTGTAAGTCCGTTTGATGTAAAAAATACTTTCAATTAGGATTTGTACAGCACGCCGTGGGTTTCATTAAAATTGATAGAGTTTTACAAAGGTTATCAGAAAAATAAATTCATTGATTCGAGTAAAATGTCAGCTCAATCAGTTTAAAAACAAGGTGCTAAACGTGCATATTCAGTATCTGTGATTCCTTTCGAATCAATTGTCGTGTGGATACACGAACCTCGGATCTTTGTTCAATTATTTTTTGGAATTCCTAATTGCAGTCCTCGATAAATCTTCTACATTTCACAAAAGATTTTTTCTGTAAGATCGAATTACAACATTTCATAAGTAAACAAAAAAATATGGCACTGGAGGGAGTAAATTTAAAAGTATGAATTAGCCTTTGTAGTCGAAGGAGCTTGGCGAAAACAAAACTTCTCATAATAATGTCGGTCTGAGTTCGATTCTCACCTATGCTTCACTCTACTTCGAAAAGCACTGTTATTCGTTGTAATCGAAACAATGACCCAAATCAAAATTTGTATAAAAAGAAAACTGTAATTAATGTTAAGTTAAACGAATCAGAATCTGATGAAAATAACTTTGATATCGTGGGTTTCATTTTCCTGTCACGATTCTCAGTGATTCACAAGATTACATTCCGCTACGAATCTTTATTATCCTTTCTGGCTTCATACCAGTTTACAGTAATTTCATTGGAATCGAAACAAATACAATTCTTTGATTTGAGTAATTGTATTTACGATCTCGATGAGGAAAACATGAGATATAATCCTTGATTGGTTTCACAAGATCGTGTCACACCATGTTTTCAAAGTATCGAACCACTGTAGCACTACAAATTGCCCACTCACCAACCATCCAACTTGGCAATAGATTTGACCCTATTTGCTCGTCTGTGTCTGTGTCTATGTGTGTGTGTGTGTGTGTGTGTGTGTGTGTGTGTGTGTGTGTGTGTGTGTCACGTGGGTGCACGGGATCACGTACGTGTGTGTGAGAGAGAGAAGAAATGCCAAATCTTGTGCTGGCGTTTTTTTAGATGATTTTCTATATAAAAAAGACCTATGTGTTCAGGAAATTTTCCAGATGATTAGTTTCTAAGGGCTACAGTTACATTCTTCATTAATGGTTGAAAATAACAAGCCATATTGAAAAGATGTGATAGATGGACATGCAAGTATCATCATCATCATCATCATCATCATCATCATCATCATCATCATCATCATCATCATCAGAACCTTAGATAAAAAGATTTGCCACACTCTCTTATTTGTGACATCACAGTACAAATACTATCTTAACTTGCCTAGGTTGTCACGACATCTCATTTATTGCCAGTCACAACTTTGCACATGATCTATGGGGATCCACGTTGTGAGTCGCCGAGTCCATCTGATATCTGACAATCTAAGAACATTACCAGCCCATAATTAAGTGAGTTTTCAAATTGATCGTATATCCCTGACACCTGTTTCTGCTCATATACTGTGCTGTTTTTTAATCACTACCTGTGATTTTGAGCATGACTTTTTTATGCATGTTACATGGTTCTCATTTTGGGGTATCGGTTGTAAAAAACTTTTTTCTGGGATTGATCTGATTTTTATTATCAATAATCACGTATCCCAACACTCAATTTCTAACTGTATTTTGGTCTGGAAATTCTACGGTATAATTTTTGGCCATTGTGAATAATATTCACTATAGGAATAAAGGAAGGGAAGTATTTTAAAACAAATTTGTTGATATTCATTTTGATAGTGTAACGGCTGCTTCATCTACAGGACGATCCTGGATCCAATTGCAAGAATGATCGAGAAGTGTTGCTTGGGACAAATATCCTTGAGCAGATAACTGAATACACTATAAACTGTTTGAGTAGGGTCACGGTATTGCCTCGTTGGTCAAGCATCCTGCCAAAGGGGTGGTCAGAAAAAAACCTTGTAGCAATACCGTCTTGTAGAGATTGACGCTTAAGCTGTTGAAGCAGGTCAAAACAAAACACTTCTAGGCGTTTCCATCCCCCCACAATGGCAGGTACTGGGACTTGGGATCTAGAAAAGTAGGCATAGGTGCTTACTGTGGCAGAACAAGGGCTGACCACAATTTTCACCCTTTTTATCTTATCTTTTAGCAAAAAACGGCATTGATTTTCGGAAAGGGGAAATGCCTTCATAAAAGGTTACTAAGAAAAAAGATTCCCCATTACAGTCAATAACAGAAAAACCAGGAATTCACAATTCCGGTTTATGTGAGAATATTCCTCTAAGAATAAAAATGATCAGAATAAATTCTATTCTCGACAACATTGGTGTTTTTACTGAAAAAATATCTAGAAATATCTAAACTGTGGAGAATCTAGGTGTCAGTATTAAACTTGTACAAATCGAGGCCCCCCAAAAGTTCCCAAAAAAATTTTTCAGAAAATAAATCAAATCTTTTAAAAGGGTCTATTTTAATACTGATGCCAATGTTTAAGCTTGTAGACAAGGCTATTTGACCTGGAGCATTGTAACACGCAAATACAGAAAAAGAGAAACACAGGTGTACATGAAATGGGATAGAAAGGTCCGCCATCTTTGATTGCAAGGGGTTTTTAAGAATGTTTTACTACATACAGATTGATTGAGTCCAAGCTAAATCAAATAGAACGTTTTATTTGCAAACTTCCATCAATCCTCGTTTTCCTAACAACAAACGCCCGAAATTCCCAATCTTAATTCCTGATAATCGGATCTTTAGTTTCTGGTGCCTGGACCCTAAGGTATTTGCCTTTTCGGTTCTGCATTCGGTTTCTCAGCGTTACATTTTTAATCTCCGGTAGAGTCAATAAATTCGTAGTATCTCTGTCAACTCATTGCATGCAATGTGTTTGAGACTGCCCCAACAACGCTTACTATAGCAAAGCATTTCACCCGCTCATTCATTGCAACCCCATCAAAGCTACCGGATGTAGACCATCAGCCAATAAGAACAAGCGTAGGATAGAAGAAGGAATTCTTTTACCGACCTTTAACGCACATTTCCGGCTTTGGTTACATTGTCCGGAAATTAAGATCGCCAGTTAAACATGGAATAAATCGATGCTCTTCTATAATCCGTGCTTTCTATTCATTCTTTTTTCTTCACTCATGTTTTTCTCCTCTTCTGTCCTTACTCTTTAATAGCCTTTATGTTTACTCTCTTTTCTACAGTACCGAAAGGTTTCTTTCATGTTCTTAATATGCTCTGATTCTATTACCAATGAGCATTCCTCACCATCTATGTACAAGAGTCAGCTCTCCTTTTTCTTCTCTGATTGGCCCAACCAATGTCCCTTCACATTCTTACATCTCTTTTATTGGCATACGTTCTTTTTGGGAATCGCTATTCAAGCTTTGTTTAGCCTGACACAAGGCCATGTGGAAATGGCTGATATTAGTTATGAAAGAGAAGGTTGATCACATAAAGTTCATCGATATACATGGCAGTAAACGATCAAGATTCGGTCGTGCGGATAAATGACACCACAAGAAGCCAGGAAGTGTGCTAGGAAGAAGAAGCCATAAATAACTAAGGGACTTAGACATACAAACCGACCATCTCATCCGAGCAAGATCTGCTAGTTGTACTCAGGGGAGAGAGGAGCTGCCAAATCATAGACGTGGCTGTATCTGCAGACTACGGATTAGACAAGTGAAAGAAAGAGGGAGACAGAGAGATGGAGAGCGAGAGGAATGAAATAGTAAATCCCAGGACCTAGTCAGGGAACTGAGAAAGGTGTAGAACATGGACGTCGGTGGAGTGTCGATGATGGCAGATGCATTTATAACAGTGCCAAAGAGATCGGGGTCAAGATTGGATTAGTTGGAGAAGGGAAGAAGGGTTTGAGACGATACAGACCATGACACAACTGAAATCTGCCAGGTTATATACAGTGCTGGTATGCCAATGTGATCGAGAGTTAATGAGACTTGCTGTAACCCCCAAAATGCGGGAGAAATGATAACTCACCATTACTGTCAATAACTGAACAACCTTGGCGTCGAATTTTCAAGTCATGCAAAAAGTCCAATCAAAAAACGAATATGGTGTCCTAAGTCTAGAAATTTGAAATATCACTTGTGCTTTTCACAACTAAAATCCAGTGAAAAAAAAATATCAGGAAAAATCTACATTCTAGAGAATTTTGATGATATCAATTCTGATGGAATAATCCCCCAAAAGGGTAAGAAAATGATTCAAAATATAAATGTAGATTCAAAGTGAGCTCTGGGGAAGTACTGGTGCCAATTATAGATTCTTTGGACAAAATAGTATGGCTAGGAGCACTACAGAACATATACAAACCTATAGACTAATAAACACATGCATATGTAAAAGGTGGGTAGGACACCTTGCCATCTTTCATGGCTACCGTCATTCGACAAAACAAGAATTCAAAATAGATTAAGGGAGGGAAAACACAAAAGTAGAAATTGAAAAAAAATGTATCATATCAAACAACACTGATATAACGGTTTATATTGAAAAAAAATTGATACGAACAATTTTAAACGTGCTGTGAATATATATATATATATCTATATATATATATATATATATATATATATATATATATATGTAGATATACATGTATGTATGTATGTATATGTATGTATGTATATATATATATGTATATATATATATATATATATATATATATATATATATATATATATATATATATATATAATGCTTCTCTATTCAGGGTTGAGCACTCTTTAAGTGAGGTAACTCATCCTATGTAAGCTTATTCAATGCTCTTCTATAGGAATAGAGCACTCTGGTGGATGGGTTTCTGCGTGAAAAATGAATATATCACTTAAATTCAACCTTACTGACCACCCAATTCAGAAGTCCAGAGGTGGGATATCAGCCCCCGGGTCCGATTTGAGGGTTTCTAATCTGCTTTGCTGTTCCGGATGGGTTAAAGTCTATAGCCACACTGAAGGAATGTAATGCATCAAGCTGTTTGTGGATGACACAATAATATATATATATATATATATATATATATATATATATATATAGGAGTGTGTACGTAATACCTGGATATACTCATTGCATGATGGGAACCAGTAATGATCCTGAAGGATGGAATTCTGTTGATTGTTTCGATTTTCATTTGTCTAATTTTATTATTGGACTGGGGCAAAGAATTGGAAAAGGGAGCTTCATCATTTGCTGTATTATCCAAGGAAGTTATATCATCAATTTGGGGGTTGAGATTATAGAAAGTGTTGGGGACCGATGGGTAATTATTGCACATTTCGAACTATCATACTGTTTACTTCTCTTGGCAATCCTGCTTAGAAAACAGATCCTCCACAATTCCAAGTGAAGAGACATTAAAACAGTATGTAATACCCCTAGAAAATTACGTATGGAGAAAATTGGAAAATATTCCCTTTAAAATCTGAAATAGAAACTCAACTAATGCAAATCATTCCATACATCTTTAATATAAATGGAAATGGTACCGTGTCTTGTAGTCATCAGTCAATGCAATTATGTCTCCCTTGCATGACACTACTGGCACAGACGTGGTGCCGCCTGATACTGTTCCGTGTAGTCAAGTCTAAGGGTTTCGGTGTCTGTTCGTAAATCTACAGGCCAACGCTTATCCCCTTGGTGTAAAAGCTGCGAAGACGATGGATATTTCCCAATCATCTCCACATGTTCGTGTATGTAGTATCTCTAGAGTGAACTGACCTTGTATCACACTTTCTATTCGCAGAGACTCGGACAAATAGGGATTCTAGACGGACATAAATATGGTGCCATGACTGATCAGGGATTTGCCGCATGAAACCCGGTACTGCTCTCCGTAGTTAAGTCCAACGGGCTAAAAATCTTTCCTGAAACCTCAAGATCAGTGCTCTTACGTCTTTGCAACAATATTTGCAGATGCAGTATCATGACTGTATGGTTTTCACCATAAAGTGTGGTGCTGCTCTGTGTAGTCGAGTCCTTAGGGCTCAGGATTCACTTTAAGACCAAAAAATCAATGCTTCCATGTTTTTGCATGAATATTTGTTGGGTGTAACGAGAATCTCTGCTTATAGCCAGCTCACAATTTTGCATTTGTAGTATCACCATATTAAAGCACCTTTGTGTCAGACTTTCTTTTCGTCGGGGATACGAGAAAATGCTAATTTTTGTGAAAAAAAAGCTGATTTTTATTGAAGGTTGTAGCTTGCTTACTGATACTACATGGTGCAATACTACCACAATAAGATGGAGCCGGAAATGTAGATGTATACACTCGAACCTGCATTTCTGTTCAATCATTAGAATACTATCGACATTTTATCTTACTACGCCAAGTGCATTAATAAATTCTATTATCATTAGCCAGTTACATCCCTCAGCATTGCAGAAGACATCTGCACATTGCTGCTTATTATATGCATGTATTTGAACTTCTTACCAGAAATACATATCATAGACAGAATAATCCATAATCTTGTAATATTATTGCTTTAATTCATTTCTTCTTTTCTTGCCACTTTCTCAAAAGTTCTAAGATGTGTCAATGATAACATTTACCATATCAACGGAAGAAATAGGCAAGTTAGGTAAGTGTACGGACGAGGTAAACATTCGCTTAATTATCTACGTAGATAACAGACAGGGCAGACTGGAGATTCTTACCAATTAGTTCAATTAATCACCCAATTTGCCGGTAGGATATTGAGGTGAAAGGGTAATATAATGCACTTAGTGACATCTACCTGATTGTAGAAGGGTCTTTAGAATCAGCGAGGCAACCTCATTATACCAATATTATAGGATAACCATCGTTTTAATAGAAATATAGTGACTGCAAGAGATATGTATAAATAATTCGATAGGCAAATTGATAGAGATATATAGATATAGAAAAAATAGATACATGAAGAAAAAGACATCTACATACGAGCTCATACGCACACACACGCACACACACGCACATATATACACACACATATATATATACATATATATATACATACATATATCTTTACACACGCATATATATATACACATATATACATATATGTATATATGTGTGTGTGTGTATATATATATACGTGTGTGTATGAGCTGTATATATATATATATATATATACGTGGCAATGATTTTGGCCATTATATTAACAAAGGTTGTTTAGCTTGATTGTGAGAGCAACACAATGTTGAGGAAGCAACCCTGTCGGTCAAAAGTTCAATTCCCGTAGCATCCCGATTGTCTTTAATTGTGTATTCTATTTATCTTGTCGAAGCCAAAAGATACGTCCAATGTGTAATAACTGGAGATCATTTTAAATGGGTATCAGTTCATATCATAAGGTGATCTACTATAATTCTGTTGGATTATAATCCCATTTCTTAATAACATAATTGTTGCATTGAATTGAACGAATAGAGCAGACATAGAACCAGGATAACCAAATTTAGTACTTCGAAAGCCATTGGAAGATCAATGCGACGGATAATTTCAAGGGAATGAAAAACTAGCTCAAAACTGGGGTCGACAAAGGTTAAGGATATCATACAAATAATTAAACAATAAAAATAGAGTTGGACTGAACACTCGGTGAGGAGAAAAAAATGACAAATAGCGATAATGATCAACTAAAAGTGCAAATTTGACCAGGCATCTATGTATACACACACACGCACACACACACACACATATATATATATATAGATAGATAGATATATAGATATAGATATAGATAGATAGATAGATAGATATGTATATATATATATATATATATATATATATAGAGAGAGAGAGAGAGAGAGAGAAAATAGGCACTTTCTTCCGCTAAACACATTCCAAAAACATTATTCAAATTATTTTTGTGTCATTTCCGTATTTTTTCAAGATGTCGTGTACTTTATTCAATTTAATCGATGTTATTCTTTTGGTTTTAACGCTTACTTTGATATCATGGTACTATGTGTAAGTGTTTTGCTCGTTGGGATCCTCAGCTTTTTACCATGTATCTGTTTCGAGATTCATATCATAGTGATATTAACATGGCTCCCAAGCACTGTTAATCAAAAAACCCCACTATTCAGCTATGTATGCCCGATGTCATACTGCATATGTAGGCTTTCTTCTTTTTTAATCAAATTCCAATAAATGAATATATATATATATATATATATATATATATATATATATATATATATATATCTATATATATATATATATATATTTATAAATATATATATATATATATATTTATAAATAAATAAATATATATAAATATAAATATGTGTGTGTGTTTACATGTATATATATATATATATATGTGTGCGTGTGTGTGTGTGTGTACTGGTGTGTGTGTACGGGTGTGCTTTGGCTCGTGCGTGTGCATGTATGTGTGCATATTTCTGTGTATGTGTGCTTCGAGTTTTGGAGGAATAGATTGAAATATCACTCCCTTTGGATCAAATCATAAGAAGTCATGTTATTTGAAATCTTAAGTTGAATAAATTATCTGATTGGATAAATATGCTTCCAGCCTGTTCTCGTGAATAACTGGATCCCATATATAAATCACATTTTGATTTGTGACCGAGGAAATGTCACTTTACGTGGAAAACATATTTCAAGAACATATTGATTAAATGCAATGTTACTTTAATTGTATCAAATCATTATCCTGGAGGATACTCGTATCATTCCTCATCGTGCATGTCATAAGCTGGCTTATACTAATCTCCAATTTTTTTTCAGAATATTCCTCCTGTTGATGTGTATCATATAACCCCTATGTTTTTGCAGACAAAAAATTTCTTCCAGTGAAACAACTTCATTACTGATCATTTGTTTTTGTAAGATTCATAAATCTAAGACAGTTTTTCATTCAATATGATAATGAATAGTAATTTTCGGAATAATTGACTTTAAACATTCCTGCAAAAACACTAGATGTGTGTATTTTTTTAAAGATCAGGTCAATTATCATTGTAATTTTTTCAGGGACTGTTGCTGGTCATAGATTTTCCCAAAGATTTGGAACCAATTTGTGCACTGTACTTGCATATATTCACAGTACTATGCACATTCACAATTTGAACGAAATAAACAATATTTGGAGAGGATTGAATTCGGAGATAAAGCTTGGGGAAAAAATAAAGGTGAATTGTTTTCTCTCAATGGGTGAGTGTTGATCTGTGCGTGCATAGAACTGAAGGAGATGAGTGTTGCTGAGCCAATATTCACTGAAATCAAGTAATCTGTCCCGCAAACTTTTTTTTCGCCGACATTTTTGCATGAATAATATCTTGCACTTGTCAGACAATTTTTTTCAACGCTATCAACCTATTGCCATTTGAGTTTTGACGGATTCTATGATATATCAGATTCTTGTTACTTTTCTAGTATTAGGTGCAGTCTTTTGATTTTTCT
>OY735225.1:40956282-41028782 GCA_963457665.1 Thysanoteuthis rhombus | reverse complement strand
CGCAGGGACTAGTATCTGATTTGATGTGAAGGAGGTAGTTTCATATTTCTCCTTAGGGTATTACTGCAAAATGAACACAAACTACCGAAGATGAAATTTGAAATATATATATATATATATATATATATATATATATATATATATATATATATATATATATATATATATATATATATATATATAAACTCCAATACCATTATGCAGCACTGGAAGTATGTTTTCGTATTCCATACTGTATCTTAAAGCAATGAATTGATCATAAAATACGTAGTCGGCGTAAAACTGGACCGTAAGTTGTTACTATGTAATCTTATCCAATGAGGTTTTGGTTATCTAATTTTCAATAAAATTTGAATAGATATTTTTTTTCTCAAAAAGCTAATTTATTGTACAGTGCTAGCAAGAGAGAAAGAGGAAGAGAAAGACAAAGATGGTTCCCAAGAAAAAGAAAGAAAATTGTGTAATGAAATTTTAAAACAAAATATTTTGTAAGTCTAAATCAACGTAAGTGTACAATACTTATCAATACTTTTGGGGAATCATTCAGAATAGTTGTTGTGTTTGATAAGTTGGCCTTAAATAGGTATGTATAATATTTTTAGCCATAAAGCTAGCTGGAAATTTTGAACAAATTTTAGCCTTTTAACAGAGAGTTTTGAGAATTAATAACCCAGTATATTTGGCAACAACGCCAAAAAAACAAACGCTCAATACGTCATCTATTGATTACATCATGCCTCTTGTGACATAATAGCAGCTAATAGATAACCTTTTATATCCTTTTCCTGTTGTCTAACATAGCTGGGACCAACTTTGTGATTAACCATCCGATAAGTGTCTTGTGCTGACTTGGGGTCGCTTACACAAGTCAAAGAAATCTCAAGAAAGGTATGGTAAGATACTGATTTCAAATTCCTAGATGAATTTACACTTTGGCAATAAGAATTTACCGACTAACATTTATTCACTTTTTTTTGCTTGGATCTGACGTTACGTTTTTTACCGATTTTGTACAGCTGAATTTAAAAATTGAAATGTCTTTTGCTGATCCTATATACGTACGTGTGTATGCATTTTTCTCTTCATATGACTATTTATTTTACGTTATGTGATTGCATCCCATACGTCCTATCAAAGATAATGGATGATGTTCTAATATGTATTCATTCTGTAATACAAGTGGATACTTTTCAGTACAACTGTAAGTTGAGTAATTGCGATTTTTATGAAGAATCTGTACTTGGCTTACTTGAGTGAGATTTAGGGATCATGACAAATTTTGTGCTCAATCTAATCTATGCAGACTCTGGGTTTAAACGTTGAGATTGATCACCAAGGGAAAGCAAGTAAGACTGGTATTTGGAGAGATCAAGACTTCGGGTTAAAATAGAAAAGATAAGCTAAAACCAACGTATCCGAGCCTAGATTCACTAGTTCACCGAGTGTCTCATCCCAATGGAATACATATGTCAGCTGTTTGGTTTTTTTTACGAATTTAATTTAAGGATGAAGGGGAAATTCGAGATTGAAAGAAATGAATTCACTCCAACATTGTACAGAAGTAACATTTTATTGTAGCTGGGGAAATATATGTTACGATGCTTTAGAATTGACAAAGACTTGGTTTATTGTCTCGGCGCTTCAGGTTTTCTTTGAATGCAATAGATGGTGCATTATATGACCAAATTGAGTATTGATAGTAGGGTAGTTCAAATAGGGGCTCGAAATGTATCTTAATCGAAAATGAAAATTTCTATCGTTCAGTTCCTATCGGTTATTCTGTACATCTCAATAAAGAATATGGACACATCAAAAAGCTCTTGGTTACTTGAATATGATGTCCATAACTAGAACATCTTTGTAAATATCACAATTGTTGATCTTTTACTTTGTCAACAGAGAAGGTACATAAAACTGGTGTCCTGTACTTAAAATCCTATAAACGAATATTTCATCCATGGAGGATCTGTAAATTACTATATCAGTTATGGAAAATAAATCCATGTCTGCCAAGCTGAAATTGTTTTTATAAAACCAAATCCTCTTCCAGATAAATCATTTAATCAATCCTCGCATTGATGCAGATTTTTCATTTCAATATTTGAATCGAATTTTCAGAGTTAACCGATACATTTGTTGATCGCAAAATTGATTCATAGTACCGTTTGTAGGAACGTTGATCGAAATAAAATCATAACTATACGATTTGAGGAAACAAATGAAATCAATATAATTTCATACTTTGATCAAAGATGGGGACATGCTGTAGACCAAAACTTAATAGACAAAAATCAATGTGTTTATTTGAGTTCAGAAGAAAAAAACAATGAGTTCACTGTGTCCTTATATGCCAAATTCAAGCATCAGATATAAGTCAGCGAATGATGTATTGAAGAGTGATTCAAATTTATTTAGGAAAAGTATCGTAGAGAAACAGGTCTGAATCAAAACTGAGAGAGTTGTTTGCTTTAGTGTGGGTTAATGATATCAAGGGGTTAATGGTATGAAAACCAATCCGTTTATTTGGAGCTATCGCATTACGCTCTCTTCATCTCTTACAAAATGGTATCAGTTGGATATTGATATCTAAAAAAACCGTCATAAAATGATCATAATAAGCATTTCCCTTTGTACAACAATGCTAACTTGATGACATCCACATTCTTCATGTTTGACTTGACACGATCCAATATAAAAAAAAATGAATTCAAAGTCGAAAAGGCTTGCCTTCCCCGACTAGAACAATGATTTCAACCATGCGTTGACCTTATTTGAATGTGATTATGGAAGATGAGATGCTAGTTCCGGAAGAAAAGTAATAAAAGAAGAGAAGTAATCGTATGTGATTGATTGTGCCCCCCCCCCCAATGCTATTTCTGATTTCAAAGGGATCCTAAACGTAGTTATAGTAGCTTGAAGAGAACATGGAGGAAAAAGTGAACGAAGAAGACGATAATGCTTCATCCGATTGCCTGGACCAAGTTTCATATCGATTCAACAAGATATGATTTTGGGATTTTAATATATTTGAGACCGATCAACAAACCGAATAAAAATGTCTCACAGAGATACGTGGACACTATCCAGATACTGTTTTTGAATTCTGTTAATTTTTTCTACTTACACTTGAATATCAAATACTTGTACTGTTGGGAAATACAAAATCATTTGCAGAAAAGTAGGAAAACAGTATATGTAACTGGAAACGTCTACATATTGGTCTGTTTGTTCGTATATCCATTCATCTGTCAGCACGACATCTTTGGAAGTCGTGAATGAATTTAAAATAGATATTTCAGATGGAGTCAGAAGAGAGGTAGTAAAATTCAAGGTGGATACCGGAATGTTTTTCTCTAATTGAGCGATATAATTTTTTTTTTACTCAATTATATTCATGTATACGCTTATGACTGCCCAGCAGTTATCTCATGAGGTTATAAATAAATATCAATGACATTTTCTTGGAAGATGGACATCAATAAACTACAAAGGGACTCATGCATAGGTCTCTCCCCTCTGTCATAGTAACATGAAAAAATCAGATCATGTCGCAAAAAATTCACGTTAGTCCACTTGGTATCTCCAAAAGTTGTAACTAATCATAATGAAATTTTTTTTTTGAAAGTTGACAGCAATGAGTCTCAAGTGTATTAACGTACAAGTATCTACCCAACGTCATGGTCACAAATATCATGAAAAAACTTTAAATCTTTAGGTGCATCTATACACGATCACTCCATCTGACAATGGTGTGGGCAGAAGTATGCACTCTCCTAATGCTCTCTGGTTGAATGTGTAATGTTACAGAAACAAAGATTTACGTTTTCTTAGGTATTCAATATTAACTTCGACTCAATTCGTGGCAATCTCTCAGAGATTGGTAGAAGTGATAGGTGCAACAGGTCGTGTGTCGCGATTGTAATTGTTATTCATTCTATAGTAAAGGGGATGGCATAGCTGGGTGTTAAATTGTTAATTTGCCACGTGATAATCGATTTCTGAACCCCAACAGACGAGATAGAGAAATATCAGTGTTTCCGTCTTTGCAATTATTCTAGAAATAAAATTTACCCTTGCTCACGTCAACCGGTGTCCTTCGTCTTTTTCTCATTATGTCTTTTTCTTAATTACCTTTTTACCTTGTTATTCAAAGGTACATGTACTTCTGTTTGTAGCACAGTCACCTCCATCGAAATATAAACGATTTGATTAGAGAATCTAGCACTTTTATTCGAAATATGGCAACTTCTATATAAAGCCAACTTAATCAATGACCCAGCATCTCTCACAAGCTTAGGGAAGCTACATTAATATTTGTGTTGCTCCTTTAGCTTAAGCAAGCGTCTAAATATATTTCAGCGACACAACTTTGAATAAGGCATTTATAGAAGTGTTTTTTATAAGGAATTGTATAGTTTTATAGTTGTGTTTTTTTCAGTGATTAGACTTTCAATATAATAAGTATGATTTGAATAAAGGAAAATACAATTTATATTGAAGTCCACATCATTCCAATAATAGTATTCATGTTTAGAATAAAACTTAATATATGTGGATAACCTTGGAATATAACTTTAATTTCTCAAATATGATGCTGGTAGGCTCTTCAAGGTCATTTCCGTCAATGTTGACCACATACTCTAGTATGCTGTGGCCATTTATTGATACGTACCAAATAATCATCATAGAAATGTTTTGAAGCTGACCAGTTATGTTATTAGGGTAGTTTTGACGGGAATGCCGTTTCAGAGTGTTGGTTCAAGAACTGGAAACGACCTTGCCTATTTGGATGGGGACTCTTTTGTTACACCCTCAACTAGAGATGGAATCGTGGCACAAGTGGCGAAAAGAGATGTTTGAATCGTTGAATATATTTTTTCAGTAAATTAAACATGATAATTATGTACAGCTCTGTCAACAGGGATAAGATTCAGTTTACGGTGTATTTCACGGTGGAGCAATTTAGCGGACTCCCTGATTCTGTGCCTCTGCACACCGTCAACGACTTCGATGGACTGACTTTTGATGGTGATCAATTAGTGAAGCAGCTTTGCATTCTATTTTGTATCACTGTTTCATACAGTGTCGACATTGTTGTTACACGATAGACACTGAATGCACCATTCTACGGTTAAATCTCTAGTCATTGTCAACCAAGTCCTGTTAGATCCTGGAAAAAAAACTGTGAACTCTGAACAACTGTATTTGATTAAATGTAACTTCAAAGTGTTTGAAATACGGTTAATTTTTAGGATTCATCTTTAGGATTTATATTGTAGGGTTGGTGTTATGGTTAGTGTTTGGGTTTGGTGATGGACTGCAACAACGAAATGTGCTGTGATGAAAAGAGAGAGATTTTTTTCAAAACTGACGACAATCCCGTTAGAATCAAATGTATAAACGATAATGTCTATCTCCGTTCTATTATGTACAACATCTATCCTGAATACCCCCTCCCCTTCCCCCAAGAAATATCGACATGTTTTATTGAACTCATTCCAAACAATTACCCGTTCCGGATCTTGAACATAATATTTTTGTTTATTCTATGCCAGTTTATGATTTGTTGTGATACCATCTGTTGACAAGGCTCGCTCCAAGAGGTTGCTCAGCTCACAAAGTAAGATTGTCACTTTTCTATCATGTCTGAATTTATATATATATCTTGAGTTTACTTCCTGCTTTCAATTATGATGTGAGATGCTCTGTCTGGGTTTTGTCCATTTTCACTTTCATGTAATTTTTACTGAAGCATTTGCCCTTGGCTACAGCAGCTATGGCTTCCGTTTTTCTTTTCATGTGGCCTCTGCGTGATCATGCTCATGATGGTTTGTCTGGTGAAGTTCTCATCTTCTATTTAGATTTCACATTGAGAGCTTTCTTTTCCCATTTTTTCTACATCTTGTTCCTCTCTATTCGCTCACTTGCCGTCTTTTTGTTCTGCTGTATCAAGCCGCTTTCATGATATTCCATAAACCCTTTTGGTTTTTGTAAATGTATTTTGCATAAACTTATGTTATATATATATATATATATATATATATATATATATATATATATATATATATATATATATATATATATATATATATCATGAAGACGTATCGAAACATCATTACAAATTTGTATTACGCCTCTATGCAATCATCATGTGAGTTCTTCAAGAAAGTTCTTTCCGGATTTTCAAACTGTTATCAATTTGAAAATAGCTCAGGGCATGAACTATCAAAGTAAGGTTGATACCTTTTGCATATCATTTTTTATTTATCTATTCACTGTTTTTACTTGTGTTTCACGAGCACTATGGTTCAATATAATCATCAGCATATATAAATCCTTATATACCATCTTACATATATATATATATATATATATATATATATATATATATATATATATATATATATATATATAACATGATACATGTGAAATCAGAGCTCAAATGTTGGTGGTGTTCAATCAACACTGCTAGGATGCCATGGTTTGTTTTCAAAATGGTTATATGGTAAACAACTGATGATTACAAGAAGATGAATAATACTTATGGTACCATGATAGCAAATTATACTTAAAACCAAGGGTAAACACCGAAAAAATTGAATAAATTACATTGATAGATATTGGGAAATAAATGATCGAAATTAAACAGAATAATTTTTGAGAGGTCTATTAGAGTTTGAGGTTTAAAGCTGTAAAGCTTTCTAGTACACACTCACACACACACACAGACATACAAGCATATATATATATTTATATATATATATATATATATATATATATATATATATATATATATATGAAGGGATAAATGATTCCTTACACAAACGCATTTGTATTTTTGGCGTGTTCAGGCTTTTTCAGGAAAATGATTCGATTTGTTTATCCCGTTTTGAACATTTTTGAGGTTGGGGATGGGGTTTATATTTCCGTCTGGAAAACCGTACACATGCTCTAAATTTATTTTCTCGACTTTCCCTTGCTTAGTTCACTACTTTCCATATCCTATATAATGGAGATAAATTACTGTCTCGTAGTTAAAAATTTAAAGGGGATACCGTAGACATTTTTTCGTAAGTGTGTCGTTGAAACATCAGTTCTTTCTAGTATGTTTACTCTCTTAAAGTATCTTATTCTTACTTCTGTCTTCTCCTCGGTGCTTCGTTCACTTTTACAATACCTTATCTATTTTTTTTATGTTGAGAGTTATGCTGCTACTATAATCATCAAAAATAATGGGTGGAAAAAGGTAACAATGGTAGTCCATTTTTGTACGTCCGGGTGTGGAGTGTTAAATAATGTTCATACTGGACAATCTGAGCACTGCTGGTATTTTAATGCTACTTCCCTTTTTTAATCAATAATTCTGTTGGGTTTTTGCCTTTTTTGTGTTGGCAAAGGTGAGAATTTCAAATTTCTCTCTTATGCTTAGATTTTGTTATGTTTCTACCTTCTTGGACACGTGCGTTTGTTTTAACATATTCCTTTTTACTAGTGGTTTGAGACGGCTATCAGTTTGTCTCCAGTAATGTGTTGACAGTGTTGTCATGTATTTTTTGTTCGTAATTTTTTTATACTTGTTCGGGTAATTTCAATTTAAAAGGTGTTCTGGATATTCCTATGTAGTATTTCGCTTAAAAAGGGTTCTCTTTGCTTGATATTTTTAGTTATATCTGATTTCAGACACTGGTTTTGCAAAAGGAATCCGTCATTTTACGATTTCAATGTTTTATGTGTATTTTCTCAATTAGTACAATTTCTCATAACTATATCATTGGGTTTTGTTATAAGTATGAGGAAATTATCCATGAAACTATAACTAATTTCATTCTTTTTTGTTTTCGTTTTTGTTTTCTTTTTAGTATTTTACACTGCAGGTTGCCCAGAGGAAGTTTTTTCTATCAGTTGGATAATATTTCCCCAAGTTGTTTTCTATTTGTAATTTGAATAGTAGTGTACACCAAATGATTCCTGTACCTCTACATTTGTTGCTATTGCTATGTTTCATTCAATGGGATATTACCTTTTTCGTCGTATTCAAAGCTAGTTTTGGTAAAATTGCTCTCCTCTGAGGCCTCGGTGTAATTATATCTAAATTGATGAATATTTTTTGAGTAATTGTATATTAGCCATGTTTATATTGATTTTGGTATCCTTTTAATGATTTTGGTTCGGTGGTTAGATCCTCTGCTAATTTATTTGTTTTTTTACAAATTTCTTTCCGATGTCCTTTGTCGATTTCATTATTTACATTATTATCAAAATCTAAGAAATGTAAGAAAGTCATTATGCAGGCCTTTATTTCAACTTTAAAATTCATATCTTTCATTTATTCAATGATTTAAAAAAATTGACATTTTTGTGCATTACTATTTTTCACAACTAGTCGGCTAAGATCCAAGTAGAATCCCATGTCTTTGAAGTTTACTTTTCCAGGGGGGTTTATCAAAATGTACCAATTGATTCAGTCCGACATGTTGGTCTTATAGGGACTACTCGTAGAAACATCAAAACTACAGACCTAATTTACTTTAATCCATTGTTCTTGGTTATTGAACAGTACTATCAATCTAAGATGATAAATTATTTCTATATCATTATTGTTATTGTTGCTGTTGATATTCGTGAATTCCATGGCTTCCTCGAATATGCATTATAACCATTATGTTGAACAATACAAATTTTTTGGTATCTTTTCTATTATTGATTTTACTAAAGCAGGTAATGGCATCTTTCTTGTTGATCCATTATTTTATTTGCAGTTAGTGTACTTATGTTTTCTCGTATCTTTTTGGTGATACATCTCATTTTGGATTTAAAGGGGTTAATTAGTCTATTGGCTTGGTTGTTTATGGAGTCTGGTTTTTAGTCCTTCATTAGTATGTAAGCATCTCTTATCTGTAACTTTCCTTCTCTATCGGTGATGCTCAATTCGTCTGAAATGATTTTTCTCCGCTTAAAGTTGATTCATAGTTTGTTTTTTTTTTAGTATTTGAGTCTTTGTAATTCTGAGTGATGCTGTTTGAGAGCTTGTTGTAAGTTTGGTAATTCATTCAATTCATATTATTTGCCTTGTCTTCTTTCACGGATATGTTGCTAAATTTATTGACCTACCCTAACTTTACTTGATGTTTAATGTTGAATGTATCGAGCAATTTATGAAATAAACCAATCATCCATCAGATGTTGCATTATATGATTTTATATTTTATTCTTGATTTGTCCGTAACATATATATATTGCAATTCATATATATATATATATATATATATATATATATATATATATATATATATATATATATATATATATATATATATATATATATATATATGTTTTTTGCAATCAAAGTTCGTCGTTTCCAATAAAAATTTATCAGAGTATGTCTTCTTTTTTTCTTTTTATCATTGCCGGCGGTTATTTGACAACAATGTTTTATAGCAGTGCTGCTTGATAATCATTTTCATTTTATTACGAATGAAATACAAAGAGTAAATTACCTTCCAGTCATTGTAGATATACTAAACAAAGAAAATTGCCCAACTATAAAAAATTTAAAAAATAAAAACTGAGAGAAACATCTTCTCAGGAAAATATAATCGAAATATATTCAGCAATATTGTTAGTTCCAATATACACTGTAGGTTTAATAGTACCATTTTTGCTTTTGTTCACAGATTGTTTCCAGAAGACTGTTTGGCTCTGGTTTACAAATTGCTTTTAAAATATTTTTTTGTTCTTGTTCTTAGATTGACTTCAGAATATTGTTTTTGCTTTTGTTTACAAATTGCTGCCAGAAAACTAATTTTTTTTTATTCATAGATTGCTTCCAGAATACTGTGTGTTTATTTGTTTACGTTTTGCTTTCAGATTCTCATCTCCTTTCTGTTAACAGATTGCTTTAAAAAAAAACGTTATTGCTCTTGTTCACAGACTATTTACCAAATGATTTTTTAGATTCTTTTCATTGTCTTCGTAATGGTGTTCATTTTTCTGGTCACAGATGTCTTACAAAACACGTGTTTTGCTTCTCAGAATATCCTTTTTGCTTTTGTTCATAGATTACTTCCAGAATTGTATTCATGCATTTGTTCACATTTGTGTTTCATGCAGAATGTTTTCCGAATAGCATTTTTGCTTTCGTTCACAAATTGGTTTTAGAAATACTAATTTTCGCCTCGTTCACAGATTGCTTTTAGAATAACTTGTTTGCTCAAATTGTCAGATTGCATTAGGAATGACGTTTTCGCTTGTGTTCACGGATGTCTCGCAGAATACAGATTTGCTCTTATTCACAGCTTTCTTCCAGAGTACTGCTTTTGTTTTTGTTAACAGATTTCTTTCAGAATACCACTTTTACATTTTTTTCATGATTTTATTTTATATTGCTGTCTTTGCTATTGTTCGAACATTCTTTTCAAAATACTGTTTTTTTTATCACGGGATGCAAGATGAGAGCTGGTCCCTAAAGGATGAGGTATAACTTGACGGAGAGAATAATGGACAAATACAACTCCTTATGTAAGTGTTACACACATCCTCTTCGGTCGTATCAATTTTACATTATTCTTGTTATAATCGACTTCTGAAATAAATAAAATCAACCAGTACAATTGAGGCAACATAGCAGGAAGGTAAAAAAGCGAAAGAAAAGGTGTCCAGTAGCATAAAATATGGGCTTTAGTCAGTGATTCCATACTTTAAAACCAATAACACCCAAAGAAGGCCGTAAAGTAAGCAGCCGAAACATTGTGAATGAATGAACACATTGAGGTAGCTAATACTCAGTCCGCATACGTAATAAATAATACAACCGTCTAGCGAAATTCTGACAATGACTTTTTTTTCTTTTTGTTCTCAAATCGATTGGGCAATACAGTTTCTAGTCCAGAGCATGACCTCAGCAGCTATTCAAAGAGAATTCCAGACTTGATTCCAACCATTTCTTGCATTCTATTCTTTGGGGACAGTAGACTCCCCAGTGTCTCATTTAAATCCCAAATCGAAGATTTCCTATGAATGAACGTCTACTGATATTATTTATATCTACGCTAAAAAGCACCCACGACAATGGACGGGATTCTTTACGTAGAGTTCATCACTAAGAAGCCGAAAGCTATTTCATTAGGTAATTCATTTTTAATAATTCAATTACCCTATTTTTTTTCAATCCAAGTCTCAACTCATCTCATTGTTACCTCATCATATGATGGTGAATTGACCCATCGGAACATCCACTTTGGGTCCAAACAGAAAAGAACTTTGCATACATGATCATTGTATGTGTGGATCGTGATTGGAATATTTCTATCAGGGAAACAATGTTCTGCAAAGTGACTTCCATTCTTGTTTTTAAGGCAGGAAACTATTGTCAACTTATGTCACTTGGAGAGTTACAAGTGAGACTCATATGCAATTTACCAATACTAAGTATTTTAATAGAGTTTTTCGCTTGAATGTATTAAATAGAATTTCTATTTAACCATCCTCAATTTCCCCTTCTCTCCTCGTTCTTGTATCAATACCACAGCCAGTAATGCAAATCCTTTGTTCAGGCTCAATTTGAAATGAGAAATCATAGATACAGACGTATGAGTTGTAGACACATCATTGGACTTGCGGTCCTTGTTTTTCTGTTGTCACTCATATTCAATATTTGAGATTGCACGAATTGTATACCAAAGGAAGAAGAAACAACGTATGTTTTATATGTTGGTGTCTGATTCAGGATCACGTGAATCCCGGTAAGAAATGATGCTAATAACTAAAGCCAAATTTGATCCATATTGTTTCCGTCGACAACCCAGTTGTTTTCTTCTCATCTCTTCTATTTTTCCTATTTTTTTGTAATCAGAAACTGTCAACCAAAACTGTCAACTTATGTTTCTCTTAATTTCAAGGCAGTGACTTGCATGTTATGTATGTATCACGAATATGTGCTGCACCAATGAAGCCAAATAAGAACAAAAAGATGAAAATCGGAGATAGAGGACTGGAGAGAGTAGACCATTACATCAATCTCGGATAACAAGTGTCCATGAGACCCTCAAAAGACGAAAAATCAAGTGAAGAATTGCAAGTCTTTGGCAGTGCTAATTCAAACTTCAAAAATAAGATTACTCTATAAATTCTAAATATGATTGGTATAGAACCAATGTGTCCTCCCAATAGTTACTTATGGAGCTGAAACATGGAACATAACCAAGAGACAAACCTCAAACTGAGGGGCAATCAAATGTGCACGTGAAAGGATTATGCTCGGACTCACATGGAGAGACCCAGAGACAGCACAAAATATCTGGGAGATTACAGGAGTCCAAAATATCAGAGGATCTATTAGCAAACTCAAATGGCAATGGACTGGCTATGTTGCAAGAATGGCAAACAACCAATGGACATCACGACTTACAACATGGATTCCAAGATATCACATGTGCAACCGAGGCTGGCAAGGAGACACTATACACATTCAGAAAGTACTGGCTTCGCGATGCTCACGATAGTGAATGGTGGCAACGACGAATATCACGAGACTGATGATGATATCTGCCAAAAAAACGTTTTTGTTTTTAACCCCCCCCCCCATAATACGTCTCTCGTGGGGGTTCAGTTTTGTCCGTTGTTTTCTACCAGGCTGTGTGCATGCTCATTTTTGGTTTTTGTTATTCGAAAAATCGGACTTTTTAGTGATCCTATCAGAGGCAAGAGAAGTCGTTTATTCATTGATCATCCCAATTTTTTAATTGATCACCCTCAAAATATATTAATCGTCTTATAGTTTCTTTTGAGTGACAAAACAGACCAGTTCCTAACTTTTTTGTTCATGTCATTTCTGTCTTCTTCCTCTCTTCAATAAACTTTTTACTGGTATGTAGAGAATCCCGGTAACCAATCCAGAAGTAGTTTATTCATGGGATTGCTTTAACTATACGGTAAATTGTGTTCCAATATCCATATCAACAGAAAAAAAAACACTGTAACTTAAATGAAGCGTCCACAACCCATACGTTCACATCCAAAATGGAGTGCTAGTAACGTAACTAGTTGTGGCAGTCGTGGGTGGAAAGGGAGGAAAAGAAAAGTGATGAGGGTTCACCCAAAAATCTGGTTATTACAGTTGGTAAGTTTGAATTGGAATAAGTGTACAAATTCACCAAACATTTGTTCTTGAGTCTTGGTGTATCTATTGTATTTGATAAATGGGCTTTAAAAATAATTATATATAATAATTTTAGCAATAAAGTTAGTCTTTTTTGCAAACAATTTTCGTTAATAATTACAAACAATATTGTAAAAACAAACGCTCGATACATTGTCCAGCTGGTAATTAAAACACAAATCCCCAATGTTTCACTATTTGGTTTAAACAACAGCTTAATCTATCAACAGACTAATCGAAAAATGTTATGGAAATGTTTGGACACATCTAAAAAATATGGAAAAGTTCGATCGCTGCCATACTTTGTAACATTGAGAAAATGTGAGGAGAGAAGTAATGAAAAAAATAAAGACCCCACACCCTGAAAACCTTCTGTCGATTCTTTACCCAGTGAATTGAAATCAGTATTCTTGGTTGGAATGTCTTGTAACAATTACAGGATAATATCCGTACCTCTTTCATATATGAATCATCATATCCTGTGCATGTAAGTCAATTGATTATTTAAAATGGTTATCTAAAGAAGTTATTTACAGAAATACCATTTCAAGATTTAGGCACGGTTCGTCGAGAATGGTCATGGTGCCTGAAAAGGCACTTAAAACGTGATGATGACTAGTGGTGAACTCTTGCAGATTTCAAAGGTCGTGACCCAAAAATCGTGACAAAGAGTGTCCAGTAACATACAGGCGAGCGATAAGAGAAGATTCTGTCGCTCACTTGAGAGTTTGGTAGGCCTGGTCATTTTGGGGGCTACGTTGATCCAATAAAGAGAACGTATTCTGTTATACTTCCTCTGAAAACTTCGGTAAATAGTACATTCTCCAATTATGCAAAATGTTCTAGGGACATACGTTACGTGGTAAATAAAAAGGAATTCTCTTATTTGATAATGCTTTAAAGACTATATCGATTCTGTTATTCTAAATTAGAAAAATCAACTTTTTAAGGTAAAGAGTGGTGTATGGTTCTTAGTATCTTGGGTGTGCCCTGTGCTACGGACGTAGGGAAATAAGGTTTTAATGGGTAGAAATTAATTTAATGGATTTCGCCCAAAAGTCTGATAGCGTAGTTTCCTAGCTATTTTTTTTTTGCACATGCATAACTTTAAAAGACATTGAGAAATGAAAAAAAATTGTGTTATAATACTTGGGGAAGACTTTTTCCGATTGTTTGTGATAGGTTAACATTAAAGGGGTCTTCATAATATAATCGATCAGAAAGTCTCCATTCTCAGTTTTGCAATATTTTGCTGACATGAAGGTGGAATTCTCCCGCTTCTGCTTGGTTTTATGATTGCTTCTTCAACACCTGTAACTTTATTTTTGTTTGTTTTTTGTTTTAACTTGAATCAATGTTGATCAACCGTAGCCACCAAGGGTTGGAATGGTTCTATTTTCTTGTATGTGTGCATGTATCCGTTTATATGTTTATGAGTTCCCACACTTCCGGACACACCATTTCGTCTACAAACTTGATAATTCGCAACGGCACCCCAATCTGTCTATTCTAAAAATGAAAGTTTTTTTATTTTTGAGAAGAAAGTCTCCGAGACATTTTTTGTACCTTATTTTCATGGGTTCCTTGATAACAACTAGATTCTCAAGGGTATAAATGTGTCTAGGTATTCTCAACTTTTAGATGGTTTCCAATGGATATAACGTCTAGACTCTCCAGAATATTGATGTTTCTAGGTGCATTTTTGGGTTTTGTTTTTTTTTTATTCATGTATAATTTTGGGTGAATATAACGTGTGTTTTGGAGAATCTTGATTGTTTTCATCCTACTTTATTTCAGATTTTTCTTCCTGTAAGAAATTTCGGTAACGTAATAAATAGATTTACTCTGACCATATCTATTCTTTGACGGATTTTTTTTTATATGACTTCATATCTTGACGCTACAGTTTTTCGATTATTGACTAGGATGGCAATTTTTTTTTGATGGTTATTGTTCTTTCTTATCTTATTTTCCATATATTGTTGTTCAATATTTTTCCCTTTTTATTTCTGATGCAATTATTGCCTCCTTTTGCTTAGGACATTATAACAGGGAAACCAAAAGTTTTATATTATTAACATTATTTATTACAGAAACAAATCTGGACAAATTTTGCCAGATCCTGTCAAAAACCTTTCAAACAATGTTTCCAAGTTTTGAACAAGGTCTGTCCTTTTTCTCGTTTATCAACACATTTTCATGAAGAATAGCTCGGGTTTTTATCCAGGCTTTGGTTTTAATCGATTTTCCATTTTCTATATCGTTTTCTCTTTTTATTATTATTTTTTTTAACCCATCGTTGCATCTCATACTTTTTCCCGGTTTTTCTTTCTTCTTCATTTCATATACGGTCTGATGGAGCTATTGGACTGCTGTCATTTCTTCTTTGTCGTCCCATTTCTTATTGTATCAGCTCACGCCCGTTTTTAGTTGAACCGTCTGGTGCGATGTATAAAAATAGTCAAAAGATTCATCTTTGTACTTACTTCATTAATATTCTCTATTCAACCACATCCTTTTTGTGTGATTTGAAAGTACCCAACCCCTTATGATGAAGAATGGGTAGAGAAAGGAAGGTGCTTATTTCAATCATCTCTCTTTTTTCATCATTATAGTCAGTAATAACCTTTCTCCAGCTCATTATCAGGCTTCTATGGTCCTTCGTTGGACACAAACATTCCCCGAAATTGGAAAAAGACTCATCATAATGGATGCCGTGGATCCGTTATTTACTGGATTTATCTAGTTTATCACGACATCTTATCTTCAGCCTACCAAAGTTTCAAATATGATCTCTTGAGATCCATATTGCGATATGTGATGTCCAAGGCTTGACTAATATTCTTGTAGAATGACTAGACCATTGCAAAATAGTTTTCTGATGGTAATATATCTCTGACACTTGAATTTTTTCGTCTTTAATATACTATGATGTATTTGAATTTCTCTATTTGACGCTGATCTGTATTTTTCCTTATGCACACTCCATGTTTCTCAATTTTAAGGTCAATCTTCTGCTCAAGCCTCACGTTTCGGCTCAATACGCTGATCCCCCGTGAGTACGGCGAGGATGATCCAAAAGAAATATTCTACGCAAAATATTCTCATTTTTATCTAGTTGAAAACCTTCTCTATAGCTGTATAGAGAGAAGACAGTGAGACTGAGCAAGAAGAAGGACTGATATATATGAACATATTTGAACACTTGTTTTTTTATAGTGATGCCATATTACCGTATGAATGGCTCACGCCATCTATATTTTCTTTGATTGGGTTACTTTGCTGAATGTTTCACACAATTTTGCAGTGCAAATTAACTGACTTGTGTGCTCTTCCTCTTAATTTGAAAGGAGGTATTTATTTTCATATCAGTGTTAATTTGAATTGTGTCTTGGATAATTCAAACTATGTCTTATTTGATTTTATGAATCAATGCCAATATGGGAAATATGTACTCTCTTTAACTTTAAAGTTAAAGATACACACTGTAAGTGGGTCGATTTTGTGCAATACGATTGTGATGTTGTAGAACTGAGATCTTTTTGTTTGTGCTGGACTGGTCTGGAGAAATCTGAAATGTTGAAGGTCAAGTTACCAATGTAAAGGTTGATGATAATCGAGAAAAAACATAGTATTCTTCAGGAAAGTTTATGTCATTTAGTTGTCAAGATTAATTCAAATTAGAGAGTTATGGTTGACATTATTGACGATACTGATAAAAATGCTGCTCAGGGTAGAGCTCATACGACGAATATTGTCAACTTCTAATCAAACAAAACGAAAGAAATTACATAAAAAAATAAGTACAATAGTTCCTGGAATGGAGAGAAGAGGGGCAAAAATGATATTGATATTAGCATTCGAAGCTGATACGTTGATACCAAATATAATAAGAATGAATAAGTTAAAGATGAAACAGTCCAAAATGTTGTTCAACCAAGTTAAGAATACAGGGACAATATTTTGATGGTGTTTGGTATGATGAAAGGTGATGAGGACTAATGGTAATGCGCAAAAAGGGTGCTTTTAAAAGTAGAATGAATCAATTATTGGACTCAGATTGCCAGATTGTTGTCTGCTTGATATTGTATGATGGCTTTTTCACCATTGTTTTTTTTTTTTTTGCCTTACCTTCTCATGGTAAATCTGCAGCGTAATCAATGGGATCTAAGAAGTTGAGGATTGAGAGGAATTGGATGAATTTCATATCAAAAAATTGGTTCCCCAAATCAATAATTTGTTTGTTTTTATCTTCAATTTGAGTTTTGGATATCAAAAGAAGGGGAAAAAATACCAGTTAAGTATTAAAAAAAAAACCCTCTGCAAAGTATTTGACTGAAGAAGAATTTGAGTTATGTTATTAAACACTGCTTATCATACACACACACACACACACACACACACACACACACACACACACACACATATATATATATATATATATATATATATATATATATATATATATATAACATGTGTGAGTATGTGTCCATGCATGTGTATGTCTGTGTGTGTATATATATATATATATATAAACAATATTATATATATATGTATATATACATATATATATATATATATATATATATATACATATATATATATATATATATATATATATATATATATATATATATATATATATATATGCACCACAAATTTACTTCTATGCTTACTGAACATTGTTTACTTCAAAGATGAAGACAGCATCATTTGGAAAATACAATGAAAAATACAATACACGCGTCACCTGACTCAATAACTGAACAACCCTGACGTTAAAAACTTCGAGTCATTTTTTAAAAATTTGATTTAAAAAATCGATAAAGTCAGAATAAACCCTATTTATGACGTGACCAGCTTTTCCCACTGGAAAAAGATCTGAGGCAGAGCAAAGAAACATGTAGTAACGTGTTTGATGATAATAGTGAAATTTCTTGAGAGGTGATAAACTTCGGGATCAATGATTGATTTTTTTTTCATTTGTCATTGAACGAGAAAGATTCTCAAAAGAGATAAAAAATTCTTCAGGTTGATTTGTTACTTGATCATTTGAAAAATCCATTCATTTTGAATTTGTCAAAACAAAATAACAAAACAGGGATGAGTATTGAGGTGGCACAATTATCCAGATTGGAGAGATAAAAAGTTGGTGAGAAAGAGATTTCAGAAAGATACATTATCTGAAAATGAAAGGAAAAGCAAGATCAATAATCATAAAAACAAATTCACCATCACAGTTGATAATCGAACAACCTTAGCGTAAAAAAGTAATGCATATAAGATCCCATCTAAATCTAAATATAGTCAGAATAAACTTATTTATGACACGATCTGCAGAATTTATATCAATCCGTCGAGAAAGTCCCCCAAAAGGTCTCAAAGTAATTTTGTAAGAAGTCTAGTGGGATACTAATTATAGTTTTCCAGTTCATAGATAAAACAATGAGGACAAGAGTGCTGGTACACGAAAACTAACTAAGACAAAAACACAATGAACAAATAAACAAATAGGTATTTTATGCCCTCCCTGTTGTCAGCGATTGTCCATTTTTATCGTAGGAATTATGTAAACAGCAAAAAATGTAAAAATACGTAGATGTTGTACCAGGATGTGGCCATTAGACGTTAAGATTCTAGAGATTTTGGTTATTATTAACTAAACTTTCGTGAACTCACCATTTGTTCGAATGAACGATGCAAACTATATTTCTAAGGACGAAATTACCATTTTGATGATGTTTTCTTCTTTCATCCCTTTTTGATTCCCTTTATGAACTAAGAACCAATCACAACACTAATCATAAGCACTAAATCTGACAGTAACTCATACATTGACCCTAACCCTAATGTTATTTATATCTTTTTTTTATAATTAAGTTCAACAAAATGAATTTTCAAACGGTCATTTTTTTACTTCCATTCGTTCTGAGATATTGTTTCAAGGTAAATGTATTGAAATGTATGCGTGTTTTAATGATTAATACAACTGCAAAAAGATGAAAATTGTTAACATTGTTTCAGTGTATTAAGTATAAGCAGTGGCAAAGTATAAGTCACTCCAATTCATAACTACCAGTATTCTACCGGATCTGAATCGTCTTAAAATGCCCCATCAGCAGGAAAAAAAAGGACAAAGCAAACATTTGAACAAAACAGAGAGTAGAAAATCGAAGAGATAACTAATTTTATGATGAAGAAAAAAAGGGACACTCCGATCGGAAAAGAGAAAACATTTCATTGGAATGACAGAACATATTCATTATTCTGTGCAATCCATCATTTATTCACTGATCAAATCGAGACATCGAATGGCCCGGTCACCATAAATTAGTTTCATTGATTGAGAGCATACGATAGTTATCTCCCTTTGGGGCAAACTGAATGAAACTTCCCATGTCCTCGTAGCGAACTAATTACAACACATTTGGGATTAATACCTGGGGATAATTAACTCTTTTAAGCAAAATATAAAAGCAAGATGTTAAGAAGAAGCAAGAAAGTGAGAAAGAGAAGTAAATGCGTGAAAAAAGATCTGAAAAAAAAACGCATTTGAAGAAAAATATTATTCAGTTGTTTTTTTTAAGAGAAAAAGCGGAAAGAACAATACAAGGAGAGAGAGAGAGAGAGGAAGATAGGCTTGGCTGCTTTAGTACCAAACACTTTTTTTTCATCGAGGTCTAAAAGGTAAAAAAAAAAAACTTTCCCCACGATGAAATCGTTTCCAAAATATGTATCCTATTAAACTCTTTCGGGCGTGAAATACTTATTTGTGATCATTTTTCTTGCGTGATGTCACTGTTTTTTGTTTGGCAATTATCATTTCCATTAGTCGTTGTTGGAACTTACGGGAATAATGTCAAAATCAATAGTAGCTGTTTCAAAAAAAGGATTGGAAAACGAAAGAAAAAAGAGAAAGGGAGGGACAAGTTCCAATTCGAGAATTTCAAAAAAGAAGTCAAGGAAAAATCTGAGAATGGAAAAGCATCAGACAGCAGTATAGTGAAAATAAAGATGTCGACGATGTATCAGTGGGAAAGACGGTAAATTTCAGAGAACTTTTTTGGGGATACGTTGTTTTGTTTTATAATGGCGGTCCCAGTGTATAAAATGAAATAAGGGCTCGTCATTGTAGTTGATAATTATACAGCTGTAACATCAATTTTTCAGTCATAGAGAAAAATTCCATCAAGAAAATGTCATCACAGGCGTTCTCCATCGGAAAACATTCATAAAATTGAATAAAAAAACATCCGAGAATGTTTATATTCTAAAAAATCTAGATATCATAAATAAAACCCGCAAAACATGGCCCATAAAATGTCAAAAAGCGTCTTTTTTCCTCCAAAATAAAAATGAAAACTCTTAGAAAATATCTACTGGGGTGCTTATGCTAATTTTCTGGTCTGAAGAAAAGACATGGCCAGGAACACTGAGACTCTCTAACAATCACATAGACAAAAAAATACACACACGTGTAAGAAAAGGTGTCACTGCCACCTTTGATGGCTATGTTTGCTCAATCATCATCATCATCATCATCATCATCATCAGTCTTTTAGCGTCCGTCGTTGGACATAGACCTTCCCCAGGATTTGCCACACTTCTCTATCATGGGCGTCACGGAGCCAGTACTTCCTGAACTTATCTAGTTCATCTCTCCATCTAATATTTTGCCGGCCTCGGTTGCGCATATGGTCTCGGGGAATCCATGTTGTGAGTCGTGATGTCCATTGATTGTCAGCCATTCTTGCAACATGGCCAGCCCACCGCCATTTGAGATTTTTTATGGATTCTATGATGTCTCTAACTCTTGTCTTTTCCCGGATGTGTTGTGCTGTTTTGTGGTCTCTCCATGTGAGGCCCAGCATTATTCTTTCATGTGCATGTTGCATGGTTCTCAGCTTACGGGTCTGTTTCTTGGTTAAGTTCCATGTTTCAGCTCCATAAGTGACTATTGGGAGGATGCATTGGTTATACACCCTTCTCTTTAGGATTAATGGGATCTTCTTATTTTTGTAGGTTGAGCTAGCTCTGCCAAAGGCTTGCCATCCTAGTGTGATTCTTCGCTTGATTTCTTCTTCTTTTGAGGGTCTCATGGAGATTCGTTGCTCTAGGTAGATGTAGTGGTCTACTTTCTCAAGTTCTGTGTCCTCGATTTCGATCTTAGTGTTCTTATCTCCAATGTGGTTGTTGCACATGATCTTCGTCTTGCTGAAGTTCATGTGTAGGCCGACTTTCTTGCTCTCCTCATTTAGTTCATCTATCATTAGTTGGAGGTCATGTAGGTTCTCTGCGAAAAGGGCTATGTCGTCTGCGAATCTGAGGTTGCTCAGATACTTGCCGTCTATTTTAATTCCTTTACTCTCCCAGTCAGCCAGCCTTATTACTGTAAGGGCTGGGTTAGGTCCTGTATGAGCTGTTCAAATATTTGACTTCCCTTTCTTTAATACGTGATTTTGGAACGGGAAAATTTAGATTGTGTTTGCTGGTTCGTTGCTATCCATCTGCCATCTTGAATTAGAGTTGGCAGCCGTTCTTTGTTCAAGGCTATGGTCAGGAAAAATTAAATCTCACCAGATATAGTTTCCTGTATATCGTTGAATACTGAATAAGCTCAACAAAAGAATCACATGTCTTAAAGAGAATCCTTTGGGCCACGTTCAGTCAGATGTCACAGGCATCAATGAAGAAAGTGTGTTCACCGAAATCTGTAACATAAAAATAATCGTTGATGTATCCCCCAAAAATCAATCTTAGCCTATTACCCACTCTTCATCAAGATTTTATTGAAATTCATTGCGTTTTCTTTCAATAAATTGTTCCTTATAGACATAATAATTTTTAGCCTTCTCCTTACAATGGTGTAGTCAAGGTTGCCAATTAGGATATGATTTTTCATTTGATTCGATCCAGGAAATAGTTCTCGAATTCAAAAAGAAAAAAAAACAATATTTGAATTGGCAACACAGGACTTTAAATGTGAAAAACCTAAATATCTCCATCACTAAACACACAATTTCAAAAAAAAAGAATAGAAAAAAAACACACCAGCAATCTTGGGCGAGGCTTATACGCATAATACATGTACATCCAGTCAATCAACGAGCAAGCCAGTCAAACTGGATTAAAACCGGACAGTTTGTAAAAGAGGATAAAGTTAGAGAAGGAAGATAATGATAGAATGTGAAGGACTGAAAGAACAGAGACAGAAAGGAAAGGAAGGAAAAAGGAACGAAAACAAGCAAAAAGAAGAAGAGACAAAGAATCAGAAAGAAGAAAAAAAGGTATAAGAAAAAACAGAGACGTGGAAGAAGAAGAAGAAGAAGAAGAAGAAGAAGAAGAAGAAGAAGAAGAAGAAGAAGAAGAAGAAGAAAAAGAAGAAGAAGAAGAAGAAGAAGAAGAAGAAGAAGAACAACAACAACAACAACAATAACAACAAGAAGGAGGAGGAGGAGGATGAGAAGAAGGAGGAGGATGAGAAGAAGATGAAGAAGAAGAAGGTAGAAGAGGAGGATGAGGATGAGAAGAAGAAGAAGAAGAAGAAGAAGAAGAAGAAGAAGAAGAAGAAAAAGAAGAAGGAGGAGGAGAAGAAGAAGAAAAAGAAGAAGTAGAAAAATAAGAAGTGTAGACAGATAATACATGCTAATCTCACAGAAAGTGAGAGGTAACAATGTTCCGATCCTTCACAGACAACAGATAATATGATCTCAAACAAATCCATACATAAATAACCCCGTCTCTCTTATAGTTACAATGCTAGTATGAAAATATTGAACATATCCTGATCAAAAATGAAACCAAATGAAATCAACTATGGAAAAATAGCCTCAGAGATGTTTATTTTAAAAGTAAAAAGAAAAATGGAAATTGTTAGTTATGAAAAAACATTCCCTTTCATGATCTTATATTCTCTTTGGAGAGATAACTCCCTCATTGGGCCAGCATGGGTCATAGTGACCGTTTTCCTTCATGCATCGTTATAATGTTCGATAGAAAAAAACAGCTCCAGGTTAGATCTATTTCTCACTCATAATCAAATTTTATCGCACAAAAGCTGTCATTGAAGCAAAGGAATATGGTTAAAGACGTTTAGGCATTTTGTATAGAAAAAAATCCATATAAGTAAGAACGATTTGATTATCATTGCTTTTATATGGGCCATTTTCCCTTTCGCGATTATTGTTTATTTGAAATTTTTCGTGGAATTTTAGTATTGAAATAAGTAAATGCATGCAGCGTTTGATTTCCATTGTATCAGCATTAATAAAAGAAGAAGTTTTACCCTGCAAAACACAATTCATTTTGATTCTTCAGTAAACAGGAAAATTATAGTTTCGTTTTTATACATCCATATGCAGTTTACTATTCTATCAAAAATGTATTCATTCAAGATAAGAAAGGTAGACGTATCTATATTTTTTCTATATACAAAATTAAAAAAAATAATCATGACATTTATTTTAAGTACTGCACCCAATTGAAGAAACACTGCAGAAAAATGTTAATAAGGTTTAGAAAGGAAAGCGTATTAATCTTTATTTCCCTAACAATGAACTTGTTTTGAGTAAAAAACGACTTAGTTACTAAATGCAGATGTGAAGAGGACTTTCTTGATATACAGAGAACTATACTTCAGACAATAGCTTTAATGCCTAAAATATAGACGACTCGGTAATTTACATGAAGTTATATAATGCAACTTCTTACGTACGTACATTTTATAGATTTATTGTTAGCAAGTTGCAAGACTCCCAAGACAACACTTAGAATCGGAGTTATAGCGCTGAAAGGCAGCTTGCAGACTTTATTCCATCGTCAATATACAAACTGCCGGCGCGTATTTGCAAAAAAATTCTATTTTAACCGCATCTGTCTTCTGAATATTCGCCAAGGGATTACTGTCTGTCCAGGTACTCATTGGCAAAGATCAAACATTTCTTTTTATGTTTTTTTGGCAATGCAGTCTTTTTTCGATTTGGCATGAAAGAAAAAGAACACTGCACCCAATGTTAGGCATGGTGAATGATTTATAAGAACTTTTGAAGAACTTTGCTGACCCCCCAGCCGTTGGCCTTGACTACATCAAAGGATTTATGAAAGCAAATGATTGCTGAGGGATTTTCGAGCAAAATGTACAACCCTGTCAAAAAAGCTGGCTTTTGTCCAAGATAATAAAAAAAACTAAAGGACACACTCAAAAATACAAAAGAATGGTCAAATACTGAAAAGTTGTTTTGAAGCGTCCAGCAATGAGTTTTTATCTATATTCCATTGGAAACTTCTGTTGGAACCAGAAATTTCGAGGCCCGTTTCCAGTGTGTACTATACATTACATGAATGCTGCAAAAAGACGTTGGAGGCATTTCTGACCAGATTATGCACGCTATTCAAAGAACCAAAGGATGTCAATTATTCTGGACAGCGGTGCACTTATGTGAGTCAATCTTTGATTAATATAAAAATTCAAAACAATATTACAAAGAAATAGATGTATAATCCGACAAAATTAATTATGAATGTGTTAAATCCATTTGAAACTCTATATGAAGCAACCTCTCGTATTCATACGGTTAATATGCCTGTTTGCTCAGACGGCGTACATAGAAAGAAAAAAACAATTAAAGAGAGCGACTGGCGCAGAGATCCTATTCGTATAATTGCCAGCATTGAGAAACATAGAGGGGCGATATGGGCGATGAATGAACGAGACAAGGTTTAAGTATAGAGCAGATACTCGAGTATCCAAATTACCACCTGGCTCAGATTTCAAGAGCAGCATTGCATTAAGTCGGCTCTCTGTTGGACGCAAATTTAATTCCTGCAATTCCCTGTTTCTTTAATACACCATTCTATTAACGCTGTCTCAGCCAACTGGCATATTGACCACGTACAAACGGAATTTCCATTCGTATACGGTCAAAAAAATATTCATATATAATAATATTCATAATTGTTCACGTTCGTGAAACATATGGATTCTTTGATATTTCTAAGAGCACTTAGGGGACATTTTGTTGTTGTACAGTCGTTTTCATCAGATATCTAAGCTGTTTTTTTCTTTTCTTTTGAAAATAAAAAAAAGGATTATAGCGTTATCGACTGATAACACTGGTGCTCAACTTTGGGACATTCTACGTATGAGAGATGTACATTCAGTATATGTTACCTCGACAATTTCGAAAGTGCCTTCATAGAGAAATTGAATCGATTTAGAATTATCAATCTTTGCTCCAAGCTTTTTGCTGACAGCGAAGCACTAAGCAAATTGTGTGATTTCAATTGCATCAACACGGTTCGGTCTTCTTTTTTTCTTTTTTTTTTTGTATTCTATCCATTAAAAAAGCACCCTAAGGAAGAGTTGTTTTCGGGTTTTCCTGAATGATTATTGCTAAAAAATAGATTCCAAATGTAGTTGATAAATTGAATTAAGTCAACTAGAAAATGTAATTGTTTGGAGGGTCTTAAGGTTTCTATATCGGATTTTTTTACCAATATCATATTAGCAGCAGAAAGTAGCTATTCAAAGCATTAAGTGCATTAATCAATGAATGTATAAATAAAGTGTTTGTTCTGATATTTATACGCATTAGTTTCGATATAGTACTTCTCATAAATAATTGAACAAATGCAGCATCAGTTTTCTGTTGCCTATGAGGGATTTTAGGCAGGAAAGGGTTCTGCTAGCTTGGCAACTTTTTCTTATAGCAATGTGAGTTCAATTTTTCTAAAATACTCGGTCGATTCTGAACTCATCAAGTTTTAGGTGTAAATAAAAACAAAACGTCTTTACATGAAACCCTCCTATTGTATTCAAGGAGGATTATCCGTGGTATAAGGATTTAGAACTGAAAACATGGCTATATACACGTTCTGTCATACTGATTATCACAATATTGGCTCTTATTGCAAAATGTTACTGTTATTAACTTTGAACACCAAATATCTAGAAAGTAAACGTCTATTTGCTCAAATACTTATGCATTCTCTGTACGTACAAATTTATCTTTGGTAATATATAATGTCAGTAGAGTTTTGAAATATGATTTATGGAGCTTTGGAGACTTTCTGAAGCGGGCAAAGGAGGGGGCGTTTCAAAATAGTCCCCTTCTCCTTTACTCCACCCCTGTGTATGTAGATGTTGAACATGTTGATTTTTTTTTTTTTTGTACTGGGAATCAGATGGTTACGCTCCAATGATGACGGCTTATACTATTACATCATAGCATCAATTTTAATTTGTCGGTCAGTGACCTGATACATCGCATCTTGCTTAACGCAAGTCGACTTTTTATTTATGTCGAACAATTGAGAAAAAAAAAGGCAAAAACAAATGATCCAATAAAGAATTGCAATAAAAGCGTTTAATGACACGAAGAAAACTCAAAATAGATCGCAGACGCAACAAAAGTTTATTGCTCGAATCTTTCGGCTGCATTAAACATTTTGGTTGAAATCAGCTGAATTTGATTGCTTCTAACAATAATATTTAGATATCTGGACGTCTCTCAGTTAGTTAACGAAATTTTTTCATGTTTGATTCCAATTATGTAGCATTTGAGACAACTCCCACGCTGATTGCATTGAAGGCAGGACAGCAGGGTTCATCTTTTAACGAGTATCTCCCGGGATAGAAAACAACCTGCTCATACCTAAATAAAATCGAATTTGTTCAAAAATAAAACTTGAAAATCAAAATTAAGATACACACACACACACACACATATATATATATATATATATATATATATATATATATATATATATATATATATATATATGGTATGGAATTAACGATGGTAACCACCGAGTGGAGTATTGAGCCCGATTAATACCATGCCCAAGTGTTGAATTATTAATCATTTATTTCCACCCTGCTGTGTTGAAATGCCCATAGGAGTATTTTGAAAAAATGAGTTGCTCTTTTTCTTCGAAATATAAACCAAATGTATTTTCAAATAATAAATTTACTCCAGCATTTACGTTCGTGGACATGATCATTTAAACTGTATTTTAACAAAACTTGGGGACCCTGTTTTTTCTTGCCTATAACGTCCGTTTTGCTTCGTTCTATTTCTATGAATATTTGTCCAATATCTACATACGTGTATAAATCATGATCAACTAGCAAGGGGTGCCTTTTTTTTATAGTAACAAATGGATATATAGCAATATCCTGGCTTCGCTTCGTTTCACACTCATTCCCTATGGATAAAATACGACAGGCCTGGTTATCCTCTGAACGTAAACCGTTGCATGACTAATGTCTTTTGGTAACATGTCGTGATGGGGTGATCAATTGAAAATTGGCGAAAAATATGAGATCAATGAATGAGTGTCTTCTCTCGATATTTTTTTTTTGTCGCTGTTGTTTTTATTTTAGCTGAGAGAAGCCAGTCCACATAATGCATGCATAACCAACCAGATAGCAAAGACATTTGAAAACTTAAAATATCTATCCTCCATAGACACACACATACACAATAACACACATACAGACACACTCACACACAAAAAGACACTCATACACACATACACGGACGCTCACACATTTGTATATCTATTTATGCCCTATCTAAAAATATTGAGCTCTCTCACCAACGATAATTTGACGCTTGGAGAGCGTGCGTATATATATATATATATATATATATATATATATATATATATATATATATATATATATATATATATATATATATATATATATATATATATATATATATATATATATATATATATATATATGTATGTATGTATGTATATATATATATATATATATATATATATATGTATATATATATATACATATATACATATATATTTACATATATATATACATATATGTATATATATATATATATATATATATACATATATATATATATATACATATATATATATATATATATATATATATATATATATATATATATATATATATATATATATATATATATATATAAAACCAGTACTGATGTGTGTATGAGTGTGTCTGCGCTTGCATATGTGCATGTGTTTGAATGGCCCCCATTCTGCCCCTGCACCGGAGTGACAGTGGGACATAACTTGTATGAACCATCCCTGGGCGAATTGTGTGAAGATCATGGGACACCTAACTGTCAGAATCCCCCACTTGGGGGCCAGATGTATTGCTTTCTGCTTTCTTCAGGACTATATCAGGGACTCTGTCCTTTTAGGTACGACTTGTGGTAAGTGCCAACTAGATTTACACATAACCAGCCAACCAGCCGGCTGGACCAATTCGAGAACAATTTTTACGATGGATACACTAAAGGTAAAATGAAGATGAACATTGCTCCGGGAACTCAGATATAAGAACGAATATTGAATGAATTGCACCCAGATCAAGCAAATTACCAAGCTCTTTTCATTTCTAATGTAACTTTTCGAAATAGGTATTTAGAGTTCATATGAGAATCTAAGTGTGTTTTTATAAACAGTAACTCATCACTTGAGATGCAATAAATGAATCATCCATGTAATGAATAATCATTGACTCTACAGTGGGACTGTTATTCAGTTCTGCAGGACCCATGAAACATCTTGGGGTTCCGCGGAACACCGTTTGAATAAAGCTGCTCTGAACAAATAACTGATATCTTATCTAGCCAAATTCTGACATTTTTGTTTTCTTAACTTCATCTCATGGAAAAATCGATTCCATTTCGAATGGTATATTATAATTTGAGGCATTTGAGGAAGATATCCTACATCTGTCGCTATTTATGAATAGGGTATAATACGCATTGGGACACTCACATTAGTAATATGACAATTTTTTATTTAGAAATTCTGTATATCACGTAAATAGTGTTATAAATATATTATGTAAATATTGCACAACATATAACTAATGTAAATATTTGGAGTAATTCAGAATAAATAGATATAATAACATACATAAGATTTTTGCTTACGAAAAACTTTTATCTCTATTTATCAAAACTTTTTTTCAAATTTACGTGAGTTCCTTTCGCTTTTTTGTGCACTGATTTTCATGAAACAAATGCTATTCAGTGAGAGGATTGGGCAACAAGACACTTTTCTGAATACTTCTAGGCATTTTTCTCTCAAAATTTTTTGAGGTAAGACTTTTTTCTGAGAAATAACACTTTCAACCCATTTTTTTCTTTGCTTTTTGAAAAAGCTCTTTCTTAAAAGAGAATTTACATACAAGCATGAATTATGTATTACAATTTCAATTATCACACTCTGATCGAACTTCCAATTATGTTCGCTCAAGAGAACCCACGGATTGAACAAAAGAAATTAAATAATGAATTATAGGTCAAAACTGTTTAATATTATATTTTCTTCAATTTCTCTCCTCGAAATTGCTGCCGAATATGCTTAAAGATCATACTATTGTGAACGTAAACAAAATATAGATTAAATCTAACACTAGAAAATGATTAAAATAGACAAAAAAGGTAAAAGGAGTTAGGCAGACACTAAATACCAAACGATCATTTTTTGTTCTAAATATTGTTTTTGTGTTTTCAATTAGGATAAAAGGCAGACTTCCGACTAATAAAGGTTGGTATTCTTTATAAGTTCCCTTTTCTGGGTGACTAGACGATTTGTAAATATGTTTACGTAGACCCAATCTTTTTCAATCAGATTATTTAGTGAGAAGATAAAATTACTGTGAAACCCGACACCGTCTTTAATAAGCTTATCAATGTTTGGCACTATTGGAGAGACACTGTGTCTCCCATTCGAACCCAGACTTGTAGTCAGAGGACGTATTTTGTTTTTTGGATATGTAATAATCTAAAAAGCGAAGCTACATAGATAAGAGGTCGTGAAAGGTAGCAGAATCTGCGTTCTTACCGATTCCATGATATAGTTTTGAGACATTCAGCTGACATTCTGCTATCTCTAATTCTTTATATTCATTTTTCAAGCGCCTTTTTACCGATATTTTGTGAGTGAGATTGCATGAGACGACAACCTGGTACTGAAGGGAAAAAAGCAAATTTGTCAACACCCTGGTTTACAGACTTTTTTGCAGGTCTTACCCCTTTCACGACTTAGGACAAAACCTAGGCTCCAGACCTCTAACAGAGACATTAGGGAAATCATATTCCAATCAGTGATAAATTTTTGATTAACTTGAATCGAAAAACTCTCGTGAATACAACACAAAAGGTAATGTTAGATGATTCTCTGTTTGTGAATTTATGGACGGTTTCTAGGCGCGACCAGTTTCATGTCACATTCAGTTTTAAAACCATCTTCGCCCAAAAATGTTGGTGGAAATGAATAAAACATCTTTACTGATAGTAATGAACGGTCTTGAGACATCAAATCACTCACCATCTTTAACCAAAAGTCCTGATATAAAGTTTGGAAGGGAGGTTCAGAGTCGCTCTTCAAATCGATGAGGTCTTCTTGCATAGGATAGGAAACAGAATGAGTGTTAGCAGTAAATGGTGACACAACCCAACTATTTTCAGTCTTGTCAGTTTTGTTACTCTGGAAATTTGAAGATAAGTTGCTGCAAATTATTTTATATCACATATCTCGCACTTTTGATATATCCCTAACCAGTCTCATTGTTATCGATAAATGCTCTCAAGGTTGAGAAAACCTCATATTTACCTCTCAGTAATTGTAAAAGCCCCGGTGGGAGTCAATGGAATTAATAAGAAAAAGAGTTGTCAGCGCTTTCAGTGCTGGCGTGTACTTCCGAAGGATAGCCTAACTTCATACCATTTATGATCCAGGACTTTCCTGATAATTTTTTCATCCAATTTGCTTTTCCAATATCACCTAGTTATCCTGGATCGCGACTTGGAGATCATGCACTTCCCCACTTGAGAAAAACAATATGAAAAATGATAAGGAACCTTATCTGAATGAAGTTGCATAATGAAATATTTTTTTAATACATTTGCCGAAAGTCAGCCTTTCGACGTTTCTCTGTTGACATTGACCTTCCCCAAGATTTGACAAACGTCTCCATCATGGGTGTTGCAGTGCAAATACTTTTTGAATTAGAGTATTTTGTTACGCTATCTCATATTTTGCCGTCCACAATTCTACATATGATCTCTTTGGATCGATGTTTTGAGTCGTGATGTCCATCATTGTCTGACATCCTTGCAACACTGCCAGTCGATTGGCATTTGAATTTGTTAAATTGTCTCTAATATTTTTGCAATATGATTAACAATCAATCATGCCTGAGTGAGCAAATACTCTTAAAATAATTCCAAATTCTTTTCAACATTAGACAAAGCTTGATGAAATATTTTTCTTTTACCCCAAACTGCTCTCTTGCTACCAAAAAGCGATGAGAAACGCTGTATTATAAGATTTCAAAATACTATCATCATCAACAGCAATAGCAGAAGCCTTTTATCGTCCGTCGTTGGACTTAGTTTCCCCTCAAGACTTACCAGACCTCTCTAACATGGGCGTTGCTGAGTCGATCCCCCCTTACGCCAACTTATATCTTGTTAATCAATATTTTGCATATGATATTTGGAGACCTATATTGTGACTCCAGATTTCCAACAATCGTCCGACATTTCTGCAACGTGGCCAGCCCATTGGTATTAGATTTTACTATTATTTCTATGATATCTCTTTTTTTTCTTGTGATCTTGCCATCTGATGTTGAGTACGATCGTGTCTCGTTAAATGGTTCTCAATTAAAGTGTTGAGGTTACAATTCCATGGTTGACTATCCAAAGGACGCATTTTTTACTCTCAGGACTAATTGGACAACTCGAGAATGAGTAAGTAATGTTTTAAATGGTTCATTGTAAATTGTACATTCTGTTTCGCTTAAAACATAAAACAGAATATACTATCAGTGATAAACAATTTGGAAATTATTCACTCATTTCATATGGATTTATATATGCTGCCAATATGTTCACCCACTTTTATTTAACGACCCAAGTCAGTCATACAGTTAGAATATTCTCTTTTTGGACGAGATACCTCAATAGCTAGCCTGTTTCTGTCAGCAGAGGAGAATTTCTGTCAAACTCACGACCTTTTTGCCTTTTGCAATTCACTCAACCTCAGTATATATATATATATATATATATATATATATATATATATATATATATATATATATATATATATATATATATTGATATATATATATTGATATATATATATATATATATATATATAGAGAGAGAGAGAGAGAGAAAGAAAGAGAGAGTGATAGATAGATTGATAGATAGATAGATAGATAGATAGATAGATGGATAGTGATGTATGTGTATGAAATATTTGAGGAGGGTAAGTATTCTTCTGGTAATGAAACGATTATACTTTCTTCTCGTTTTGAACATAAGCCATTAATTCAAAGCCGGGAAGAATTTCTTGACTGGCACCGTCTCAAATGAGTATTCAAGTTACGACATTTATGAACACATCAGAAATTCATATTCATCAGTTTTCCATATATGATGCCCCAAAACGAAGTTTTCGTACATTTTTAATAGATGAAAAAGCATTATTACCGAAATATGTCGCTGAAATAAGTTCTATAAACCTTTGATACGTAGTTGAAATGTTTGTGATGTATCATTTCCCCAGCAAATATTCTTTGTCGTTTAGAAATACGATTAACATAATATTTCATTTTCATATATATATATATATATATATATATATATATATATATATATATATATATATATATATATATATATATGTGTGTGTGTGTGTGTGTGTGTGTGTGTGTGTGTGTGTGTGTAATACAATGTGGACTTGCTACACAATCCAAAATAAAATCATTAAACGTTTGATCGAAATGTATATCTCCAGTTTGAAAAATCCTAAATCCTCCGTAGGACTACTAAATGTCTTTTTAAAACTAGACCAGAGTTTCAAGATAGAGTGTGTCCGAGAATACATCATAGAAAACAGAAGGATTCATAAGAAGTTCCCAATACAGTATTCCAATACGAAGAATACTTCAGGAACTTCTAAAGCGGTGCTATAGCATATTTTTTTTGTTTTCCTTATCATTTTCCCACGATTGATATGCACAAGATTAACGCAAACTACGAGCAAATTAACGAGCAGATTGAACTGGTGTCCAAAAAAGGATTCGACAGATATATAAATTGGTATGAAATTGCAGAATCAATATAAAAGTAGGTTTGACGTAATAAAAAAAGAGCTTTACCGTTGAAAAAAGTGCTGACCAATTTTGAAAAAAAAAAGAAGGGTCTGATGATGAATAATGGTTGGAAGTGTGAAAGAAAAATGACATTGGAAAGGCTTCTAATGATGAAAATTTGGACAAGTAGTAAAAAAAGGTTTTTGGGATTGATTTCAAGAATGGGTGATATTTTCTTAATCTCGAGCTCTAGAAATGAGGAATAATTCCTCAATGCATCTTTGAAATTTCACTTGTTTTGGACAATTTGAAAAGAAATTTACGTTCCAGCTCAGTTGTTGTGATCGGAGAAACCTTTATTTCCTCTCAGGAAAAAAATGATTTTGAAACAGAAATGGAAAAAAATACTTTTCTCAATTTTGATCCTTAAAAGTAAAAAAAGAGGGTTTCCCTTCGATTTTGAAACCTGAGGGAGAAAATAATGAAAATTTCTTGTCGATATCAGCCCCCACCCCTAAGGTGAAGAAAATCCTTCTTTTTGATTTTGGCTTTGAAATTTGAAAAAAGAAATCCCTTCCTTCTTGACTCCTGTGAAAAAAAAATCTCTGCTCGATTTTGAAATGAAAGAGTTCCCATCATGGAACATCCGCTTACCCGATTTCGACATGAAAGTGAAAAAAAAAAAGTTCTTTCTTTTAATACCCTGAAGATAGAGATCAATAACCCCTAAATTATATCCCTAAAAATGAGAAAAATCGAGCCCTCGATTTGGAGCCCTAAAACCCCCAAAAATCTCCCTCTGAATATGACCCTTCCACCAAATCTGACCCAAAAGGTGAAAAAAAAAGTAATTTGATTTTGAACCTGAAAGTAGAACATTTTTTTCATAGATTCCGACCCTTAAAAGAGACCCCTTTTTTTGACCCTTCAAAATGGAAAAAATATCCTTTCTCAGTCTTGACACGTTCAAAAATGTGAGGTGAATACGTTTTTCCTGCAAACGGATCATTCCATGAGATAAACCCCTCAAACATTGGATATTGGATTACTGAGTTGTAATTGATATATATATATATATATATATATATATATATATATATATATATATATATATATATATATATATATATATATATATATACATAAATATATATATATATGTATATATATATATATATATATATGTATATATATATATATATATATATATATACATATACATATATATATATATATATATATATATATATATATATATATATATATTGAGGAGTCATCGAATTTATGTTAGAGCTACACAAATAATGTCAAATGGTAGACACATTCACATACAAATCGGCAATAAGTGTTGAAGAGTGACTTGATGACGAGGGAGAGGGTTCTATAACAGGTTAGACACGAACCAATGGATTTTCGACAAGATCAATGCCAGAAATTAATTTACACAAAAGAGTTCAGAAACGAGCAAACAAAAAAAACAACATTCGGTCAATGCTTTTCATTTGATTTCAGTTATATCCTCTTCGGTTTCCTTTGTTTGTTGGTAAATACCTGTCAGAATGAAGCAGATGAATGAAGAGGTAGACGTCAGAAGAGATATTTGAAAAAAAAATGGATAAAAGGCCCTGAAGTAGTGATAATGGGAATCAATCTTAAGTAGGTCTTGCTGCAGGCAGCAAGTGTATGATGAAAATACTTTATTTGCTCTACTTTAGAGTATTGGGCGCCCTGGAATGAATAAAATTGGGATATATATATTTTTTTGTATGTATCTATCGTTTCCCTTCCTTTCTTTTCATTTTTGTCTCTCTTTTACCTTCCTCTCCTTCTCAGTCTTGCTATATATACATATATACACACTAAGTGAGAGGGAAATGGAAATGTATCAACTCAAACATATTCATGTGTCCTTGTGTTCATTTTCGTATATTACTATTCTATATGCATATATCTATATGTTTCTCTATCTTTCTCTTCCCCTTCTTTATATATATATATATATATATATATATATATATATATGTATATATATATATATATATATATATATATATATATATGTATATATATTATTGTGTCATCCACAGATAGCTGTTTCGATGTATTACATCTCTTCAGTGTGGCTATAGACTTTTTATCCCATCCAGTACCGCGAAGCAGAATTGAAACCCTCACATCGGAGGCCAATATCCTAACTCTGGACTACGGAACCTGGTGGTGCATAAGGCTGAATTTAAGCGATATATTCATTTATGCAGAAACTCCTCATTAATCAGAGTGCTCTATTCCTACGGAAGAGCATTGCATAAGCTTACAATGAACTAGTTACCTCACTTTAAGAGTGCTCAACCATAAATAGAGGAGGACTAATTATTGTGTCATCTACGGACTGCTGTTTCGTTGTATTACATCTATCTTCAGCGTGGTTATAAACTTTCTATCCAATCCAGTACCGTGAGGCACAATTGATATATATATATATATATATATATATATATATGATCATGTTTTTTGCCAGCATTGATATATTGGTTATATGTGGTTGAAAATATGTAACCATTTAATAGTTTACACTCATACCTATATCATGTTATGTAAAATTGAATACTTAGAGTTCTATCTCTGTGTCATAGTCAATTCATGTATATTATTACAACTTGCTTTTAGCTCATCATGTAAATTTTTTTTCTATCTCAATTTCTTTGATGGAACATCGTCATCGTTTCATCAACGTATCAACCTCGCAAAGTTACTTCGAGTGTAGCCAGATTAGCCATTTACTGGTTAAACCTGGCTGATTTCTAATCGAATGTAGCCAATAAAGATTTATTACAGTCCATTAAATATAGTGCTTTTGAGAAGAATAAATGTTCATTTTCTGATAATTTGTTCCGGAGTCTTGGTTTGTAGACCATATATTTGATAAATATGTTCTAAACATGATAATATATATAATCAAGCAGAAATTGTATATTCGGATATTTGGATATTAAATCGAGGATGGATTAATTGTTTATAAATTGTTAGATAAACGAGATTCACTTCGGTTCGATAACGTATGCGTGCTCTCTGGAACAAGTAGTAGTCCCTGATATATTTTACAGAACAAAGTTATCAGATTTTTTGGATATAGCACGAGCTACGCTAAGATTCATTGATTTTATATCGATAATTGCTCCGTTATCAGTAAAGATGGTCAATCAAAACATCGAAATCAGTAGAATTTTTAAAGAGTTTAATGAAGCCATGACTAGACATTCTGATCCCTTTCAGATTCATCAGCTTTACTGTGAAGGAATAACAAAAAAAATAAAAGAATATGTTAAAGAGAGCATAAAATCGAATGAATAAATGATGTGAATTAAATTTTTTGAAAAATGAACTAATATTAGGGGAATTAGGTAACCAGAAGATCTGAATTTAGATCTGAACAGTGTAATAGATTATTGTATTGACTGGGACTAAGGAACAGGGAAAATATTAGTCTCCAATCTATTTGTCTGACTGATACGTAGTTTGGTAGGATGGAGTTTGAACAAGTGACAAATTGTTATAGTATATTACTGGGATAGCCAGTTAGGATCTAACAACCAAATATAACGCGGTTTAGTCTCATTTCCACCATATATATATATATATATATATATATATATATATATATATATATATATATATATATATATATATATATATAAGGTTAATTCATTGGATAATTTAAGGGAGAGCATCGATTGACACCCAATGGTAAACAATACTGGAAAATTATCTCCAAGGTTAATGGGAGAAAAATTGTCAGATTATTTGGTTGATAATGTTAATAGGAAATCATCTCGTAAAAGTTGTTCTGTATAATTAGTATTCCTAAAGATGATGCCATTAGCTGGTTCCCATGTAGAGATTACAACTGAAACAAAATGTTAAATATTCACATGGGTGAACACTTTATCGGAGTGATACGAAAAATGAGTCACGTCTGTCGTTATTCTCATTGATCATTCCTCGTTAAATACATATTAGGTAGCCTACGTAAGGAATCACCATAAATTAAAAGGAATATAGATTAATACAAGATCCATATAAAATACTTCATGGTTAAACCCTACGTAAAATAACAAATATATGTCGTATGATATGCGCTACATATTAAAATCATAGCTAAAATTTATATGGCATTTGATGAACATAGCTGGGGTCCTACGTTAGTTTAATTGTTTTTTTCTCTAAATACTCAAAATGGTACATGGTAAACAGCTGATGATCGCATAAAAGGATTTATGTATAGTACCTTTATATCAAAATATGTTTAGAACATAAAGAAAAAAAAACACTGAATATGATCGCATAAATTACATTAATATATAGTGGGGAATAAGTGATTGAAGTGACTAAAAAAGGTTCAATGTGTTTAGTGTTTAAAGCTGTAACACTTTGTATAATATATATATATATATATATATATATATATATATGTATATATATTGTATATATATATATATATATGTATGTATATATATATATATGTATATATATGTATATACATATATATATATATATGTGTGTGTGTGCATGTGTGTGACTGATCTAAGATACATAAAATTTAGCCAATTTCTAACAATTTGAAGAACAATCAAACTATCAATACCTCAATGTGCCTGGCAGCACTGACTTTTCCTTTTATTCGGGCTGCGCGTTCATTTTGTCAACGAATCAGAGTCCTGACATGGGATGAAAGCTAATAGGCAAGCCTGCATTTTGAATGACGTATTCCAATATGCTATAAGAGGTGCAGAGATGTCTTTGTTCAATGAGCTCCAAAAAAAACAAAGGCGTGAGTTTAAAAATTGTAAAAAACAGTTGGATTTCTAGCTTTATTTAAGATCCGTACTGTTCGGTAAACAGTTGAAAATTCGTGAAATAGCCCAATAATAATGGTTTAAAATGAGAAAAAGGCAACAAAATACAGACAAATAGGACTGGTTCAGTTAATCATCCAATAAGTGTTCTGCAACCAAAGTCTCCTGGTAGCTTGCCGTGTTGGGAATGATCAATTAAAAAATAATAAAATGGAGTGATAATTGAATATGGATATGAAGTCGGTGGGCCAGATTGAATGTTTGATGATCCTCAGTTTCACTTCACCTTTTGACAATATTGCTAGATAAGGAACTCTGTTAAAATGCTTCATGGACATAAATCGATTGAATATCCTATCTATTCTTTGCTTGATAAGTGAAAGCCATTATCTGAATAAAGATATTCACTTTTGCTTTCGCCGTTAAAAAAATATATATATATATAAACGATGGACGTCTTTTATTGTATAGGAAACATAAAAATACACCTTCTCCAGACAGGAGCATAAGTATTATTGGTCATCACTTTCCTGTAACTTTTCGACAACTTCTCTGAAGCCTTTTTTCACTCATTTAATGACGTTCCGGTAAGTAAAATAAAAATTTGAAAAAAAAAATAGATAAAGTAAGAACCATCAGATTTTGTTACAATTAACTTTTTCTCCTTTTTCCCCCTTTTCCCTGATACTTCGCTCCTATTTTGACGTAGGGCTTCGTCGGAGTCTTTTGCGAAGCCAAAAAAAAAAGGCCATATAAGATTCTGTCAATTTTGTTGACAAAAACGAAAGGTCGTGGATGTTGCTTTTTTCCCCCGGACTTCAGAATCTGTTTTCTCCGTCGTATACATCTGCGTCTTTGTGATATTTATCAACCAAGTGATCAGTGCAGCTGAAACAGTGAGTCGTTTTTGTCGACCGGATCCGCATACACCACATATATATATATATATATATATATATATATATATATATATATATATATATATATATATATATATGTATATATATACATATGTGTGTGTGTGTGTGTGTGTATGTGTGTATAACCATATAAACAAATCAGGTGTAGAATATAACATAATAAAATATGATATGATATAGTTTAACGAAATATCTGATAAGTGATGGATTTATCTGTAGTGGGTTGAATACACTCAACTTTAAACTCCAAGTTTTCAGTTAAACGTGTTTGTGTAGCGAATTCAGTATTTTCTGATATATATATATATATATATATATATATATATATATATATATATATATATATATATATATGTTTTGCTTCCAGATTTGCAAATCATTGGTAGTGAGTTCGATTCCCTCTTAGTAGCTCATATTCGCGGCGTAGTGTCAGTTAATGTGTTTGGATAAATAAACATACTTATCATATACATATACATATATGTGTGTGCAAGTGTGTGAATATGTTTGTGTTTGTGTTTGTGTGTGTGTGTGTGTGTGGGTGTATGTGTGTGTGTGTGTGTGTGTGTGTGTGTGTGAGTGAGTATGTGCGTGTATGAGCACATATAAATATACGGACTACATACGTGCGCACACACACATACACAAGCACACATCTTTGTATCCACCTATCTATCTATCTGTATATTTATATGTGCTCATACACGCACATACTCACTCACACACACACACACACACACACACACACACACACACACACACACACACACATGTGTATATGCACAAGTTGGCGTGTGTGTAGCCGAGTGATCGACAAAATTAATTGATTCTACTAATTTCTTGGTTATATGAATATATTATAGAAGAAAATACTTCCATCCTTGCTTTGGTTTTAAAATTTTTGATGAAATCATATATGTATATATATATATATATATATATATATATATATATATATATATATATATATATATATATATATATATATATATATATATATATATATATATATATATATATATGTATATGTATATATGTCAAACAAATCAAAACGAGGATAAAACAACAATTTTCTCGCAACTATAAGTGAAAATAGGTAAAAACATAAAACTGTTGTTGTATTCGTTAATCAGTTAATTTCACCGATTCTTTGTAACGTATACATGTACAGGAAAATCAGAATGTAATCATATCCCTCAGTGTATATGTGCACATATTCAAAAGGACCCGTAGTGTATGTGTCTGTGCAAATTTTTTAAAAACAGTGGTATCGCAGCACTACAAGTCGAATTTCTCCTCAAATATTGAGATTCCAAAATACTTTCCTGGAAATAACATATTATTTACATAGGTACACACTTTTTTATGCGTGTTTGTGTTTGTATATATATATATATATATATATATATATATATATATATATATATATATATATATATATATATATATATATATATACACACATACATATATATATGTTTATATTTATATGTATGTATATATATACGTGTGTGTGTGTGTGTGTGTATTTTTGTGTAAGTATGTGTACCGAAAACCACAAAATCATCAGTACCCGAAACACACATATAGATATATTGGCATGTGTGTATGTGAATATGTGTCAATATTACAAGTACCTCAAGTTACAAACAAATGAAAGAAAAAAAAATCCAATTCTCTTGGGATGTCTATTTTTTTCGATACTTCTAGTTCTTATCGCATATCTTTCTTTTCCGCTGTATACTTCTTTTATTTTTACATCTTTCATCCACCTTTTTAATAAAACAAAATCAAAAAAAGAACCATAACTCCAGCTATCGCAAGAATCATATCTGCATTTTTTTTCCTTATTTTTCCCCTCTTTATTCTGTAACCGGAGAATACTGCTCTTACACCCAGCGCCTTTATTGACTTTTATAGACGTACAAATCTTTGAACTTGCGCTCGTGAACGACTCAGTCATTTCTATAACACACAAAGGAATCAAGGGCATATTTGACTATTTGGAGAAACGGGTCAGATAAATTGGTCTTGCCTGTAGATTTTGGGGTTAAATATTGAAACTTCCTCCAATACCCTCTGTTTGATATTAGACATAGAAATAAATGCTTTGCCGTCCTTTAGCAGTCAGCCAAGCAAATATAAAAAAAATGGCACAAAGTTATAAGTTCCACATCCAATATTTGATTTCGATTATCATACCAGAATCTCTCTCCGTTCTCTCTCTTTTTTTTATTTCTCATTTTACTCTTATCCATCGACTTTTTCTTTCATTTACAATCTCTGTCTATCGCATATTCCAGTGAATGCAGTAGATAAAAGAATATATCGAATCTAGATCAGTATCTTACGGGGCCCCAAGGTTAATAAAAAATATGATTGATCATGATATAGATCTTTCGGTGATTTTGAGTGAGAACGGAAGGAATCGATCTGTAATTCATTGACGAGTTAGAGAAATCATTCCCAGACGTATGGCTGTTGTTATCACTATTTCCTTGATAAGTGGTGTTGCTCACTAAAAATTTAAATGCTGCGCCTCGGAGATCAGTAGTAGGTCTTACTTCAGATTACAGGAAATACATTATAACTGCGATAAAAGTCTATTTTAGTAAATTTAATATATCAGAAATTGTATATTATAACACTTCTTCAACAAAAATACGTATTTCTATATGATCATCAATTATACGTAAATAAACTATTACATAAACACTTCAACTAGACCAATATATCCTCCATCCGATCAGATTTACTTGAATGATTGAATTTAATACACTCTGATCATCTTCTTTTATATGTTTGTATCGTAACAAAACTAAATTATACGGAGAGTTTTTTTTTTTCCTAAAACGACTCCAGGCAATTATCTGGAAATCAGTCCATTAGCTATCACATTTTTTCTCTTTGCCAACTTTCTCCATAAAGCAGGAAGCCTTTTCTTTTCTTTTGGATTTTCAAGGTTTTTGAGGAATCGAATGGAAAGTTTTGCAAACCACATAAGCCACACAAAGACATTGTTCAATAGCCTATACAATCTTTTCAATGGTAATGACGGAGAGTGTATCAGCCGAAACGCAGTGGAATTTTTTCAGTAGTCTGAACAACATTGGAAGTTATAATAAATTGGAAATTCAAAAAACGAATTGCTAAAAATTCGCGGGCCAACCGTATTTGAATTACAAAAAAAATGGCGCTGTAAACAAGTTCTCGGCTCAGTTTTTGCGATATGCATAAAGTTGCATTCGTTAAACATTTACATTCTGTTGAACTTTGTACATATCTTTGCTGCAGCATGGCGTTTGTGTCAACCCACATTGGTCTCTATTTATATCTTTTCTTAATATTCTTTTTATAACTAATATTATTATATCAAATATTAGTGTCAGATAAGGCCAGTGGAGTCTAAAAAAACAGTTATTGTTCGGTTTGTTGCATTCAACCTCGGAAGAATATCCATTGCCTGTTCTGATGGAAAAATGATTAGTATCGTTTAAGTAGTAATCATCATCCGTCACCAGTCCTGTATGAATTTAGCTCCGATTTGTTTTTTTGATCGAAAACCTAAACAAAACTGAAAGGTATAGCATCCCAATGTCAGATAACGATCAAGGTGAACATAAATGATTGATGTATTAGAAAAATGGATACATATGATCCGACAAAGAGATTATAAAATGCGTTACATTATGTACCAACATTTATATGAAATCGTCTTCCTTTGTTAACCTAGACAACGTAATTAGAATAAACAATGAAAGGAAATGTGAGTGTTGTAGAATCACACCTGCGATCGATACGGTTGCCACTTCAACGTTGCAATTCTCTTACCATGAAATTAAACGTAGTTATTTAGGCCTTTGCATCACCAGCGGCTGTTTAACTCAATGGTAAGAGTATTACTACATTGAAAGAGCTACTTATTTCAATTTCATACCAATATTTCTATATAATATAAAGCTATTTATAATAATAACTACTTAAATGAACAAATAGAATTAAATATCTGTTTACTTCTAACATACAGTTTATTTAAAACTCCATGACTGAACTGCAATGTATTAACATTTCAGCTCTCTAAGTTTATTTTTCAATGTTTTATAGAAGAAAATACAACAAAGTTAAGTTTATATTATAAAAGCTAGCAGTAAGTATTTATCTTTGCTTCTGCTAAATTCACAGCGGTTTTTATAACTTTTTGTTTTCGTTAGCTGAGCTCGCCGCTGGTTTGAGGCAATATACTTTTGAATTTCTAAGTGAGGCATTGACAATTATTAACAATGTTTGACTAGTATTTTGCTCATCTTATTATTGTTAACTTCCAATCCCAATCCTCTGATCGGCATTTGACGAAGGAGAGTGCCGGGAATGAGACCTTTGATCCCCAAATAGTAGCCGTAGCTCAACAGCCAAGACATAGGCATGGTGTAGGTGGTACAAATCACAGAGCTGCTGTGACGAGTGGGGTGATATGAGAGCAGGCTTGGAGACTTGAAAAGACTTCCATTTGGAGTGTTAGTTTATGACAAATTGATCCCAAGTTTGTGCCAGCATTCATACAATTTTTTTCTTTGTTATTTTTTCAATTTTTGCTTCTTAGTCAGCTTCCCCAACAAAATGCTAAAATTTAGAATCATTAACCTCTTTTTTCAACTCTTTAAGTGATCAACCTTAACACAGAACACTGCTAAAAGACGCTTGTCATGTGACAGTTTTTCAGGGTGACTGACCTGATTTGTTTATATAAGAACAGATGTTTGCTTGACCTTGGTATTTCACTTGAATGCTTTGCTGGACAAACTCTTTCGACGCAGATCCTCGATTAGAAAGTTTTTGTACGGTATTAAGTTAGGAGGAATGAATAATCATCATCATATGTATCGTCAGCACCAATACCAACCTAATTTTTTCTATAATAGTTTGGGGTACGTCTTGGTTATCTTTGATCAACTTTGATCGGACACAGGGATTGGGAATTGCTTCTGATTTGAGGAGACCTAAGGTTAGGGTCAGGTTTAGCCTAACCCCACCGCTTAATATCTTGACCCAATTGTTGGTATTTGGCAAGACAACAAAGTTGAATGGCCCAATTTTAAGAGGGTGATACGTATTCCTTTTACTACGGAAATAGATACAGCTTATTTAGTCTTTGTTTTTCACGGTTTATCAAGATAAAATTTGAAACGAAGTACGTTCGTTGTGATTTTCCGCCAGAAATTTTTATGCAGTTTACAAATTTAAAACACAGAAGAGTATTGCTATCTTCCTATGACTTTAGCTTTCCTACTGTAGTCTCCAATCTTAAACCTCACTAGGAGCCATTCTCAATGATTATATTTTCTGAGTAACCTCTTCAATAACAACTTTCCTATTTGCATATATATATATATATATATATATATATATATATATATATATATATATATATATATATATATATATATATATATATATATATATATATATATATATGATATGAAACTATTGGGGCTTATTGAATTATCAGAATATGTAAAGGCACAAATGTGAAAGTCGTGATGGAGTCATTTATGTAATGAAAGATCATCAGGTATTTTGCAAAAATGTCATTTTGCTCCAAAGAACCCCTGGAAATGTCATGCAGAACCCGAGTTTGAAAACGGCTGCTTCAGAGTATATAATGTCTATAAAATAATATGACAAACAAACATACCCAATTATGCCCTCTGTTATCCAAAATTAACGATGTTCACCGACATGGCCACAAGCTAGAAAAGCCAATCTTAGAAACACGAGATTTCCTTGAGTTCGTTAAATGAGTTAATAATCCCTCCAGCCTCTGATTTCACAGTATTTCATAGGTTTCGAAGCCCTAAAGTTTTTTTTTCTTTTTCTTTCTTTTTCTCCCTGATATTTTTTCTGATTCAATTCTTGGTGTTGTTGTTCAAGCAACATCCACCATCGGGGAAAATCTGAGACTACAATATTTACAAAGATAAGTAAGCAATGTCAATGTTAAAGAAAGTATAATAAAATAGATTGAAATTATTAGGGAGACTACCAGTATGACGTGTTCATTATTCAAAACCCATTAAGCATCTTGCCAAGGGTCCTCATCCGAGGACAATACCAAGAATATATGAAAAACACGTCAGGTTACTCACTCAATGGAAACCATCACAAAGCATCTTTTGGCTATGTTCTGTGATGGGAAAGATCAATGTAAACTATTGGAAACAGTGGTGTTCAATGAATAAGTAACTTTTCTTGTCTTTTTTTTCTATCACTAGACGGTCTACATTGAGAAAAAACAACAATGGAGCAGCCAGGCAAAAAATATGCACCAGCTTAGCATAAACGTACATTGCAAATTGGTCCAACACGGTAAAACCTTTTGAGGGGAAGGCCAAAAATTGTCGTTGATATATGAAGTAATTGTTCAAATTCTCAGCGTTCTAGCTCAACTGATTAGGCCTGAACGCTTAGTACCTAGCAAAGCAGCCAATCAGACTTGGATGTTTGGGAAAAAATAAACTCTCTGAACAACTATGATGTCAGCTTTAGCTGAAACTCTCTAATAAATTTACATCTGTATGAATAAGATGAAATCATAACAGTTTTGTACAAGTGCAATCTTAATTCTACTACGGGATATAAGGAAATCAGCTAAAATATAACTGTCCAAAATGACAGGGTTGATTATGTATTGATCGACACCGAGGATTCTAAAGCTGTTCTATTGGGCAATATCATTTTTAACCATTCAGGTATCCTTAACCAACTTAAACTGTTTCAATGTGTGATCCGACGTGGTGTTTTGAAAGTTTTATGGTGCAAACTATGACGTAATCTTCGTGTCATAGGAGGAGAATGAATTAACCAATTAGATACGTCAGCGACAAACAAGCAAAGAAGTATTTTTGCATATGCTCACTCAATGACAAACGTACAAGCTCGTTATTAGCTCATTGTTCGAAATTTAAAATCTCAAACTTGCTTAGTTCCAGTGTATGTTGATACCACTATATTGAATGAATAGGGGGGACCTTTTAATCAACTTTCCTACGATCAGATTAAATCATCCAGTGTGTAATTTGAAAGAAAAACATAGTTAGTAATATTGAAAAGTTGATCTATGATTTTCTAATGATTAGATTTAATTAACACCCTGAGCACTGACAATTTTTCTAAACCTTATAGATAAAAAGACAATAGATAAACAAGCGAAAACTTTGATAAACAACCTTTGGCAGTGAACGTGTTAAGTATAAATTAGTCTCTAGAATCTCGTCACAAAGTATCGTCCTGGGAGCTAAATCAGGCCCACTCCAAATACTGGCCACCTGACGTTTCTGGAGTTGGGGGACTTTAATTTAGATAAGATTGATTTATTCAAGATTCCAGTTGAGAGGTGTTATTCAACGTGAATAATTAGATCTCCGTGTTCGCTGTGTTTAACAGTGATTAGATTTGGTTATATACAATCAACGGCAATCGTTAAAAAATAACAATTCCCTTCTATGAAGGACAAGATTGTAGCATTACAAAGTATAACAACGGAAGATCGAATTTAATGCCTCAAATTACTAACCATATATTGTATTTGAGTTGATGTTCTTTTTAAGATTTGTAACTCAAATTTTAAAAATTTATAATAAAAAGTCTCTTTTTAAAAAATACATAGGGTGACCCTAATACCAGCATAATTTAGAAATGGTGATATCTACACCCTATATATTATTTATCGAGCAATGAAATGGATTCGAGTAAAAACTCTGAAGAAAGAAAAATCAACTTGAATAGAGTCAATTGATTTAATTTTTCGCATCGTAATATCACAATAGTACTTTGAAAAAAAGGGAATTGTTACTGAGTGACCATCAAAGATGAATGACAGCAAGCAAGCGATTCTGTTTAACAGTTGCATATACAAATATGACGGTACATGTTTTTAGATATGATCTTCGATCATTAGCGTGAATAAATTTGTCCTATCAAATGTACCAAGTCTTTAAAGTTCCATAATGTCTGCGACATAATGGAGCTGATTGGCCAGAATTACAAGAACTCATTCAAACAGTTGTGATATCGGCCATCTTGATAGATGGAGGATATAAAGGATTGGAATCAATACGACAAAAAATGCGCACCCTAGGGTTTTATGGGTTTGGTGAAACTTGTAAAATTTAAATAATGTCACGAAATTAGTTTTAGTTGAGTTGGCCGATACCCCCCCTCCCCCGATGCAATAAGTTGGATTGCATGATATAAATTTATCGAATTTTAAACTAATTAGAAACCGTCGACAAAAAATGTCAACACAAGTTTCGTCAGTTTTCAAGTTGGTGTATCTTTTTGCCTGTCTATTCATGAGTGTTTGTATCATGTGTAAAAGCCACACCGTTGAAGCTGGAAAACAGAAAGCTTAGATATTTAGCTCTCATTGTGCCGAAAAAGAAACTGTATTCACGCAAGATTGACCACCTCTGCAAATCTTTTTAATTGATTGCCCCTATACTGGCATCCGAGTAAAAAGCATTGATGACATGACGGTGTTGTATGACTAATCTTAAATAATAATAAGAGAAACGAAAAGAGGAGAATCATTGAAATAATAAATTCCACAAGGTGGAACCTTGGATTGAATAGGCTGCACGAATGTTTCAGTGGTTACAAAAATAAACAAGTTCGAAATGTTGCAGTGCTACATACTATTTAATACAATTTCTGTCGCCCCCAAAATGGCCGATCCGATCAACCACCCAAGTGTTCCACAGATTCTTCTCTCTTTGTTCGACTCTTGGTCTGTGTCCCCCAGACGCTCCGGCTAACATTTGTGGGTCTACAGCCTTAAAAATATGAATGAGTAAAAATTTGTTCCCTGGGGAATGTACAAAAGACGTTTTAGACTTTGATGGTCATTTTAAATCCACAATGCACAAAATTTGTGTTGGTATTTTCAAAGATAATTTGATTAAAGGATATATTTTCTTTTTCTATTTTTAGATAACTTTTCTATGCAATTCTTCTTTGTGCATGCATGGGTTACTATGATTCATAGATGCAGGTTTTTTAAAAATTCTCTTGATTGATATGCATTTGTGTTTTTGATAGCGCCTGTTTAATACATAGTGACGTTATCATCATCGTCAGCCTTTTAAAGTCCATTGTCTGACATAGACCTCCCCAAAAATTTGCCACACGTTTTGTAACACTCCGGCACCGTTGCAGAGCCAATACTTTATGAAAATGCCCAGTTCATGATGCTCTCACATTTTCACCGGTTCCAATTTTGCTTATGATCTTTGGGGACCCATCTTATGATATTTGTGGCGAACAGTCGTCTGATATTGTTGCAATATAGCATGGCTATTGTCCTCCGAGTTTTCTGATAGATTTTATGACATTTAACTGCAACCAACCAGCGATTATCTTCCATTTTTGCTTAGATACCAGCTTAAAATGATATCACGTCACTTGAAATCAAATATTCTTATCAATTCTCTTGAGATTTGTATCTTTTTTCAAAAAAATCTAAAGATTGCCAGACTTTTAACAGATAGTTATTCTCGAACATATTTTATGGATTCAAAAAATGTATTATTAATCTTTAAGATATATCTTAGATTCTCATAATGTACACATCCAAATCATAGATGGATATGAAATAATGTTATAGATATCTTTAGACCTTGAAGATAATGAGGATATTTTCTTTAAACTGTAACAATAAACTCATTTCATAATTTGTAGTACAAAAAGCACGGAGTGTCTCGATTTAGATTATTAAATATCAAACAAATATCTCATTGGCGGAGACAGTTGCTGTTTTTTAATTCGTCTGATCAAAAAATATCTATAGTTGAGCTTCTAACTGATGAATAGAAAAGAAATTATATTGTTTTGATTCAGAATCGTCAAGTAACTCTTTTATTATACTGTATACACCAATTTCATAACATTTGAGTGATTACTTGAAAATAGATATTCTATTCATATTGCATTAGTCAGATACTTGAATAGCAGTATTGCTGCATTCTGTTGCTGCACAACAAAATGTATCAAGATATACAAATGGCTTACATACATTTAGCTGATAATATACTTTGAACAAATATATAAACAGACTCCACAAGTTGACGATTGTCTGATGAAATAAATCTTTATTCTTTATCAATCTGTTTAATAGATAAATATCATTTTTCAGTTGAAACATTCATTTGATGTTTCTGTAAACAAAATGATAAATTGTTTGATATATATATATATATATATATATATATATACATATATATATATATGTGTGTGTGTGTGTGTGTATGTGTGTGTGTGTGTGTGTGTTTGTGCTCGCGTGCTCGTGCGTGTTTGTGCGTGCATACATATATAATCAAAAATGGCGTTGCATAATAGCATTTAACAGAAGATGACATTTCTCTGAACACGTGATACGTTCATTTGATGTTGCTGTAAACAAAATAATGAATTGTTCTATATATACATATATATGTACATATATATATCCTTGTACATTTGTATACATATATACATGTGTGTGTATATATATATATATATATATATATATATATATATATATATATATGTATATATATATATCATCATATCCGCTGTTGCATATTTACATTTTTAAAAAGATAGTAATTCTCCGAACACCAGACAGCTGTAAAATACAGAAAAATTTGATTTATAAGACGATTTTGATTTATGACCAGAGAAGGAAGACTCCTGAAATTTAAAAAAAAAAATATGTCTCTCAAAGAACTTGCAAACTTGCTCGTAAAAAAATGGGAGTTGAAGAATATTTACAATTCAATGAATGTTTGATGTGTCGATGTAGGTGATCCGACCAAATGCTAGTGATCGTTTGACAATGTGGCAAGTGACAATCAATTTAAGGAAAACTAGTTATACAACCAAAAAATGATTATCATCACAAACTGGGGCATCACTATGTTTTCAAAGCATTGCTATGTGCTTATGAAAAAACCAGCAGAACCAACAAAATGCACTAAGCCTATCCTTGCGAATATATATGAGATGTATGACTTGTTTATCAATTTTTTCGCACTTTCTCTGTTGTCAAATCCCCACCATCGACTTCATGAATAGAAGTCTATATATTGCGCCAATGAAGAAGTCGTGATTAGCTTGCGTCGTCAGTAATCATACCCACTACTAAAATCATTATCTTTGTAATTTTTTATCATAAGGTTTCAGTCGGTGTAGTCTGGGTCTTTTACTAGGTAAATCTTACATCTGATGATTTTTGGGTATTGATAATTATGCTGCCTTCGACGGAAGAAGAAAGTGGAGAATATAATGCAGAAGGGAATTAGTTCACGAGGGAGATGAAAAAAAAACTTGATGAAGGTAGGGTCTGTTGATGTGTTGGATAAGATACTGTTCATCACGCAAGAGTGTGCATTCACAAACATGTATAAGTATATGCAAATGCACAAACACATACAAATATATGTGAATGCATAAACACATATCTGAGTGGTAGGTGGATAATAAAACAAATAAAAAATCCAAAATACAAAAGACACAAGAAGATCAAATGTTGCATTAGCTGAAATACTGATCATTGCATTAATGTCTTAGCAAAATATTTAAGACTTGCTGATACGGATGTATTTTATCGCATATCAGTACACACTGTGGAGGTGTAAGATAACAAAGCTGAGGATATTACTCCAAATGATTGAATGCTCTATTGTGTTAATCATTCCTCAATGGCAAATGGTTCAAACGTCATACATGTATGAATATTTGAACCGATTCATTTATAATTTTCAACCTGAAAAAAAAAATTGGGGATTATGAATGTGAAATTGCAATGATAAAATGATATTACTTACCAGGAATACCGTTTTTACGCTTCTTTGATGATAACCAACTGTGGTCGAAAGATCTACAACTTCTAATTTGGGCACTTGGTAATAAAAAGGGTTGTACATGGACGAGAAAATATCTAGTAACTTAAATAAGCACAGGTCATCATATATTACCGATAGCTGAATATATATGTGAGTGTGCATGTTGATGAAAATAACAATTGGAAAGTGAGATGTTACATCGCAACTTTTCCTCACTATTCTGTAGGTGCAGTTCGATGCATTTCAACATGAGCCAGTCGTCTTTATTAGAGAGAAAATATTCACGCTCTTTCACGGAGGGAAATACGCTGTTTACATTTCGATGCTGAAAATGAGGATGTGAAACTTTGGTCAGTGTTTTGTTGTTTGGTATGATCGAGAGGAGCCGTTTCTATCTGTATAACTGAGGGTGACATTTGGTTTGATATGGAATGGGACTATAAGAGGCGGGGTCATGGGATGTATATATCTTGTTTTTGTGGGTGTTTCGCTTGTCTTAGATAAAAGAGACAGTGAAAGTGGTCAATTCTAGTGAAAAAGGAGGATTTTGTTATTTCTGTTTTAAGATGGAGATGGTTGGTCTAACAATAAATTGATAGTTGTTGACGTATGTGGGTCAGGACCTCCACCATTTAGGAAAAGCGTTACCCACAATCAAGTAAAAAGACTAAGGAAAATCACACTTACTTTGATCCTGCCCCACATACGCAGATACTTGCTCAGATAATCACACGGATACAAACACCTCCACGTCAAAATGTATCGAACTGCACCAACGGAAAACTTTTTTTTTTTTAAACCGAAATGTAACACCTATCACTCAATTTCTTCACTTTAATTTCCAATTTTCATTTTCATTTATATTCCGTCAGATCACTTCACATCAGCAATACAATCACTAAGGACTTTTTATTGTTTTGGGGCCTGTTTTTCTAGGATAGAGAACTTTCTATTTAAATCTCTATTCTTGTTTTTTTTCCTTGCTTAATCGTTAGTCACTGCTCATTGTGTTGTTTTGTTTTACATAGTGGAGATACTTTGCTTGCTGTTAGTTATAGATTAAAAATCAGCAGAAGATACTACATGCACATCCCTCATCAGTATGTTGTTAAAACGTCAGCTGCGGTATGTTTCTTCCCTGAGAGGATTTTTTTCTTTCTCGAATATGTTTTCCTATATGTCAGGTCTCCATGAGACCCTCAAAAGAAGAGGAAATCAAACGAAGAATCACACTAGGATGGCAAACCCTCGGCAGATTTAGCTCAACCTTCAAAAATAAGAAGATCTCATGAATCCTAAAAAGAAAGAGTGTATAACTAATGTATCCTCCCAATAGTCACTTATAGAGCCGAAACATGGAACCTAACCAAGAAATGGACCCGTAAATTGAGAACCAGGTAACGTGCACATGAAAGAATAATGATAGGCCTGACAAGAGTCAGGGACATCATAGAATCCATTAAAAATCTCAAATGGTGGTGAGCTGGCCATGTTGCGAGAATGGCAGACAACTGATAGACATCACAACTCACGGCATGGATCCCCCGAGATCACATGGGCAACCGAGGCCGGCAGAATATTAGATAGAGAGACGAGTTAGACATGATCATGAAGTACTGGCTCCGCGACGCTCGTGCTAGAGAAGAGTGCCAAATCCTGGGGAAGGTCTATGTCCAACGACGGATGTTAAAAGATTGATGATGATGATGATGATGATGATGTGGATGATGATGATGTGGATGATGATGATGATATGTCAGAGATCGGGAGTGTGAGTAACCGATCGTTTGGCAATGTAGAAAATGGACTGAGTGCATCGAATTTAGAATCCACCTGAGACTTAGACAGGCACTGATGTTCTTACAGCTACGGTTTGAATAGTTTATGGTGAAATGTATGACGCCACCTTGGGTGCTTGTCAGTTTTAAGTCTATTTTCACATGTCTTGTAAAAACTCGAAAAAGTATGGGACGAAGAAAAACCTGTGTTATGTGGAGCGTTGACAGGGGTTGCTGTTGTCGTGGCCAGCATCTGAAGACTGAATTGCTATCAGACACAATAGATACGGAAATGTTATTGTAAGCAACAGAACTACAATGACAGAAATTTCCGGCAATCAAAGTTGATGTGTCACATCAAACATTGGTTTGAAAAAGAAAATTGTTTCTCTTCAATTGTCTCGAGTTTTTAAATATGCAACAGACGGGAACTGGAGAAAAAAATTACTAAGCAGTTCCGGCTTGTCACTCAATATGATTTGTATGCAACCAACGTCTTCTGGCAGTGTGGTATATTTGGGGTGATAAAGTGAAACATGGTGAAAAGAGGTGATTAAATAATGAATCACTCTTATCTTTTGATGGGGAGTAATTACTAAAGGATTTCGATTTTCAAAAAGCAAGTGTTCACTGTAAATATGAATTCACATAAAAACAAGTGGGCTCAGTCTAGTGACCGAACCATCCCTCCCCTACTTAAACTGCTTTTTTGGTGGGGGTCGGGAATTCTGAAAAACAAACTTTGTATAGACATTATATTGTGTGAATGTTGAAATTCTCAGCTCATAGGCTCCGCCGGTACTGCCTGTACGTGTGATGCATAAATAGCCAGCCGGCTCGATTTACGCTTTCTAAGAAAACGTCTTTACAACAATGGGGGTTTATTTTTGGTTTTGTTAGATGGATCAGTAAAGGAAAATACCTCTTGGGACGTATATTCGATGGTTACAACCGGTGCAGAATGGTGATTGGCTGATTATAGTTTGGGAATTCAAAGCTGTGACCGATACTCTGCCGACGTATCGATCGTCTTTATGAATTGATGGCTGTCTGTTTCGGGACAAGGGCGTGGGTGGTGAGAACACTGACTAGGGGCTTGGGTGGTGACAATGGAGGTCAGGGGCGTGGAATCGCCGTACAAAAATGATGGAAATAAATAGTCTACGGCTGACAACTGCCGAAAATATACAAAGAATTCTATTATTGATGGAAAGGGTTTTCGCAAGAATGTTTAGGATTTATGAAGTGTTTCTACAGGAGTGCATCCGGTGGAACGTTCTTGGTATATCCATTCAACTGCTAACTCTCCCGAGAATATATAAGGATGTTCAGAAAGTGATCACGTATTTTCGTGTTCGAAGGTGATTACGCATTTCACTGCTGTAAATTATAAGTTGCTAAACTAAGGCAAGACAAGGTTAAATGATACAAAGCAACGTTTGGATTTAATTTATGTCTTTTATTCCATAGTATATCATTCATAATATAGTTTAACCCCATGCAGACGTTGAAAAGAAACATATATTTGCCATTACTTACTGTATGCATTTAAAAAGATCATTTCTGCCACACAGGTAATGAGAAACGTAGGTAAAGTATATCTTGATGCAGTGGAGGCTTGTAAATGCCAACTGTGTTTTAAAAGATTTATAACAGCCATAGTAATTCGAAAATACATCTCAGCATAACATGGAGAGCTTACAGGACAGCACAATTGTTTAAAAATAAAACAAGAGTCCAAAATATCATAGGATCCACTTGAAAACTCAGATAGCAATGAGCTAGTCTTGTAACAAGAATGGCAGACAATCCCTAGACATCACAATTCAATGCAGATCCCTGGAGATGTAAGGTATAAGATTGTTTACCAAACTAAACAAGTGTATTGGCTTCACGACATCCATGATAAAACGGGTCTGGTGAAACCTGGGGGAGGTCTATTTCCAACACTGGACGCTAAAATAGTGATAATCGATTACTTTACGGACACTCGAATACAACATTCCTTTCAAAAACGAACTAATACATAGCGCTTTGCTAAGATACATTACTTCTTTACACTATTTGAAATGCTCTGTTTATAAAGCTGTTACTATCAGAGCAAGAAATGAATTTACTTTTCCTTTCTTTCTTAAATGTCTGTATGCTGCGAGATCAAGATTGACCGACTACTAAGCGTGAGACTATTTAGCACTTCGAAAATACAATGTACCGGAAATTTGTAAAGTATAGAAGTGTTTTGTTTAATCAGTTAATTGATAATGATAATGATATACGTTACGTACGTGACTTTCTGGTCAGAATCTGTGTTGCTGTGATGAAGTAACTTTGTCATTGGATGAAATGCACACAACCCACGAACAATTAAACCCGAAATATGAAAACAATACTATTTATTTAATCCATTATCAATTATATTTTATTACCTAGATAACAAGAATAACACAAGATTTACACAAATAACCAAGAATAACACAAGATTTACATGATAAAGTCAACGCAGCTTTAGACTTCCGAACTAAAACTTTGTAACGTTCATAGAAGAGAAGAATGCTCAACATCCATTTGAGAAATCACAACGCAGCAAATCATATCGGGTAAAAACATTGGTCAGACATATCATCGAATCCATTAGAAGACCTGGTTGGAAATGGACAAGCCATGTAGCTTGGATTTCAGGTGAACGCTGGGCATCCTGCCTCACAACTTGGATCACCGGTGATCATACACGTAATCGTGGCCCACTAAAATGAAATTGTGATGGGATTCAGTCTAGTTCAAAATATAAAAAGGTTTGGCAATGCCCACGACCAAGAGGTCTGGCGAATCTTTGTGAAGCTGTACGTATAACAGTGGACGTCAAAATGCTGCTGCTATTAAACAATTGACGGGTTCAATGTTCGGTGAACTTCTACTTGCGATTTTTTTATTCGAGCTACAATACCCAGGTTTTTTTTCTATTTTGAAACTTGAGAACTGATGCATTTTACATTGATGAATCTTAGATGTTTCATCTTCACCTGCCTTTTAACGTCCGTCGTTGGACATAGACCCTTCCCTAGGATCCGCAACAATTTTCTCCCAACGACGTCGTGGAGCCAGAATTTTTCAAATTTGACTCTCCATTTTAAATTCTGTCGGTCTTGGTTTTGCATATGATATCTGCGGATCCATGCTGTTAGTCGTGATGTCCATCGAATGTCATTCATTCTTGCAACATGATCATCCCATTGCCATTTGAGTTTTTTCTAATATCCTATGATGTCTTAAACTCCCATTTTCTAAATACAAAAGTCTGTATGTTCTCCTGTTATGAGTATTTTCTCCGAATATTGTTTTGCATAAGCGTATTATCAAAGCTCTAAAACAGTATCAAAACAAGCATAACAACAGTGAAAATCACCCCGGACATACCATGCTTCTATACAGGGTTCTTACATCGACAGTTTCTATCAAATGAGTAACCAGACTTATATCGGTTAGTCGCTGAACTTCTGAAACGTTTCTCAAATAGATAAGCATTGAAACGTTCCAGCAGACGATAGTAAGCTTCAAAAGTGTTAAATACACTTGAAGCACAAAAGCCGAAATCACCTCCGAAAGCATCGATTTCTTCTTTACACGTAAGCACATGCGAACATCAGAGCACGCTACATGACAAATCTAAACGTATACACGACGAAATACACGCAAAAAGTTCAGCACACGTGTGCATTTCACTATACATCAGTGGCTTATGATACTTTCTATCCTGGATTTGCTTTGTCAACGCAAGCACAATCAGGTTAACGTATTTTAATGCCTGTAAAAAAACTTGATAGTATACTGTAGGTATGGAGGCCCAAATCGTAATTCATAAAGTTCTACAAAGTCACAACTCCGATGTAAAAAACATGGCGACAAATGAAGGAAAATAAGAGATAATGAAGAAAAAAAAATTTGATTGGCATTATTATCATTCGATAATAAGGTCTAATCCAAATTCTGTTTTCCATCAATTCCTTTATTTTTGCAATCGGAGTGAATTTCCTACACTGTGCAAAAAAGGATTCAATTATCCAAAGACTTTTACAACACTGAATGATTTATACATTTGTGTGCATCCATAGCACATAGCACACACAAGATACAAAGCACATTACAATATGTATACAAAAACATGAGGCAAGAAGAATACACAGGCATAGCAAAAGGACGATTTGAATCGTCGAAGAAGCGACCACAAAAATGAATTATTTGACGAACATTTTCTGACAGCCAAACGAGCAGATTGAATTGATACGTCGTTCCAATGTGTAAAATAAGACTGAATGAGCGTTAAAGGACATCCATTGTCTTTACTGTGAATTGAATGATTGAGAAAACTGAATCTGACGTTTTTCTTGTCCCAAGCGATCTGGAAAAAGAGAGTGGGTAGCCATTACGGGTAGACAGCTGTCATTTCAGTTGTTAGATGGAGGTTTTGACTGGGCTTTTACCTAAATGAATGTTTTGTTTAGTTTCTCATGTGAGAGGAAGATGATCATTGCTTAATTCTGTCACTAAAATGAATAAATCGAATCGACTGACATAACTAAATAATATTAATAATATTGGTGATAATGGAAAACGAAGAATTGTATTCAAACTGTTTTTGACCTTGGTGCTTTTGTATAACATTGACAGAATGGCTGTCAAAATGTGAATTCGTAAAAATATTGAAAGCATATATATTGAAAGAAGTTATTAATCGAAATCGAGAACTTTCAAAATTAACACATTTTTGTCAACAATAAAAAGGCTAAATTATTTTAGTATGGAATTCTGAGGAATTATTCTGGAGCATTTTGGAGTGCTATTTCTTTGCCGAAGATTTACGGTAAAACTGTTTAAAAGAGAGGTACTCGATCGGATGGGGGTCACTGAGTTTTTGTAGCTTACTTTGTTTAGTTTTTGATGCTCATTCGAGTGACATGTCATCTTTTTTGCTTTCAGGGTCATTCTTCCGACATATATATTTCTGAGCGAGCATTCGTGTTATTGTGTTGTATGTGTGAGTGTGTTTTTGTGTGTGTGCTTTTGTGATTAATAAAACCGACTGAATTGAGTGTCATATTTTTGGCAAGCAATAAAACAGTCAACATCATTACATAGGAAGGGAAAAAAAGCTCAATAAATATTGCAAAAATCAACGAATATATTTTCCCACAAGCTCACCGGGATGTATCGACGTAAGATTTCAATGAAAAATATTACAGACTTGCATCAAATTAGTATTCATCGATTATTTATAATGGACGCACCATTGATAAATGAGTGATAAAACCATACGGAAATTGCTTCTAAAATCAAATCACCGTATCCCTACAATCCGTCCAATCAAATTAGTTCCGGTTAACGAACGCTCCACGGTGATTCAATCATGCGAAGTACGGATATGTCAACTCTTTCCTCAGTTGTGCAACGGCCAGTGATCATCTGGTAGTAGTATAAAAACAGTGCACAACTCGTTCTGGTAATGGTTGAGCGCCCCCACTTTATTAAGGATGTCCGGGGCTGAATGAAGAGAGGGAGACGTCAAATAAGTGACAAGGTTTCCTGTTCCACGTCGTCTGCTTAAAAGAGCACGGAAGGGAAACCAGGGCTAATGCAATCATCGATGGTCATTGGTCACTCTACATATGTGGTCCCTATCCAACTCTGTATCAGCATGAATTGAACTCTTAGATGCTCAATTTCCGGGGTCGAGATAATTAGGGGAATTGAAAAATAAAGGGGTGGGGAGTCGGAATAGAACTAGGGGAAGAGTTTCTGGCCACCGTTACAATTTAGTAATATCTAAACAAAACAAAGTTGTTTGGAAAGGATTTATATCACGGACAAGGTATGGGCATAGGAGGCAAAAATGTACAGTATTGACAGAAACAAGAACATAATACTCTTTTCGAGAGGAAATTGAACGGGAAATCCTAAAATTAGAAGATACAATGAAAACCTCTCAACCAAGTTTTCCCCCTTGCATTGATTATTAGTCGTCTATTGATCAGAAATTTGACAGAATTGTGGTTGTCTCCTTACTTAATAGGACAAAAAAAAGAGATGGACTCTCGAAAACTAGGCAATAGACAGGTGTCGTAATAAAAGCAGGGGATGAGAAATATTTTTCAAAATTTATCAGTGGGGTCTGGGATTAGGCATCTAGGATTAATTAGTTTGCACGGCGATTCCCAGAGCTGTGATTAATCACATGTTGCGTTTGTTTCGACACAGCTAATGATTAGTAAAAACTGTTCCTTAGTTTGTGTCCAACGGAAGTCAAGTTTGTTTTGGACTAATCCGCCTCATATTACTGATCACAACCCAATGAAATGCGTGCGAAGTAATTTGTTCACCGATCAACTTATGAACAACGTGTTGCTAAATACATAAGTCACGTGATGGTGACAATTAAAATACAAACCAGACTCTGTATTTTTCGGTATGCAATATTAGGGTTTCCATGGGACAAACGGCTGTTTTCGTCAATTGGTTAGGAGTAAAAAACATGACTCAGTCTACTTCCCTGGAAAGGCGAAAATTCGGTTAATTTTGCATATTGTTGGAAGAAGAAAGATCAGGAGGAGTTTATCATCTCAAATAGCCTGGATCGATTTCAAATAGTCTAATCACCGACAATAATGAAGATTTTAGCAACTCAACTTGAGTATCTGAACGATTGGCCTTTGAAAAAACATTAAAAAAAAAAGACAATTATCTACCAGATGCTTCATGAGCGGATGGTTACTGGTTGCCTTTCACGTCCGATCGGATAGTGTAAACTTTGCCATTCTCTAAAGAACAGAAAAAATTATACCATGAGGATCAATTGCATTTGAAAGAATTAAAGAATCTCTCCTTCTCTCTCTCTCTCTCTCTCTCTCTCTCTCTCTCTCTCTCTCTCCCTCCCTCCAAAGCATTTTGTGGGCTACAGTTTTGCAGACCGAATAGCAGATTATCTGCTTGAGTTGCATCAGCATCAGTCGTCGGACATTATCTCTCTCAAAAACCAGGCTGCGACAGGAATCGAACTGGCTCTTCAACGTAGCAATGCATTTACTGTTGTGTTAAACAGCCTGTCGATAACTTAAATACCTAACAACTGTTTTCAGCCCAGATTCCCCTCTTCCTAGTTCTCAGTCTTCTCGTTTCTTTTAATGTAATAGTATGTATTGAAAAAAATTGCAGGTTCGATCTCTACAGCAGCTCTTTCTTTTATTGTTCATTTCAAAATTGAAAGATATATTAACCATATAATGACAGGAAATCATTTCAAATTAGTTTCTGTATAATATAATGCAATTTATAATTCATTTTGTCTGGCCAAATCGTCCATTTCTTAAAAAAAACATACAGTCGCGTTTAAAGCGATGAAATAACTGGGAATAGGTGAGATGATAATACGCATTGAAAACCTTTATACGGCCTCTCCATTACCGGTTTGTAGTTTACAATAATGGTAACGTTGATGAAGCTACCTATCTGCAGTAGGTTCGAATCCTCCCGTAGCTCAATTTTTTTTTCCATTTATGCCATCAAAATTGTATGATATATTAAATGTTTACCAACAGGAAATCATTTCTGGTAAGTTTTCATTTAATGCAACTATATATATATATATATATATATATATATATATATATATATATATATATCAGGGAAGAAAGAATTGCAAACAACATACAGTAGGTTTACATTCAAAAATACACACGGATTAATGGGATGTTTGGTTTTATTCTCTCACAAGATTATTGCCGAAGATTGCTCTGCAATAACAACACAGGAAAATTGGGCTGCATTATTAATAAACTACAATGAACAGACCTTTATAATCTTTCCACCTACAATAACACAGAAATTTAAAATTATCATCTGTTAATGATAAACTCCAAAAAATATGATGGGCCAAGATGTAAGTAGAAGTGCATTATTCCTATAATAACATAACGTCATTATATGATGTGTGGTCCCACTCGTTTGCTCTTCAATGTATTCATGTACATTCATTGACAAAATAAAACATTGTCACTTGGAATCCCAGCCAATAGATATCCAGTCACAGCCAAGGAGATATTTGGAGAGAGAAAGTTAAAATGGTTGATAAAAAAGGGACAGTGTATTTTAAATTCAAATTTCAACAGGTAAAGTAAAATAGATAGACGGTATATTTTGTGGCTTGAGAAACGAGAGGAAGCAGGAGGAAATAGAAGAGAGAAGGTTACATGAACATATAGTTCCGACATCAGGTAAAAGAAGAAGGTAATTCAGTTTATTATAATTGATACCGATAGAAAAAGTAGCCTTGTCTTTGAGCGGGGCAGTCTCCAGTGTAGTAGACAAGTGTAACAGAGCAGACTATGGAGGTACAGAGAAGTAGGCGAGAGTAGCAGAATAGACGAGGGTAAACAGGGAAAAGGGTGAGACAGTCTATGGGCCACCAGCCCCTGGCTGCTGGCGGTAGGACTGATTAATAGCCATCTGTGTTTTCCCCTCTCTCTTTGTGCGAGGGTTTTGTTTGTCTTCAAACAAAGAATACCAATGTATTTTCGGTCGGCCAAAGAAGAAAAATGAAGTTTTGATTTTGAATCGAGACATGAGTCTTGCCTCTTCCAGTCTTTTCCCTTGGTACAGCTGCAATGTGCAAACATGCAAAGAAAAGCATTGTCCCACACATATGCTCGGTTTGACGTGACACGTTATAAACGTTTTGTGTAAACTCAGGTTGTGCGATCAGAGTTTTCTGAGTTTCTCCCTTTGTAAGGGTAATATGTTTTGCTTTCAAAAGTCTTTGTCCAGAGGCTCCCAGATGTTTGTGATATCATTGCTCAGTCGGCTAATTGGTTCGAACGGAGAAAATAAGTCTACTGCTCCCTGCAAGCGTCGTATCTGTTAATTGTTCTACCTGTGAATAATTTGTATTTAATCCCACAAGAGATGCGTCCAACCTGATCCCTCTGGGTGTGGTACGCCGTGCAAGATTTCATTGTATCATTGTATATCACGGCTTTCATGCGTTTTCCCATTTTCATTCCCATCGGCTTTACGGAATGGAACATGCACAATTCCATGTCATTTTTTTTTTCGGTAGGTTGTTTAGTTTTAAAGAGGCGTGAACGTAGCATGGTCCCACTCTGGAACACATTCTTGAGCAAACAACACCCAACGGAGGCTGAAGGCAACACAAAACAATCTGACCATACCATACATAATGATAATCACATTGTGTCTAATAATTTTCTGGCAAGAATTACATTTGGACTCCTACACTCAACCAGGGAATGGAGTGACAAAATATCATATGACAAAGGGAAACGATTGAAAAGGATATATAATACTAGCTAAAAACAATACTATCTTTGGGTTGCATGAGACAATTGTACATTACCATTATTATTTACTGACTACCTCAAAATTGACTCCAAACCTTGGCAAGAAGAACAGACCAAGCAGGGGAGAGAGTAAGTCAGTTTTTCCAAAGCATAGCAGATGCTCAGCCAACCAGTGACCATCCTCAAAAAAGTGATGGGATGTTTGGAATTGAATTTGTAATGCAACTTTATGTTAAATGGATCTTTTAGGTTGAAGATAATACTACCTATCAATCACCTTCTCCCGCACCTAAAAAAACAAGAGGAGAAAAGTATGCATTGATAGTCTTTCTTTCCATTTTCTAATTGATCCCCCCCGACTGCAAAACCTGCAGGCAAACGGTATTGATTGCATGACAGTTTCTATCGAGTGACCAATCTGACTCGATGCCTTGTTTGGTTTCTAATCATTGAAATAGTTTGTGAGAATCCCACCTGTTATAACAGTAAATTTGCCATAACAGTAAACACTGAGTGTGACATGATAACGAGAGTCTACTGTATATGCGTCCCATAATGAAAGCCAAAACTTTCATATAAATCCATTCTCATAAAATCAAGGGGAAAAGATCATTTACACAAGTTCATTTGATAACCCCGTACCAACAGACACCGCTGTTTTCTCTCTGGGTAATGCAGGGATTCAGCCTAGTACCCAAACCAGACTAACTTGGCAAATACTCACACGAAGATATGGAACAAATATTCATACATTCAGTAAAGGCTAAACCATTAGTCAATACTGGACCAATTCATCATTTATTTGCTTTTATCTGTATATCTATCCATTTATCTACATATCTATCCGTCTCTCTTCATATTAGTCTATGGAGAAGTGACCCTTTGTATATCAGTGTTTACAGAAGTGTGATGTATAATTAAAAAGTTATATGATTCGCGACCTGTGCATACTTGCTCCCATGATTGATGACGCGTGGTGCCGGCAAACAATCACGCCTTGTCAATGAATATGAAAGACAATCCTTTGATCATGCTATGCTTGACCCTCCTTTGGTCAAGCAATGTGCCTGGATATATTACAATTGTATTCACAAGACCAGTTGAACCTTAATTCCAAACATGTAACATATAAACATCACAATTAAAGGAGAAACTATTCTGAAGTTAAATAACTGTAGCCACCGAAAGAGACAGAAGGTTGTATCTTTATATATATATATATATATATATATATATATGCAATGCTCTTCTATAGGAATTGAGCACTCTGCTAGATGGGGGATTTCTGTAAAATTTGAATGTATCGCCTAAATTCAGCCTTACTGCCGGTCCAGTTCCATAATGGAGAGGTAGGATATCAGCCTACGGGTCTGAAGTGAAGGTCTCAATTCTGCCACGTGGTAGGGGATGGGATAACGGAAAGTCTATAGCCACACTGGAGAGATGTAATACATCGAAACAGTTGTCTGTTGATGACAAAATAATATATATATATATATATATATATATATATATATATATATATATATATATATATATACTTGCATGTGCTTGTCTGTTCAATCGCCGCTGGCCATACAGTCTGTCCATAGACTTGAGAATTGACAATAGCACACCACTAGTTCCCAACTAAAAAAAATGATTTTTCTGCTATCTTCACCTTATCTATTCCTCATAATGACGGATTTATTTTATTTATAACATCTACATCCTCCAGGATTGAGATGTTCTTTCACTCAATTTCCGATATTCCTTGCAGGAAACTCCAGTGATGCCTTGAATAGAAAAATATTCTGACTATAAGTATATTTCAATGAAATGTTTTTAAATTCTGATGCTACGGTTATTCAGTAATTGGCTGTGACGGAGTTTTATACTTATTCTCTCGATTAAGCATGGTCACGCACAGGGCTCCAAGTTGAGAGCACAATACAGAAGTTATTATCTGTGGTACTAGTTTTCTAACTATTGATGTAAGGCAAGGGCAAATATATTTAACAATTGGTTACTGTAAGATATCAGAGTCCTTCTATAGAACCAAGGCAAGTTTCGTTCATAGAAAAAAATGCAGGAAACACGGAGTACCCGGTCAGCATTGCATACTGTACTATATATTTGATCGGTAAGAAGACATGCTAAAATATTTTTGCCGGGATTGTACGATAGTTATTGATCAATATTAGCTCCCTTAGGCACAAAATCATTTGAGTTGAGCAGTTAACCCGCCATACTTGTAACTGACCGTGGGGCTAGCATACTTATCACCACTTGTTTGAGAAGCACTTACTATATTTCTTAAGTTAGCTTAGTACAGCATAAGGAAAGATTTGACGTGCACCCAGAGAATTATATTACGACAAAATTTGTTATAACCATATATATATATGTGTGTGTGTGTGTGTGTGTGTGTGTGTGTGTGTGTGTTTTTGTGTGTGTGTGTGTGTTAGGAAAAGGAATAAAATAAACGTATATGAGATTCCAATTTGAATATCTAGACTGTGTAATCTGGCTGAAAGAAGCTGTTAGATTAACTTTCATTTCAAGATTATTGGTTTTTGAGATTTATCTCAAGAGAAATACAAACCGAAAACAAATTTAAAAACGGTACCACGGAATAGAATCGATAACCAGTATGAAGTATTTTGCATCATTTGATTACTTATATGAATTGATATTTTGAATTACTTTCTTTTTTGTTTTTCACTCCTTGTCTGCACTGGTAACTTTGAGTATGAAATGGCGGGGTACATTCATTGGTTGGTACCGACTCATTGGTATTGTTTGTGTTTTTATAAATAACAATATGTGCACAGCTATTCGTTGATTCGTCTTACGTTCATTGGTGCACAATATTTCTCTATTATTCTGCTCTAATTCTCAAAACATATTCATATGCAGCGCCGATCAAAATGAGAGATCAAATTAGCTAAGGATAATTCTTATCATAGGTAGTCATCGTGGGATTTTGAAATTTAAAGGAGTCGAAGCTATTGTTATATGTTTCATATTCAGAGAAGTAGTTACGGAAAAGTATTCTGGAAAGGAACATCTTTGAAAATAAAGAAAACTGTTTTGCTCTCGTCATATTGTAGGAATTTCTTACTGGCCTATGACAAAAAAAAACGATAAGGAGCATTGTTGTCAGTTTTACAAGAGCTACCAGGCATTGTGGGACACGTCAATATGACTGCAGCTTTCTCTCAACATATTGTCAAGATGGGGTCTAATAGCATCTGCTTGTCTCTGTTTGTCTGTTTATCAGCCCCCCTTCTCACTCTCTGTTTTAGTTAGTAAGTAATCACAAGACGTGTCATGGATGATCCCTTTTACACAGCTGCAGGTATTTCAAGGCATATCAAAGCTAATGTCAACGTGGAGATTATCTCTCAAAGTGTCTCGACGATTTGACTAATCCGTTTCCAGTTAACATATCATAGATAAAAAAAAAGAAAAGTACCTTTGAATGTAGAAAAAAATGTCATTGTAAAGGATAACTATCAAACTAATATTCGTTCTCACGATGAAGTTTATGGGGATTTGACGACAAGCACTTTGTTTGGAGACTTACAAGCAACAGCTTTTAAGGAGTGTGAGTATGAAAATAGACAAAATTTGGGGAATAAGTGTTACGGTATTTTGAGGTTGGACTAATATGGATTTAAATTCCGTGACAAAGATAAGATTCTTTCTTTAGAAACATTCCAAACTGCCAGCTGATTTCTATACAAGACAACAGCCTCTTGTCACATTACTAAATGAATGGAAGATCTTTTTTAGTTGGAGAACATTGAAGTTATGAGATGGCCTGCACGAAGTCCCATTGAGAACAAGAGGAAATTAACAGGGGGAAAGGTTGTTGAACAAAACCCAAGCCCTCAGATCGAAGTACAGAAAAAGAATGGAAAAGTTATGAAACAAACAAAATGTTAAAGAAACTTGTCATACACCGTGGGCGTTGGTGCACGGAAATTATTACGAATAAAATTGAATCATTCCTATTGTTAATCGGACCATCCTCATCTTTGTTGTTTTTCATACAACGTTTCGGCCGTTGCACTCTACGGCTTTTGTCAGGTATCATCTTGGAGATTTTTTGGAAGTAACGAACCGAACCCTTCATTTATCCGACGGTGGTATATTGATCGTACTCCCCTCTTTTAGCGTTAGTAGAATTGATATACTGTCTCACACTAGGATCGAACCTAGAACCATCAGATTACTTAACAGTAATTTGTCCGATGCTGCAACCACTGCGTTGTGTGTCCATATATCCCGAGATATACTAAAAATGAATCAATTCACAAACCTTTAGGTTTTTTTTTTTAACTTCAACCTAAAAAATATATTGTGTATTTCTCCTTTTATTTTCTTCACCGTATTTTTTTCCAAATAAAGATTCTTCTTGAATATTTCCCAATAACTACTTCCGATAAAAGCTTTTTCTTACATGAAGTATGTACCAAGAGCCATGACTTCAAAAAATATCTTTCGCAATTACTGCTGATAAATAAAAATTGTTCTTCCATCCGTATCATTTTATCCACTTATCAATCCAAATTTACTTCAATACCTATACATCGTCTATGTCATTAATAGATACTCTGAAATTGAGACCTCTTAAACTGTTGTTCTCTTGATCCGGTGCTTAACCTACTGTTACATACGCCAAACTGAATGCTTCCACCAGCGCCGTCTTTGCACTCTTTTACAGGTGCATTTTAGTGATTTAAACACCTTGAACATCGGATGCATGCAATAGAAAGGGCAGTTGTGCTGGGCTTATTGCGTTTCAAGGATGGTAGTCTATTGACTTTCAAAGACTTTGTTGTTTTGCGAATGTTCCCAGGAAATGGTAAAAGGCAGAGCACCAAAAAAGTTATACAAAAACTATCTTAAAAAGAAGGATCACGCCCGCTGTGGAATCTACTACCGGGATTGGACAGCAAGATGTTGGAGACAGACGGTCGGATACGACCACAGAGCATTTCATTCAACCATCATTTTTATCCCTTGAAAAAAATCATGCACGTCTGGTCTTCACTTACCACGATCGGTCCTGTTAGAGGTGAGAAGTTTCCTCAAGATTCTTCCATAAGATTCCTCAAGATTCCTCGTCAAGGAGGTTAAGCCTTTATAGATCTCTAGATATATATATATGAGATGACATTCAGCACGATGAGGAATTAGACTATGGGAATATTTTACTCATCCCGAAACTGGAAAAAGTTGGATTTCAATAAAAAATTACTAATATTATCAATAATAGGTGCACATTGAACTGTCTCAAAGACACTGAGACAAAACTGGAGGAGATCGGGATAAAAGGGAGGATTGAGACTGTACAGACTGCATAACTACTAGGAGCCGCACGGACACTGAGGAAAGCGTTAGAAATAAAAGGACTGCAACACTAAATCTTAGCGGTGGCCTAACAGTAGAAGGCAAGTGAAAGCAAGATGTGAACCACAGCACTGGCGTGATAGGCGAGGGAGGGAAAAGATCTTGTCTAAAAACATGAAGAGACTTATTGTCACTGAGCATCCATCAACGACCATTGGGCGGCTGGTGTGAAACTGTAAACCACTGTGTTACTGTGGTCCATGAAAACGAGGAGAGGAAGGCTGAAGACTTGTAGGTGACTTGCTGTCACTCAACCTCCTGCAGTAACCACCAAACAACCGGTGAGAGATTGCAAGTGATGATGATGATGATGATGATGATGATGATGATGATGATGATGATGATGAAGAAGGGAATGTTTCAGTTCACGATTGAACTAATGACAGAGATCGCTGCGTTTTGTCTGCAAAGCATAAAACATTTAAAGAGCCTAACTTGAAGTAAAGGCTGACTGGGAAAACAATGGTACTAAATACCTCTCCATAAAACTTACCAATGTCTGATGCCACATATCACTATTCAAATCTATTCATGAATTCAGTCTATTAAAATTGTAAGTACAACGACGGATACTAAAGAAAACGTTGTGTAGGTGTTTTTTTTTTCCTCTACGTTTATTTTTATAGTTTTTCTCGTTGCTTTAAAATGTAGGGGGACAGGACTGTGTACATTGTCGCTGAAGACGATTCTTGTTTTGACCTACCTTGTGTTCCAAAGACGACGGCGGATTAATGTGATATTCAAATCAAAGCAGAAAAGAAACCAAAAACAATTTAAGTCTGCTTAGTCAGTAAATAGAAACCGATACATAACCATCATCTTTTGGCAGTAGGCCATCTTTGGGGTGTTCAATTAAAACTTATAAAGTGGTGATTGCTGAATAAGTTACTTCACTTGAATTCTTTTCGTTCACTAGAAAAATTGAATTTACATTAATACAAACGGGTATAATCTAGTGAGCAATTGAGCATGAACTTACGTTGCAAAATGGACCCCTACTGATAAACATACCTTCAGGGGCTGAATTTATGGGGGAAAATTCCAGGCGTGGGGAAGAGTGAATGTTGAAAATTCCAATCCTTCTGTTCCATCCGTGTAGATTAAACGTGTGATACATACATGGTCAGCAAACCTCCCAGATGAGTTTGTATACTGAGGGATACGCTTGAATTCAGAAAGGACTTAATCTGACGGTTATGATGATTGTTTTCGTTGCCGGTTCGTAATATCAGAAGATTACAGATATTCTTATATCTGTAGATAGGAGGCTGTATGCTCATTGAATATAACAACTGTGTGAAAACGCAACTATTGAAGATGTGTTGTTCGAAATGCATTGGCAAGGAATAAAATTATTTATCATGAGAAGAAATTATTTGTGGTAAGGAGGATTTGGCTACAGAGTTATTGATGTAGATACATATGAAATCCAGCAGAAAAAATTAAAATAATGTTCTCTTACGAATATAAACTTGAAAGAGATAGAGAGACAGACGGACCGACTGACAGAGATATAGTGGGAGGTTTATGCATTGATACATGAATTAATGAATAAGTTATTCCCGTTGTCTTTTGTTCGTTCACTAATTTGAATATTCATAAAAACTAGTGGGCATAATATAGCAATCAATTTAGCTCAAACTTACATTGTAACTTGATTTATGTATAAAATCTATTTCCAAAGGGGAATTAGAAAAAAATGTTTCTTCATGACGTGAATAGGATTAAATGTTGAATATTCAACCAATGAAAAAGCTTTCATGCTTCATTTCTTTCTAGAACGATGTACGTTATGATTATGAAAAAAATGTTGGTTGGTTCTATTGCAAGTGTGAATAAATTATCGAATGCAAGAGTATTCAGTAGTTAAATAACAGAGTCATGGATATATGCTTTTTAATGGTGTCATGAAAGCATTTTCTGGAAGGTATTAGTGCCTTCTAGAATAAACTGACACTGTCAGGGCAATAATTCATAGTTTTCAATGATTCCCGTATGCGAGCTCTCCTTCTGGGTCTTTTATCAAGTTACACGGTTGAAAACAAACAAAAATGACGATAAAGTTCCATGATTCCTTTTCTTCAGGCCCCTAAGGGAGAGCCATCATATCTTTTAACAAAACTAAAAAAACATACCAAGGTAGCTAAATGAGAAAAAGATTACTTAAAATGATAGTGAAATATATTTTTCAAAAAGGGGAGATGGGAAAGCTATACTAATGATAATCAGAGAAAAGATCAAAATCACATTTTTGTCAGAGGATTTTAGACCATCCCTATTCCGTTCTTATATAGTATTTTCCAACATTTTATTCAGCAAATTTTTGCCCTGTTGTAAACATTATAACCATCATTAGAATATTCAGACATCGAGAGAGCCTTTCATGTTTTATTCATTCTAAAATAAATTCAGTATGTAGGGAGGTGATTCAAATTAGATTTTCTTATCGTTTTTGACTAGTCAGCAAGAAACAATACATTATACTTGGGAGGGCACTTTGCATAACTTTAATTGAAATGCTTATGGTTTATTTAAAATAGTTTCAACGATTCGAATAAGTGAATATGATTGTATATGGAAAAAGTAAAGAACAAACATTATCAATATCACCATATTCAACGTCGTTTTTAGTGGGATTTTTTTGTTTTGGAATGAAGAAAAATTCATGAGAGTACCTTCTGCAAGGAACTTTTATTTTTAACTTAGGCTAAAAATTCTTATTCTTTTAAAAAATTACTCTGAAGTATTGCAATTAGATAAGATGATTTCTGAAAGGAGATAAAACAAAAACTACTGATATTAAAATTTTTGTTTGACACGAATTCTATTTTTTTTTAAGTGCCTCGTGGAAAATAACCTCGATAGATTCGATCATAACACATTCCCTTGTGTTGAAAGTGATATTTTGTATGACAGTGATATTTATATTCTAATTTTAAAAATTGCATGTGAGACACTGATACCTCTTTTTTTTTCTTTTGCAGAAAAAAAACTCTAAATAAATTAATCTTTTACAAAGTTCCAAACGTTTTTGTGAAAGTACTTTCCCGAAAGTACTTTTGGTACTTATTCCGAGGCCAAAAAAATTCATAAGGAAAGTAGACTTTATATGTGTTGGGACATTCCAAAAGATATATTTTTTAAATCTAAGCGTGTGAAAGAAATCCACTGAAATTATATTTTTGTTATCTTTTTCATTCTACAGAATGTATTTATATTTCATGCACCCAAAGACACTATGAACAGATAGTCAGATTTCTAATTATGAAGCCTCTTAACACTTGAGCTAAACCACAATGTAATATAATACAGAGATAATCCCCGGGAGTACATTTCCACGTATTTTTTCATGAAAATGTGCATCTATATATGCATGTAAATTGTTTATAATGCAACTAAAAAGAAAGGGAAAACATCCAGATGGATGTGTAGACTGGTAAATGTATGCAGAAAAGTAGACTGGTAAATGTATGCAGAAAATATCTACTAGAAGAAACTTCAAAAATATGGATTAAGTAAGTCGATTCATTTTTGAATCCTTTATACTTGCCTGAACATTTTTTGTACCATTACCTATCCTTAGATCTGGTACATGGGAATTGATGTTGTTCATCAAAAAAAGCCTTTAAAAGTCCGTTGTTGGGCATACACCCATCGTAAGACCTACTGAATTCTCTCTTCCGATCGTTATGATTCAAGTACTTTCCTAACTTTCTCAACCATCCTGATATGTTTTTGTTTTTTTCGCAGCCACAATAATCCATATTACTCTGGATATCAACGTTGCGAGTTTTGAAATCACGTGGCTATCTTACTTTTCTGTAAAATGTCCTGCTAAATGCCTGTTGAGTTCTTAAATGTTTTTTAGTGATATTTCTGAACCATATTATCTTTGTAATATAAAACGCTTTCATGAGATATCAGTGAAGTTGAACATTTCCAGAGCTCGTTGAATGACTCTTTGCACTTTGCATTTACAGCTGAAAATTTGTAGCTTTTTTAGTTTTTTTTATGTGAAGAAAAACTATAAGATCTGGATAATATAATTGTACTCACTTTCGCAATTTTTTAATTCACTATTACATCTATTTTTAGAGAGTGGAATGACTCAAGTACATAATCAATCTCACCGAAAAAATCGATCTTCAAAAAAAGAAAAATGAGTATCCACACATTACTATTTTTGTCTGTGATATCATACATAGTCGTAAAAGGAATATAAAAAGGAATCTTTGATTTGGTTTACAGACAGTGCATCATTCCACATCGACGTATGAGAACTGACGACATGGTTCCTTGACTGAGGAAGGAAATAAGCCATCAAAAATAACTTGCGTCGAGTAAACAATGAGTTATATTGGAGATCAAATCAAATCTTTGGTACATAACTGATAAGGGCATTGTATTTGCCTCATTCGTTAAGTCTTTGATTTCTTCTTTTGTCACTTTGTCTTTGACTCAAAATATCTTCCTTGTTATCATGATTTTTAATACCTATTTTTGACTGATTTCCGTTCATTTCTTCCTTGTCTCAATTCTCTCCGAGCAGCTCTGTCTGACCTGTAAACCTAAACTGTCAACAAAACTGCCAATATAAGTTTCTTCAAGTTTTTAATCAGGTCTTGTTGACTAGTGGGCTAAAAATGTATTACGGGTACGGGTCGCATCATTGTACCCGAGTACTCAAAATTTAAATATTAACTCCATTTATGACTAGAAAAAAATTATACTTATTTCCTTCTGAATAGATTTATTTGTGAGAATTCAATTTACAACATAATTTCATGCTAAATTAACAACTTACATTTTGGAAGCAATCACGTTTAGTTTTAGTCCTCTTTCATCAGACTTCTCTAGTTATTACTGTTTTAAAAAAAAACAACAAAAAAACATCCATTGATCACTTTTTTTCCATTTTTTCAATTGATCATCCCGAAACTAAGGATGCTGCCAAAAGAGATTGGTTGAACGTCGGTTTCTATTGAGTAACTAACCAGACCCATATCTTGTTGTTTTCTCTTTCTTTCCGTCTCTCCTCATATCCCTCTGTTTTA
>OY735225.1:40941282-40951282 GCA_963457665.1 Thysanoteuthis rhombus | reverse complement strand
ACCGGAAGCCTCTGCCATCAAATTTTGGTATGGGTATTGCACACCGTTGGACATGATTCCACACGCCCTTGGCATAGCTGTAGAAGTCTGCACGCACCGCCGGACAGGTAAACACAGTTTTTTTGTGCAATAAAATGTTTGAAAGTGAAAGATTGTGTCCATATATATTATTATTTGCATACTTATTACATGTTAAGTTTTACATCGTTTATATGAGTTTTTTTCCTCTTTTTTTCTATCTTTTCAGGGCCTTATCTGATGGGTATAGTTCGAAATGACATTTCTTTTTTTTTCCAGAGGATCGATGTTTCTAGATGTTTTGTTTTTTTCAAAAGTGTTTCCTATTGGTTAACCCAAGGGATGTCATAGATAGAATTTAATATTGCTATATTTATTCTCCAATTGGATAGTACTGTATGACTTCAAATGTAGACGCTATCATTGACTGTTAGCTGATGTTGAGTAATATCAATATGCTGTGCATCAGCAGTTTTTTCCGACTTATAAGTACCAATTAAATGACACAATGCAACTCGTAATCTGATGGTTGACAGCCTTCTTTTTATAGACCGGATACGGGAATCGTGCTTCTGCTTTCATTATAACAAAGCGTATCGGTAAAAAAAACGACAAGCTCCTCTAGAACCCAATGAAATTGACAACCAAATCTGTCATAAGCTTTCAACATACGTTTATACATTTTTCAAGTTTTTAAGTTGGAATGGCTGGTTATGAATTCATCATGAATGCCACACTAATGGAGATATAGGGATGAAATACTTAATCCTCATTATGCCTATGAACATTTTCTCCCCTGAAGGAGTTTTCTGTTTGGGGGTCGAATTTAAGATGTTTGTTCATGCTAAATTGATCCCTTTGTGTATGATGGCATTTAAAAAAAAATTTAATTGGACTTTTTTACTGATCACTGTCCGACATCCCCTTTTTTCCGATTCTTAAATTGATCACTCCCAACAGATCATGCTGCCAAAAAACGTTGGTTGCATGACGGTTTCTATTGAGTGACAAAAGAGACCAGCATTTGTAAATCAATTATCATTATTTCAAAGCATTTTTTTCATTTCTTTCATATGTATTATTTTTTTCCTGATTTCAATGGACTTCGATCGGATTTAACCCTTTTGAAATTCCATATTTATCACGATATTGCTGGAACCCGTTTGTATATATCATAAGTCTCACCCAACGTAAATAATGAAAATTATTGGTCTAAAATGTCAAAGATCGGAGTTTAATCGCTGTCACCGATACATATATTGAAATTCATATTCCCTCATGTTGAGATATATGTTTGATGAAGAGAATTAGTAGACATGGTAGAGGGAGGCAAAAATTAAAAACATGGGATGAGAATTTGGAGGAAATACTTGAATGTGTTCTGCCAATTTCAAAGACATATCGATTTGAATTATCACATACTTTAAAGACAAATTGATTGAGGAAATATCAAAAATAGCTCAAACTATTCAAATAGTTGTATAGTTTGTTTATAGATTTTTTCAAAAAACATGAAAATTGAATATTTCTGTAATATTGTTTTCCAATTTTGTTACTAATTCTTGATACAATATTATATTTTAAACTTTAAAGGCTGCCACCAGACATATATTGCTCTTACTTATTGAGTTGGGACGTTTGGATCACGTGGTAGCTGGTTTATAGGCTTGTTCAAGCTGCACCCCTGAAGCTAAAAGGCTGAAAAATTAAAAAAAAAACAAAAACAAACCACCCGTTATCATCTCAAAGAGAGAACATTTTTTTTTCAAAATCCCCCGTCAGCATGTTTTTAGTTGGGGGGTTCAATTCGCAAAGTGGGTTTATGATAAAATCATCTTTCTATTCGCCTGTTTTTTGTTTGTTTGTTTTTTTTGTTCGTTTGTTTTTTTAATTGAGACTTTTCCAGTGATCACAGCCAGAAACATGAGAGAAATAGATTATTTATTGATCATACCGATCTTTAATTGATCATGCCCCTGAAAACATTGTGCCAAATTATATTGGTTCAATGACATTTTCTATTAAGTGGCTACCCATATCTGTTCGATTTATTAGAAGTTGTTGACCAATACCATCAACAGAAAAGTCAACATAGGTTTCTTCATTTCTCAAAGTGATCTTGCTGATTTTGTAAGTAACTCACGTACAAGCATCATCAATGAAGTTGCATATTTGAAAATTCAACCATTTACTCCTGATTTTTTCAAGGAAGAAATGTTTTCTACAGCTTTTTTTAAAATACCACTTCAACGCTGGGTTTTAGAAGGGCTGCATTTACGAAGTAAGTTTAAGCTGGAATGGTCCCTCAGTTTTTTGTTTGGCAGCATTATCGTTTGTGATTTTGAATTCCAATTTTTTTAGGAATTATCACCCAACATAGAGCAATAGAAGTAATTTGATATCTCACTTAATTGATCATCCCTAAAACAACGTGCTGCAAAAAGATTTTGGTCACGGGACAAATTCTATTGAGTGACCAACCTGACCTGTTTGGCTATTTTTCATAAATCAAATACATGACTGGTTTTTAATTTGATATTGATGATTCACAGACTGTTTTCAAAAATTCACAAAAATATACGTTAATATCCATATCTTGTGTGAATGAGTAACCTTAGCCCATGTATACCAGTACTTACTACTTAGAAATATATCTTAAATCATCTAAAAAATATGATAATTTATTGAAATTTATCCGGAAGGAAATCATCTTTCATGTAAAATTATCTAGAAAATACCAGAATAAGATTTTAGGCATTGCTGGTCGAAAAGAACCCTGAGAAAGCAAAAACTATGCGTAGATGGTGTATAGTGAATATTCATTCAAGTCCTCAAGGTTTTAGCCCCCAAAATGTGACCAACAGCGCCTAGGGGAACACTACCATTGACACGTGGTAGCTCTAAGAGAGAAAAATCTGTATCCCGCTAAGCTTATCGGTCAGGTAGGCAATTCATAGGACTGCTTCGATTTGATTATCTGGTTCTGTATATAAGTCAAGGATAAAGTGGAATGTCTATGAGACAATGTTTTCAAAGATTACACTGATGAACACGTCTCAGTATGTTTTTTTTTCTGGAAATGAGTAAAAAATATCAGCAAAATTGTTACTTTTAAGTCAAGGAGTGCATCGTCACGAACTGACAAAACAGAGAAGTTGCATTGTTAGTTATGTCAGTAAATAATGAAGTTTTGCTGATGAATGATTTTCGTGAGTTATTGAGTTGAAAGCAAAATTCAGGGTAAGGTGAAGACTGATTTAAATCGCTGGAAAACCTCTCAGTTTGACATCAGTTTTAGTTGCTCGATAGAAATTAACGTCAAGAATCGATTGTTGTCTCTTCCATTATAATTTTTGTCAACAAAACAAATCTCTTGGCTGTAATAGTTCAAGTCACGGAAAGGAACGCTTCAAACAAAGAGGTTGAGAAGGGTGGAGATCAATATATCGTTGCATCTTATTTGTTGTCAAATTCCTACTCCAGAGTTGACTTAATTCATTTTCTCCTAGTAAAAACGATAACAATGTCAACAGCAATGAACGATGCCCAAATTAGAACCCACAAAGTCTACTGAGGAAGGTACAAGTCTGCATGAAAACTTGTTTTTGAAACTCTTATCGGGCCCCTTTTCCCTACAAGCCAGTATATACCTTGAATTTCATGAAATAATATTTTAAATTATCTGAACTTGCATCCTCTTTTCTTAAAGGTTAGAATTTTTTAGGAATATTCGAATTAAGTCATTTAATCTCCTTCAATTAGTGGGGTTTGACTCGAAAGTAGTAACTTAACGGTTCGGTTGATTGTCCTTATTTTCAACATTCTTATTTTGCTATGATTATATTAGAAACTGTCATCTAAGACCGTCACCAAAAGTGTCAAAATAGGTTTCTTCAGTTTTCAAGTTTATCAGGACGACTTATTTGTAAGTATCACAGCTACTGGTGGTCACAATTGAGGTGGAGGGCTGACATTTAAAGCATTTACATAATGGCTAGTTTTTTTTTTAACTCCCTCGTTGCTGTAGTTTTAGGGGAGGTTTTATTTACGGACTACTTTTATGCTAAATTGGTCTCTAATTTGAGCCTGTATTTTTTTGTTATTTAAATTCAAACATTTTAGTAATCCAACGAAATGCAGGAAACTTATTCAAATTTTTTGATCAATCATTCTCAACTTGTGAAGCTGACGAATGTCGATTTAGCAATTAGTCAACGATAAAAGTATTTGTTACATCTCCATCAGAGACAAATAATATTTTCTTTTGTGGAAACGCGATTTTTTGACCATGGCCACGCTTTTGTTATCCGGGAAATGATTAAGAAGACACATATGGCTTAAATTTATGGACGACGGAAAAAATGTTGAAGAAGTCTAGTTAGTATGATTAGACTCCATCACTGACCAATGAATTCCAACTTTTCAATGATCCAACAATACACCGTGTTGTGGGTGATCAATAAACAAATTGGAAAGGAGAAAGGATTATAAATGTATAAGTATGTGGTGGTCTGTACCTAATGACTGATCAGACTTGTTATTCGATAGATGTTAAGTTTTCACACGTCAGTAGATCAAGTGACAACATGTGTACTAAATACTCCACGTCAAATCTTCACTTAATTTTTGTTGATAGTAGAAATGCTATCATCTGGTTGTTTTCCTCGATATCATGGAATTTCACTGATCGTAAACATTTAGCAAAGATGTTCGAGAACGTTTAGAACCAAGCTGGAACGATTTATGCAACCATGGCCAGATTAAAACTGCTTGATGACCCTAAGCTTAGCCCGGATATGTTCACCCCTATATTGCCTCCATCATCCCCATTGCTTAACTGACAAAATTCTGAAAAATGAATTATTCCTGATGGAATTTCAGATAAATTCATTAATGCATCATTGTAGTATTTGAATGATCTCTCTATCTAAGGAAAAACATTAAATTTTGAATTTAAACATTTGATGCATTTTATGATGAAGTAAGGCGGGAAACCTGCTAGGGACCTATGGGTCCCCATTCTCTTATAAAGCACGAGTTTATTATGCTTAATAGTTAATCTAAGACAGTATTTAATAATCACATGACTCTTCACACAAATGTTCAAGTATTCAAATATTAAAACTATCAACCAAATCTGTCACTAAAATTAACAACAAAATTTTCAAGTTTAACAGTTCGATGGATTGTCCTTATTTATGGATAACCTATTCATGTAGCTCACGTGCGAAGCTGCACTAATAGGTTTGGGGTGATTTCAACATGCATTCGCCACAAAAATTCCATCCTTGAATTAGTGAGTTTTGAGGTCAATTAGCAATGTACGCTTATGATAAATTGGTCCCTGAATTGTGCCCAAGGAAATCCACAGGTACTTTTTGGAGAAGAGATTTTTATTGATCACTGCTGGAACATGAAATAAATATTTGGTCCATTAATCCCCTGATTTTTTTTTCTTCGAATCGTAATCGGTCACCACTATCGCATCATGTTCACAAAAGCTATGACTTATCGGACTTGTTCTTCAATCATTCTATTTTCTTTCAGTTTTATACAACAGTAGGCTGGAATAGGGACTTTAACAATCATGTATATAGTTGCCTGATTCTTCTATAAAAAAACAATCGGTCACCTTTTTCATCGTTGGTAGACACATATCTTCTCCTTATTGAAGACACATGGGATTGAAGAATTAAATTTGAATGCAATTACATTACGTTTTCTATCATTTGTTATATTCTTATGATTTATGATATAACAAAATAGATAAACAGCTTTCAATCGAAATAGATACAAACACGAACACGATATATATATATATATATATATATATATATATATATATATATATATATATATATATATATATATATATATATATATATATATAACATCGACCTAAGACGTAATTTGATATGGCAAAGAAAATTGTTTGCCATGGGTATTACAATTTTATACATGTATGCTTCAATTTGTATCAACGGAAGATACTATTGCATATACTAATATGATCGTGTATATATATATATATATATATATATATATATATATATATATATATATATATATATATATGTGTGTGTGTGTGTGTGTATATATATATATATATATATATATATATGTACTGAGGATTATATTTGTATATGCTATATTCTACTGGTACAAATTGTACCATAATAGTATACATGTGTAATAACCATGTACATATCTCTGATACCAACAAATCAAGCGATTTATATACTGATTTCTTTGTAATTGCCATGCATAAATGTATGAGATTCAGTTTGGGGAACGTGGAAAGGCTAATGTTCCCCTTTACTGTTTCTACTTGATCATCCAAGTTGAGCAGCAGTGAACCTGGTCAGGAAATAGATGGGTGATCCACGCACACATACTAGGTAGTGTATGCCTCAAAAAACCATCGAGTGAATATCCATCAAACCTGTCACCAAGAATGTCAATAAAAATTTTTCCCAGATGGTCTGTCCGTCTATGTATTTTACTGCATCTGGTTCTGATTGTACTTACAGAGTCTGTAGTACTGATGCATGTATATGTCAATTCATATGAGTGTGTGACTGAGCAATTGGGCGTAATTTCACTGTACACAAATATTGACGTTTGTAAGATCTACAATAATTGTCAATAATAAAAAAGAAAAAACCCTGCCATCCTACGATTTATCAAATTGTCAGTTAGTATAATGATTAGCCATGCTGAAAGGACGTTCAAAAACAGATAACTATGAGTCTGCTTTCTATAGAATTTTGTTTTGTTTTTTCTAAACAAAGTAGCAAAAAACATGCTCTGAAAGCGTTGTCACAAAGCATTCAGCAAAACTTTGAGCCCCATTTTTCTGTGGGTGAGAAGTTTTCGTTGAACCAAGCCTTTTCCTCCATCAAAGTTAACTAATGGGAAAGCTTTCCGATGGATCAGCTGAAGGCAAGGGTGCTCTATACCTGATAGATTCTTGATTAGCCAAAGAGTGGATAAAGCCATTTGGAAACACCCATATTGCAGGTGTCAGTTATTTCTGACTCTACTGAAGTCTCCCACATCCATTCCAAATGTGGCATTATTCTTGCTGCTCAGGTAAACTTTTACATATGATGCTGTCAATATAACCTGATAAGCTAATATCTTTTAGAGATAAGATGTGTACAAAGAAAAAGAAGAAAAAGGAAAGAAAAATTATATCTTCCGATAAATACTACATTTATTACTATTTGATCGACTATTTACGAGCGGATCCTTATTCAAATAACCACAAAATTGTCTTATACCCAAGAAAGCTGTAATGTAAACGCGACATTGTGTGCTCATTGGCTGCAACAATGAACATATACGACTGAAAATGTATACATCTATACTTTATCACATGTAGAATAATTTTAATGAAGGGATCGAGTTGCAATGTCAATATCTGCTAAGTTGGTTCCTTTCGTTTGCGCCCATCGGTATTCATGTTAAGATGTCTTTTTGTTTGTTATTTTCAGTTTTGATTTTTTTCAGTGATCACAGCCCAACTGATTGCGATTGGTGTTATTCATTCATCGATCACAGCTTTTTTTAAATAGTTTAATTGATCACCTCCAACTGTGTAGAGGATTTGGTCACATTGCAGTTTCTATTGACTAACCAAAAATGTTTAATATTTAGTTTGTTTTGCGCTGAAATGTATTCATTTAAATTGATATCAATATTTATACAGTTTGTTCGTATATGTACTTCACGTTGCAGGGTTATTAGTAAGTACTCTGAAAGGTTCTCAGAACGTCTGCATTAATCTACGTACACATTTATGAGAACAACATTGTCATCATGGTAGAACTGAATATGTTTGAAATTAAAGACAACAAAGAAAAATTGACGGGAAAATGTCATGAAGTATCCCCTAGACATGTTAATATTCATTTAGCCATAATTAGCTCGATAATACTCTGGTGGGGACTGTACGGTGGTGCAGATACTTATGGAGAGCAGGTAAATCCTACGAAATCACTGACCGTGCTCCCAACAGAATTGTATGGAAAGTTTGGATATCAGCCTAGCATTGTTTTCGGGAGAGATAAGTTAAAAAATGAATGCTACTGGTCACACAGTTAAAACCGTATTCCGATGACATGGATTGGAAAATTAGGAACTTACAATGTATAACTGTTTATGGGAAACCATCTCATGCCCCGGTCGAACTTCAACGACTGACATTTGCTGAAAGAAACCCCCAGCATTCCTACAAAAGTTAAGTTATTTGGTTTCCATTCTCAATTCAGGTAATATTTTACAAATATTGAAATGGAACGCACAAACAAAACAACACAGTCATATAGATGAACATGATGGTGGTTGTATCATACGTTGCTGCTTTTCGTCTAAAGGCACATTATTACACTAGATAAAGCAATATGTACAAAAAGTATATACATATATATATATATATGTGTGTGTGTGTGTGCGTGTGTGAGAGTGTATGTGTGTGTGTGTGAGTCTGTCTGTTTTATATATACTTATATTTATGTATATGTTTGTGTGTGTGTCTGTCCGTGTTATACATATATATATGTTTATGTATATGTGTGTGTATCTGTGTGTGTGTCTGTCCGTCTTATAAATATATATGTTTTTGTATATGTGTGTGTATGCGTGTGTGTGTCTGTCTGTCAGTCTTATACATATATATATATATATATATATATATATATATATATGTATATATATATATATGTATATATGTGTGTGTGTCTGTCTGTCTGTCTCTTTATGTGAGTGTGTATATAAGTATAGATGAGTGTATATATGTGTATGTGTGCAGGTGTGTGTATGTATTTTCATGTATGACACCTATACGTATGAATTCATAAAAATTCTCCCTCGTATACATATACGCATGAATGAGTCAAATTGACACCAGCTGGTATTCTTCTGGGTTATTAGGTTATTTACTTCTTCTGACGGAATCTGTCTGTAGAATTAGTTCAGAGATCATTATTTTATTGGAATAACAACGTTAAGATTAAATATAAAACCAATTATCACATTAATGATCTATAAACGAATTTATGCAATATGGAACAGTAGTCAAGAGAGAATATTCACGCCCGGTCATTGATATTAAGAGAGAAGCTGACTACATTATGAACAGAGGAGAAAAAATGTGATTCCCTTAATTAGAACTCATGAAAACAAAAATATAGTTGTTGATTTATCTGCTTCAGGTTGGTTTCCCTCCACTGGACGATCTATCGACTTTGAACTTATAAACTAGAAAGCAATCAGAGGATGTATACCTTTAGCAGCATCACCATCATCATCATCATCTTCATCATCAACTTCATCATCAACTTCATCATCAGTCTGTCGGTAATCATCATTGGATATAGGCCTTCCTCAAGACTCATCAGCCTCTATATCATGGACTTTGCAGAGCCAATACTTTTTATATTCATCCAACTTATCACACAATCTTACTTTTTGCCGGCTACAGCCTAACCCTTAATCTTTTTGGATCCACGTTGTGAAATGTGATGTTCAGTGGCTGTCTGACAATCTTGCATCATGACCAGCCCATCGCCATTCGAGTTTTCTAACAGTTTCTATGATACCTTGGCTTCCTGTCTTTTCTCTGGTGTTTCTCCGTGCTGTCTTACAATCTTTCCATGTGAGTTTGAGTATGATCCTCTCATATGCACATTGCATTGTTCTCAGTTTGAATTTCAGTCTCATGGTTGAGTTCCATTTTTCAGCTCCGTACTTGATTATTCAGAGCATCCATTAATTGTATATCGATCTTTTTCAAACCAATAAGTTTTTCTTAGCTAATGGTGTGCACATATGTAAACATTAGCAACTAATTCAACTATTACTAAGGCTATGCAATTTGTTACAGAGTGAAATCCGTGCCGAGCAATAAGTTCCTGAAAAAGCTTCATTATCATGGTCACATTCTGTCGAATATAGATTCTCTTTTTGCATATATATATAT
>OY735225.1:40928782-40936282 GCA_963457665.1 Thysanoteuthis rhombus | reverse complement strand
AAAGTTAAATTCACCTAGAAGATAAGTTTAAAATTTCCTTCCTAGACTGCTTCGAGTGCATTTAGAATTGCTAATGATGGTGACGGTGATGATGAAATGATTTGACACGAAATGGAGATTCTCAGAACCATGCAACGTACACGAGTTGAAACAAAGTTCACCATTGCATGGAGAGATCAGAGAACTGCACTGACAAGGATATCTAATTTCTATGGGCTGGACATCACGACTTACAACGTGGATTCTCAGAGATCAGATTCAAAACTGTGGTCAGCAAAGTATGAGATAGCTTGATGAAATAGAAAGTACAGGAAATATCGCTCCACGATGGCTATAATAGAAAAGTTTTGTGAATCTTAGTGAAGGTGTATGTCAAATAAATGACACTGAAAGGCTGCTACTGATGATAATTTGGAACCATTTTTTTTTAAACGGACACTTTGATGCAAAGTTACTTATCCACACTTTTACCCAAGGAATCACTATAAAGAGTTCTTTCCCTTTGTAGAATTCAAGTATAATGTACCTGACCTCCATATCACCAGAAATGCTAGAGCCATCATGAAGTAGCTGTTGAGAATATCCTTTTGGACCAAACCTAAGTGAGGTGGTATTCTCGTCGTCTTTGAAACATGTGATGCACGACTTGTAAGATGGATTATTAGATGAACAACATATATTCGGGAACACAAATTGTTGGCAATAACTGATGATATTCTTTAAAGGATTCTGGTACAAAATCAGTTGAAAATTATTGACAGTGCGTCTATTGTGTGCTGATCGCAAGTTCAGTAGCTTTTATTGTTTGTTTTTAAAATTTCATCCAATTTGCAAACAAATGTTACAGATGAAAATTTAGTTTTTGATTCGAAGTTAAACTTTCTTAATGTTGATTGCGACCATAATAAAACTTGAACAGCAGTACAGAAACGGAAATTATGTTCAACTCCAATCTAAAACGTAAAGGGGAGATAAAGATACCTTGAATCGTTGTGTACACAATTTTGACAGCATTTGTCAACAGTTGTTTTGAATTGTTTTTGTTGTTTTTTTTCTCAAATTGATCCAATTCATCCTATTCATTATACCCCAAACAAAAATAAACAATAAATAACCATTGAATCGAAAATGAAACAGAAAGTATCGTCTAAATTCAATAAAGTTAACTGGGAAATGAAAAAACTATGAATATTCTAGGAGGAATAGTGTGTGTCCTGAAATTTCTTTTTTCTCTCACTTCTTTCTTATTTTTCTTTCTCTCTTCATATTTCTTGTTTTTTCCCTTTTTTCTCCCTTTTTCTCGCACTCCCTCTTTTCTCCCGTTTTTGTTGCGTTATTATTCGTTTTTTTTCTACCCACTTGGCACAAACACCCCTGTTGAATTAGAGTATAATTTTTGTAAAGAAAAACCGTCATTTAAACAAATATGATACCCAAGGAAAAAATTGTACATCAAGGAAGAAAGAGAGATCAACACATTGACACATACGTTGGATATAAGGTTTATGCAGGGGTGCATTGCAATTTCAGAGTTTCTCTGAGAATCTGAGACGTGTCTCTGAAGCGATTTTATTCCTAAATTTCAGATAAAAATACATTTGCTTTGTGAAGTAATCGTGTGCAGTTGTTTTATCAAACGTTGTTTCGCAGATACCCGGCCAACAGAACCTTCGTCGTGAGGATCATTCATTAACAAACTTTTTAACAAAATGATGTTTTACCGACTGCCATTCATATTTTAGCTTTTTGTTGACAAAATAGGCACGTTCTTTGCAGAAGTTACTTGTTGTTATTAACAACAATGTACAAATTGATTTATGAATAAGCCTATTAATCTGTAACTCGACGAAGTAATTTAAAAACACATTCAGCGCAAAAATGGCACCTTATGAGAAATAGAAGGAAATCTGCATTTAAAGGTTTCACTCGGTAACTTTCCAAATGACTAACCACGGTCTATGTATACTGCCGATAATAAAGATAAATGAAGAAATTGCTTTTTCGAAACTTTGCAATAGTGTACTTAAAATCTAATGAAAATGTGTTTTTTTGTTCCTTCAGACTGAAATTTGAATATTCTTCTTTCAAGCAAAACCAAGCAAAAACTCAAATAACTATTTATTTCAATTTTAATTACTTCAGGAGGTCGAGGGCTACCGGATTATTCATCTGATTTTTTGCACAATTCCATTTCATATTATGTGATTAATCATCCAGATAGTTTTCTTCCAATGTTGCTAAGATGTAAGATAGAAATATTTTTAGGAAGATTCTCTGTTCTCGTCTTTGTTAATGTTTTGTAACTTCTATGTGATGCAAAGAAAGTATTCAGCGAAACAGCAGTCGGCGACAAGACAAGTCAGAGAAACACCACTTCGTCAAAAGATTGTGTACGAATGGACTGCACAGTGAATGCAATCTCGGTTGATTCTGAGTCGGTGATACAACGTCCGATGACACGACCGAGGACCGGATGAATATTTTTCAAATTCTTCCCAGTTATTCTACTTCTACTCACTTACATTCTCATGGTCTCCAGATCGTTATACTTTGAAACAATTCCAAATTGTTTTGCAGAGATGTTTCAGGATACAGGATGATCATGTCTATAAGATGCCATTTGTGGTCCTTGAAATCAGGCATTATTACACCTCGTTCATTGTCTTGCATGGAGCGATTGGTATTTACAGTGAAGTTCTGTAGCAGCTCAATCATCTATTACAGGTGATTGTTGTCACTCATCCGAATAGCCTGCATGGTGTACTTTATAGACTTAAAATATCTTGCATTGTTCTTTGAGAGAGGTTCAAATGCATTACAAAGCAATATTCCACCTTGATGTGTTGCTTATCGAAACCTGGATCCACCATAAAAGGTGGTTGAGGTTTTTGATAGTATTCAATTTCTCAATACAGACTTTTAGAAAGTTTTCAATTTTTCCGTACTAACATTAAGATACTAAATAGAACATGAAGATCCAGAAATTTCAGTGACTTTTTAACACAGCCAAGCATCATATTATCAAAAGCTCTTTTATAGAAATACTTGCTGTGCTCAAGGCTTTTTTTTTCGGATGGAAGTTTTCCAACAACATCTACTTGATCGACAATTGATCTTTGGAGTCGTTGCAAACTTCCTTTGAATCCTTTCTGCCCTCCAGGGAGTATGTTATTAATGTCAAAGAGTACATACGGTTGTCTGGGTTTTTTCTCCAGTTGAAAGCGATGTCTGTATTTTATAGCCCGCGGATAAACACTTAATTGCTCCGTAATCTTCGAAGTTGAAGCAAATAATGCCTTCGATTGAATGAATAATGACTTGGGTAGCCCATCCCGAATTTTGCTTTGGGTTGTTGATGGGACTTGAAAACCGAACTGCTGATTAGTGCATTGATTGAAAAGCATTTGCCCAGAAAGTACGAACCTTATTCCATGGAATTTCAATTCGTATGATTTTCTTATTGTTTTCTGGTTGCACTTCTTTAACATCTATTTTGTCCAATTCATGTTGTCAGTATCATCAGTTTTGAGGAGCAGATAAGTAATGTATGGATTAGAAATGGATTTTACTTTGGGCCGTTGATGGAATTCAAGAATAGACCCTTTAGGGGTTCAGGCATAGATAGAAGAAGCATTCAGCCATTAACTAAGAACCTTATCAAGTCCTGGGGATTTCAATTCATCTGATATTGTGGGACTTTGTTGCGCTCCTTTATCGTCTATTTGTACCAATTTTCGTGTCTCTACGGGATGTATCGCAGTCTTGTGTTTTTAATTCTGTGAATCTAATACATTTTTTTTATCTCTCCATATTTTATTTAGGAACTCCCCATTTTCTTCACTTGATGGTGTTTTTACATGCTTTACTGAATCCCCAATTCTTCCATAGAATTTGTTTTTATTAGTGTTTGTACGTCTTGTTTTTAAAATCGACTCCTTTTGTATTTTTCATTACTTGCAATCTTTTTAGCATCATGCTCTGTTTTCAGACGTCTTGTACACTTCGTATTAAAGTTTTTTTTTCCCTCTATATCATGTCGACATTTCATCTCTTTACGGTCTTCTTCTCTCCAGATTTACTCCCCCTGATACACTATCTATGATCGAGAGTGCTTTTTGCAGAATTTCTATTTTTTTATCTTTGCCATAGTATTGTCTTATCATCGTTCTTTGGGTTAAGTTTTCTTTTCCAATTTTTGTTGTTGTTATTGTTGTCGTTGTTGTTTGTTTGTTTGTTTGTTTGTTTTTGCATTGATATTATGATTACTGCAGCAGAATATATTACTTCAATTGGCTGGTTATATTCAATTTAATATTCTCTACTTCCTCTTTGATCGCTCCAACTGATTTTCTAAGAATGTTTTTTTCCGTTTATATCTTTTCGTTGTTATCGTGTCTGAATTTCCCTGTGTTTTCTCCACCTTTCATCCAATTGTGTCGTGTTTTTGTCAATTCCCTAACGCTGTTTGTCTTCATCTTCTAAATAATTTCCATCTTATCTGCAGCGTTTTCTTCATTTCTCAACTGATTTTGTTGTTCTCGATCTCCTTGTCTCCTAGCACATCATCATCAGCACCACCATCATCGTTGTCATCTTCATGTTGCTGTCATTTGTTTTGGTTTCACTTCATAGAGTCGAGACTCAACCAGACACCTAAGGCTAGTAATCTTGCAATGTAAGCTGTGACAGTTTTACAAGAAAGCACGGAGCTTTTACATATACAAAAGAGACAACACTCTAATGAATATACATTTACGTAACAAGATGTGTTTGGTGTTGAACATGCCTTTACATTTTCCTAATGACATGCGCAGTGGAAGTAAGAACTATTTTCAATTTTTCAAGAATACAAGACTCTCTATGTAGGCCTATTTATTTGCTTTTCCACGGAAGCAAGATTTGACAAGAGGTCGTTTGTAATGTGGGATGGAGCACCCGTGAAAATTGCTTCCGTCCCCACAACTAATGTCGTGAAAGCGTCAGGACAAGCCCAACCCATCCCGCTTAGTGCAACCAGAGAGAACCACCCCCAAGCAAATGGCCTCCTCACAACTAGGCCAAGTGAAGATTTGACGTCCCAAGTCGAACCTATTGGCGTCAATGAACTTAACAGTGCCGAACCCAAGTACCCCTAATTCGCTACGACATTGTACCGGCACATCTGGACTGAACACCTTGCTACCCCTGGAACGAAAGGTGTTTACGTGCAGATTGCACACCCTGGACAATACCATGGTGCAGATACTACACTTTGATCAGAGCCAAAAAGAAAGTTTTGCAGGAATGTTCTCTGTCACTTGCACTTCCACAAGAGTGAGTTGTGTTACAAGGTCGTTTTTAATGTGGGATAGAACACCCATAAAAATTGGTCTAGTCCCCGTGTCTAATGTTAGGAGGGCGTCAAGACAGGCCCGATCCATCCTTATCCGTGCAATAGAATATCACCGCCCAGAGGCGAACTGCTTCCCTGTTGACTCATCAGACGTCCTCCGATGGATCCATAAGCCCCAATTCACTGGTTTCTTTCTTGTGTTATACAAGGGGTCCAAAAACAACGGGTATCACTTTTGGTCCTAATTTGGCAACTTCTATTGATTTTTTATTCCAAATAACTTTTGCTAGTTTTTTTCTTTTATTTTTCGTGTACTTTAAGAGCAATCTACTTAACAGTTGGAACAATTTTGATTATTAGGTGACATGTTACGTTATCTGAAACTTTCCACTATGATGTATCGCTCAATAGCTTTTATTGACCGATCTGTACATCGTCTAATCCCATAATACAGTAACATGTTTTGTTCCTTTGATTAGTACGGGCCAATATTCTTACCTGTTTCTAGCCTACGATTGGCTGTACTTTTTGCACACGATCTGGTTTAGATACTGTTCTATTACTTCACGTATCATCTTGTATTTATTTGAAATAAAGGCTGAAGATGCTGGAATAATATTGTCAATCGTTTTGATCTTATTATCATAGTCTATATCTGAGGTCAGTATCATTTCTTAATAGGTTAGCCAGGCAGTTTCATCTTCTTAGGTGTTCTTTCCAGGGATGCCAGTTTTAGCCTTCGATCCTAAGCATAGCAACCACTGATGTTTTTTTCCTCCGGAATTTTACTCTCACGACTACATCCAATGGTGAGTCAGCTTCTGGCTTACTTTCATCTTCAGAGTGAAGTTTTTTCCTTGCATTTTTTAGACTTCCTTTGCAGTTGATTTCACTCTGGTGTTTTTCAATACGTCTATTGTCTGCTCGTTGATGGTTTGAATTTAGGCTTTCAAATCTGATTGTGGTTGTCAGGTACGAAAGTTCCAGTTGAATGAATCCCCTGCCACTCTTTTTTCCTTTGGTGGGTAACGTCCATCAGCATCTGATTTAAGATTGTGCCTTTTATAAGCAATTCTCTTCATTCGTCGGATATGCAGTAAGTCTCAGTTGAAGATATTGAAACCATAGTGGACCCTTTGAAAGGTTTCTGCATTAATGGCTGTTATTCTATATGGTCGGTATAGTTCTGTTTTCATTGACACGTCCATCATTCTATAACTCCCTTTTCTCTTTGTTATTATGCTCTTTGCTTTGCCTTTATTTTCATTTGGATATTCATATGTTTCTTTTACGATCTAATCCTTTGATCATAATATTTGCCTCTAAATGAATTGGTGATGAATGATTAACTCCCCCCTTTGAAAAGTGACTTCAGCACATTTTTCAAATCCAAAATCAAGCCTTCAATAGATTTTATTATGCTTGATATTTGCTGATATAAACCGAATATGCATATGAATATGACCCTTGCATCGATATGGAAATTATTATTATTTCACACAGAAAATATTCACTTTCAACATAATATCCTTCCTTGTTAATGTACGGCACTTGACATGAATGGCATAAATTCGAAATAAATACAACACAATATTCAGATCAGAATCCAGTTATCAACTGTCAGTCAACAGATTTATGGATGAACCACCGTATATATATATATATATATATATATATATATATATATATATATATATATATATATATATGTATATATATATATATACATATATATATATATATACATTTATATATATGCATAGATACGTGTATGTATTTATACTTTATTATTATTATTATTATTATTATTATTGATATTATTATTATTATTATCATCATCATCATCTTCATCATCATCATTATTGTTATCATTATTATCATTAAAAACTTTTTTCCACTATAATTGCAGATTAAAAAATGCTGGAAGTAAAAAGAGAAAAAAGGAGAAGAAGAAAAACAAACAGGAAAAGGGGAAAAAAGAAGAAAAGAAGAATCACCATAATTTTTCTTCTTCTTCGTCTTCTTCTTCTTCTCCCTTTAATTCGTCTTCTTCTTCTTTCCTTCTTTTTCTTCTTCTTCTGTCCAGAAGTTTCAATTGCGTACTGGCATTGCAAGTTCTGGTTAGAAACTTGGGGAAGGAAACAAGTTTGAGGCTTAGTGTGCATTTT
>OY735225.1:40896282-40923782 GCA_963457665.1 Thysanoteuthis rhombus | reverse complement strand
ATCATGCTAGTAAGTTTTGTAGATTCGTTTGATGGTCTGTTGTGAACGTACGCCGTTGTTCTTACTCTCAGATATCGTTATAATGATCATCAGTTTTTTATTGTCCGTTGTTGACCATACAACCTCCCTTGGATCCACAAAAACCCTCCATCATGGGTTTAGCAAAGCCAATACTCTCTGAACATGACTAGTTTGTCACGCCATCTTATGTTTTGTCAGCCATGGTTTTCGCATTCGATCTCTATGAATTTATTTCGTGGGTCGTGATGTCCAGAAGTTGTATGCCATTCCTGCAACATTACTAGCCCTTTGCCGTATAGAGTAATTTGGGTTTTGCTGTTATGCTCTTATATCTATACTGTGACCACTATAAAACATTTGCTTGGATCAAAAACCCTTGTTTTTTGCTTCAGACCTGTTTGAATCATACAAAAAATTTCAACAACTTGATCATCTCAGCTATTAAATGGTGTGGTCGTCCATTGCTCCAAACTTCAAAAATCATACCATATTGGATTCCAGACGAAGTTGGGCATAAAAACGTCATAGTTTTTTTTTTTATCACCAACAAAAAACAAGTGAACTTTGAATTCTAAATAATACATTAATTGTTGACAAGTTTAAATTTTGATAGCCTCAAATATTTTCAATGTTTGAGATCTCCATAAGATTACCATCTTTGAATCAGGGATACAGTATAATATAATCCAATATCTGACGTTTGATGGGTTTATTTTTTTATTTGTGTTAATTCAGATGAATTTGAACTATGATGAAATGAAGTTACTGCTAGGCAGAAACATGAAGGAGCTTGAGCAGCAAATACTTTACTCAATTATATATATATATATATATATATATATATATATATATATATATATATATATATATATATATATATATATATATATATATATATATATATATATATATAAACTATGCCGGGAAAGTATCTTAAAAATATACACAAAACATATATTTTACTGTAGTTACTTTATCCAAAGAGCACAAAGTTTAGTTGAAAAAAATATTTCAAAGTGTTGTAGAGTTATAGAACTATTATGTATGACATGGTACGACATTTGTTCAAGACGTCAATTCACTAACACCTCTATAGATATACGTATATATGTATATATATAAATATATATATATATATATATATGTATATATATATATATATATATATATATATATATATATGTATGTATATGTATGTGTGTATATATATACATATAAATGTATATATATATATATATATATATATATATATATATATATATATATTAGTGTGTGTGTATGTGTTTGTGTATGCATGTGTGTGTGTGGCAATAGCTCCATTTTCCAGGATTTGGAGCAAAGTTGTCACCATTCTAACATCAACAAAATAATCGGAGACCCCATAGTTATCAAGGGAACTTTTACAACACAATTTTGAAATGAAACACTCGGATAAATAAAATGCATTATGAAAAAATTTGCCCACAACCATTGTTGTTTAAATATGTTTTTGTTCAGTGGTTGTTTGTAGCTGAGATCTATTGTAAATCAATATAATGTTTAATGTTGAATACATCGGATATTGTATTTAATTATATTGCACTCTTATTTAGTATTATATATATATATATATATATATATATATATATATATATATATATATATATATATATATATATATATATATATGAAATTTTTTTCCTATATATTTCCTATCTCGTACTTTTCATCTCCTACATCGCAATTTCATGAAATGTGAGCTATTTACATCTGATATATTTTGATTGCCTCTTTCAATATCATTTGACAACTCCAAGTACAATTCCGACACATTAAGAGTGTAAAGAATATATAACAATGGAAGAAAGTATAATTGGACTCGTTTGGTCCCATTTCAAATCACCAGAATATCCATTGAATCTTTAATTCAAGCATCTCTTTCCTCTCTCTCTCACAAGATTACTTTTCAAAAAAATCTTTTAATCTAGAATCTCAGGAAACATCTAAGATAAGAAAAATCTTTTATGGCAATGTGCAACAATGATTTATTTTATCAAGCTCAGACAAATATTATCTAAGTTTTAAATCATCGGGAAATGTCAGAGATAAATGGACTACTGGGTACTTATATATTTATATCTTTGTGGTATCTTCAGTTTTCTAACTCTGATAAAAGTGTTTGCAGGTGGCTTGAGACATTGATTTACTTACGACACAGAAAAATGAAATATGAATGCACGTCAGGAGGGGGGGGGGGCTGTATGAGAGAACATCAGTTGCCTTTATGCTGGCAGGGGACTTCTTACAACGCCATATCAGGGGAGTTTAAATCATTATTTTACCCAACGAAATCAGAGAAGATTCATGAGTAAGGAGCTGACATCAATTATCAATGTATGAAAAGTAACAATAATTTGAATACTTCTACCGATCTTCTAATTCCTACTAGAAACTGTCAACAAAAACTATCACCAAACCTGCGATTGTGAGTTTCTCTCAGGTTTCAATTTGGTCCAGTTGGCTGGTTGTTTGCAGTGTTCCTGGTAGGAAGTACAGGCCCTACCAGCAGTGTTGAAGTTGTTGATAAATTAACAAAAAAGGAGAAAAATAACTTATCCATTGACCCTCTACTTTGCAATTTTGTTGACTATCACCCAGATACAGAATGCTGTCAAAAGACACCAATCACGTGGCAGTTCTTCATCGAATTACTAATCAGACACGTTTCTCAATTTATCAAATCATTCGTTTTGATGACATAAACACGAAGCAATATTTCAACGAAATACGCAATCTTTCCACTGACTTCTTGATGTGGGGGCTGGATCAATAACTCCATCGGCTGATACAGTTGTCAGTTTATTTTTATTCTGATATTTTTACTGTATAATGCTCCATGCGATTGATGGGGAACCAATGGATTGAGTGTAAATACAAAAATTATTTTCATGTCAGATATTTGCAGTGGAAAACTAATGCTCTCTTCATCTTTGAGTCACAAATGTTTTGAAAAATCACCATAACTACATTCCCCCCCCCTCTCTCTCTCTCTCTCTCTCTCTCTCATCTCCCCTTCCAGTGGTGAAAATCTATAACAAGCCAGATTGATGCAAAGATCTGGAAAATCAGCTGCCCGGTTAATTTACATGATACAGTCACACAATACACCAACTCACTCAAAGGGATCTCATTGCCGACTGAGCGATCCCATGGGAGAAGATATGGTCATTCAACTGCATGTTTGAGGTTGTTTGGATTTATGGTGCTTGATATGGATTGGAGTTCTCAATTCACACAAAAAAAATGATCTCGAATCGTAAAAAATATCATGGCTGAATATATACGTCACCGGCGTTTATATGTTTGGTGTTTATTGATGGATGATGTAACAGTATTTAAAGAAATTCTTTGAGGATGGATGAAGAACCAAAAAAGAACATAAATCGAGAGACGGGGGATGTTCCTGTGGAAAAAAATTAAATCACATTATATTTCATACAGCGTAAAAACATTCTAAAAATTCCTCTTCCGATTGTTATTATTATTAGCGATGATATTTCTGTTTTGATTGTTACCATTAATCACAGCATAAACGATGAATCATGTCTCATTATTCAATCTATCACAATGGAAGGCTTCTTCACACGCAATCTAGTCTAGTCCCTTCAAAACATGCAACTCTTGAAACATCCAAGTATAAAACTTGTTATTCTACGTCAAAGGGTCAGTCTTGACAATGATTGTTTGTTAGTTCATAAGAGAAGAAATTAGTTTATTGACTCTACATTTTAACTAAAAACCAAAAGAAATCTTGCTTTTAACTTACTACAAGACTGTCCTATAATCAATTTATATAGGTTTCAAACAAACCTTTCCAAAATATACCAGTACATACGTTTGAATGATATTCTAAAATTGTTTAATTTATCAAGAGTTGAAGTCTTGTTGGACATTTAATCTGAATGCTCTTAGATATAAACGTGCGACCAATGCTTAAATTTACGTCTCAGTTATTGGTTTCCAGCTAACTTCTTTTCCTATATGAATCAAATAATTTAGTGCTGTTAATGCCATACCTAGCAGTGTCATGTCCGAAGAATAGCTGAATATTTTAAAGTTGAATAATATACTTATCTCATAATAAAGTCTAATAATATACTTATCTCATTATAATGATGGTAACAACGAAATTATGCCTGTAGGCAATGGTTATTTGATTCAGAATTTGGGAACATTGTGTAATTTTCTTGATTATTTTATGAGTATTTCCCTCTTCGTCTGGTATTCAATGCTGGGAATGTGTGTAATAACATAAAATTTGAAATGGAATGAAGTAATGGAACAAAATTTGTACAAGAAGATACCAGACACAAGACCAGGGCAAAAGTAAAATGAATCATGGGGGTACAGGTCGTGTTAGATCCTCAATGGAGACCGTCGACTGACCAGTTGCTTTTGGCTGCATGCTTGGCTTGGGCAATCAATTAGAACATTGGTAAAAAAAATTGATTAATTAAGATATTTCTCTTTGCTTTTGTGGGGCAGTGATCACAAAAAGGTCTGATTTTCGACAATTAAAATAAGCGGGCACAAACTAGAGACCGATTCGACCCAAACTCACAAAACAAAATGATCACTCGACTAATATCTGTTTTAATTTTATTTTTTTCGAAACATAATAGGGTGTAGATGTTCAAATTTTAGCCTTTTAGCTCTGTGGTTACTTATGATACATACATACATATATAGACAACTGGACCAACTGAAAAACTGGACCAATGTATATTGATAGATTGGGTAGTCAGTTTTTAGTATTTAGTGAAGAAACACTACCAAATCAACCTTTCACGAGACTGGAAAACAGTGTCTTCTGAACTTAATGAATTATCGTAATTTTAGCTGATAGAATCCTCATCAGCTATAGCCTTTTAGCTTTTGTTGCTAGACATAGTCCTTCACCAAGATTCGCCAGATCTCCCTACGGTGGGTGTTGTAAAGCCAATACTTTCTGAAAGAGATCAGTTAATCACACCATCTCATATTTTGTGAGCCATGATCTAGCATGTGATCACTGTAAGTAGTGATGCAAAGCAGTTATCTGCTATCCTTGCTCCTTCACAGAGGAGTTTTCTTTTGGTATCTTTGATATCTCTAACTCCTAATATTCTGTGCCGTATTGAGACCTCTTAGGTGAAGTTGAACATGATTCTTTCCGTGCATCGAGAGCTCGACATCCTAGAATGACTTGCTGCTTGAATTCTCCTTCTTGATTTCTGTTGAATAAAAGATTCAGTAACTTTGGGGTTTTCCACCGAATCAGCAAATGCTACAGCGTGCATTATTTATCCTGCTGCTTCTCCTTTTAGTTTGGTTGAGTAACTTCTCCAGAATCTAGTCCGTTCCTCTGGTTGATTTTCATCTAGCATTTCCTTAGTTTCGCTGACCTCTCAACATGTCAAAAGTAAATATTAAAATTGATTTCAGGTTTTAACATTATTTATAATAGAGACACTGAAAATGACTGTACGGTAGATATGATAAGGTTGAAATCATAAATTGAGGCAAACTGAAAGTTCAACCGTCAAAAATGATCCCATTTATCCTAAAAGGATATATGACCAATGCATCCTCCCAGTAGTCACTTATGGAGCTTAAACATGGAACCTAACCAAGAGACAGATCCGCTAATTGAAAACTATGCAACACGCACATGAAAGAATTATGCCGGGCCTCAGATAGAGAGACCACAAGACAGCACAGTCTATCCGAGAAATGACAAAAGTCAGGAACATTATAGAATCCATTAAAAATCTCAAATGGCAATGGGCTTGCCATGTTGAAAGAATGGCAGACAACACAGCTCGTGACATGGATCGCCAAGATCACATGTGCAACTGGGGCTGGCAGAATATTCGATGGAGGGACAAGCAAGACAAGTTCAGAAAGTACTGGATCCGCAATGCCCATGATAGACAAGTGTAGCAAATCCTGGGGAAGGTGTATGTCCAACGACGGACGTTGAAAGAATAATGATGATGATGATGATGATGATGATGATGATGATGATGATGATGATGATGATGATGATGATGATGATGATGAAATTCATATTGTCAATATAGTACATTATGCATTTCTCTTCATCTCTCTATATATACACTGGAAATAAGAAGGACAGGAAGAAAAGAAATAACCAAATACTAAAAGAGGACACTACGCTGTATGTCAATTTCTTGTTTCTTTCATTCACATGTATGTAAATAACTAGGGAATTGAACGTTTGTTTTCAGTGTCTATATAATGAGCTGGAAACTACTTTCGAGGAAGAACCATACCCCCCTCCTAATGTTTATTTTATGTAGATTCTGTTTTCTTTTTAAGTGAAAGCATCATTGCCATCATCATTGTCCACCCTCTTCTTATTATTATTATCACTATTTTTATCATCATTATTATTATTATCATTATTATTACTATTATTACTATTTTCATTATTATCAATATCATTATTTGTTTGTTGAGCTTTTTGTTTCATTTGAAATTCCCTCACGCATTCACTACATTTTCTTCTACATTTCGGTATTTTTTAACTTTACTGTTCGCTTGTTTACATTATTCCAAACTACATTTCGTAAGCGATTTCAAATTATCCTTTTGTCTATTATTAATCATATCCTGCTCCCTGAGTTATACTTTTCTAATTTTCATCAGTTATTTTCATTGTTTTTTTCTTCTTGCTGGCCCTTCAACCTATGACGTGGGTGTTCCATGCTTGTGATTATGTACAATACTAAGCTGAAATCAGCTGAAAAGGGCACCGTGACTCAGTCTGATGGTGACCCTACGGACGCAAACATTGGTCTAACATTTAATTAGTAAACACTTAATTAGTAATTGCTCGATCCGGAACCACCTATTCTTGCACAATGCTACAGTGGCCATTTTAGTTCGTTTAAATGACATAATGGAACAGAAAAGAGGTTTTTCTTCTCTAGCCAAGGGAAATTGATCAACGATTTTGCTGCATACTGATGCAGATCATATCACAAAAGAAGAAGAAGAAGAAGAAGAAGAAGAAGAAGAAGAAGAAGAAGAAGAAGAAGAAGAAGAAGAAGAAGAAGAAGAAGAAGAAGAGGAAGAGGAAGAAGAAGAAGAAGAAGAAGAAGAAGAAGAAGAAGAAGAAGAAGAAGAAGAAGGGCTTTATTTGGGGGAAAAAACTGGTTAACATAATAAAATCTTTGTGAGAGGAGCTTGGCTTCAATTCAAAGGTACAATTCTGCCAAATTAGTCAATGATACTGACAATGAAAGTCAGACATACATGTGAACAGGAAAAGCAAAACCTGAAATATTAATTTCAAAAATCAAACAGAAGAAAAATCAGGATGACCTGCCTCAGCATTTGGTTTAGTGTCACTAGATCAGAGATTTAATAACAGTAAAGAGACTAAACCTACTAAATTATGAATACAAATAACACACAGATATAAAAACGATCTAATTTGACGTACTGAGATAAATAAATCATGACAAAATTACCCAAGTCATCTGCACACAAACAGTCACATGCACACACGCACATGCGTCTTTCCCCCAAGAAAAATAAAGAGGTTAGAATAATTATGAGACGCCTTAAAAGTACTACTTCAAAGTATCAAATATTGTTTTACGCTGCAACACACTTCATTATTTATGAAAACTGGTCCGGACAGTCCATCAATAAAAACCGTCACATAACTAGAGTCTATTGACAGCAGGCTTTGTTGGAGATGATCAATTAAAAAATTTGGAAAAAAGGGGTGATCAATGAATACATTGCTCTCATGCATTCTTGCCGGGCAGTGATCATTAAAGAAGACTGGATTTTCGAATAAAGCAAACGTAAATGCTTCCTGACGAAAAGTAAGGGATACAATTAGAATGATCTTACATAACAAATTGAAGCCACTTTAAGAGAAATTATCAACGCAAGGATGTAAAAAACATAGAGAATCAGTTTTGCACAGAGCATGATATGGAGTAGAAGTTTTGAATTTCAAATTAATCGCTCATTGATTCGGCCAGTACGTATGATACATTCATAGTCATCCAGCGAGACCTACAAAAGTACTGGAGAAAATGTCTTGTTGAGAGTTTTTTATTAATGGTTTAAATTTTTGATGGGGAATTCAAGTTCATAATTAATACTTAGCCAAGTGCTGCAAGGGCATAGTCATATGCAAATTACACATTTTGAATGTCAGAATAAGAATAACACAACATGGATGTTTCAATTGAGTATAGAAAAGTTTTTTCATATTTGAAGGACTTTCAATCTGATTTTAAAACCTGCATAAACATATTCACAGGTTTCAAGTAAAATTTCATCTTACCAACACTATATACAATAGATCGAGCTGTTCTTTTCCACAAACTGCCTCTCTTGCTCAGAGTCTTGAAAGATTGTCCCATAATTTCACAATGGGAGATTTTGATGGTTATCCAATAACCACAATACCGTTGCGTTCAAACCATTCCTTGGTAACTTTAATATTGCGAATTACTGTGTATCCTGCTGGGATGAAGGATGTCTTCCATAATGATTGTTGAAATGAACGTTTAGAAAATTTGATCTTCCTTCCGGGGATTGCGCAAATAGCACAGCATTCATTCGGCATCAGGTACAGTGACCTCGTCAGAGAACAACAGCTTTTTTTCTTTATTCATCGTCCATTGTCACGTTTCCCCCCAAGGCGTATGTAGCGTTTGGTAATCCGTCACCAGTGTTGAAATTATGTTTGATTTTCTCATTGGTATTAGCGAAGGAATGTATTCAGTTAGGAAGTCTATATACGTCATGTTAACGGGGTTAGATTAAATATTGTACGTAAGTGTTCTTCTCTCTGTTATCCTCATCTCGGTCGATCATTTCGAATCAACGTTTCCTTTGTTCCACACTACGGCCTTCTTCGGGCGTCGGATGAGTGTCGTATGTGATGACGTTCCAGAATGCTGAGGTTGGGATATCAATCAAAGCGTGGAGACATAATGCTTTATATCACGCTGTCAATTCCGGTTTGAAGCAATTCCTAGGTCAAAACGTATTAGATTCAATGATCACGTTGATGACCAAAGTTGGTGCCACCTTGCTTGCAAAAGATGACCCGAGATGTAGACAACAGTCTGAATACGCGTGAACATAATACTCCGATATCTGAGAAAAAAAAGTGATATTGATTATATTTAGTTACTCAAGCTACACTAGTTCTGACCGTCATCTGATTGTAAATATCGGTGATTTCGACACTTGCATGATTTTATCTTTTTAATAACAACGTACCTTAAAACAGCGTAAAAGTCTCAGATGTAAAAAATAATTACGATGATTTTGTTTGCGTTAATCAACACTTGAGACATCTCATGGGATTTTCCTCTGGAATGAGATAAGAGCTCACAACCTTTTCTGCAAGCCCAATTTGGGCTTAACTGTGCATGAGATTTCACACTGGGGAGCTGATACACCAGCTACTCCCAACGTAAAAAGTATATATATACATATATAGGGACAGACACAGTGAAACAGAGAGAAGAAGAGAGAGATAGGGAAAGAATTGTTTATACGTTTTTGTTGAAATTACTTAGAGATCCTTTCAGAAAATGATCAAGAAAGATAAATCAATTACAATAATTCAATAAAATAAAGCTTATAATAATCAAATTTATTATATTGTTACAATTGGTCGATATGTTTCTATGCTTTAAACATTTTTCAAGTAAAAGATAAGTGGTGTTTTATTTATTTATTTGTCGTTTTGTTCGAACTTTTCTTTTATTACTGGATATGTATGGGGAAAGAAATTAGAAAAAACTGACAGTCCTAACCTCAACCAAACTAAATATATAAAAATTGAAAAGAACAAAACGCAAAGAACTAACAAATGGGAAAAAATGTGGAGAATAAAATGGATGAATATTATTGGGAAAAAATATCATGACCTGGTAACTTACAGGTCAATCGTACTAATAGTATGAACAATATAATAAATACACACACACACACACACACATATATATATATATATATATATATATATATATATCATTATTTTGTCTGAATATAGACAAGTTTATTCGTTTCAATATTCAATTTGTAAGGAGATTGTTGTATTCAAGCAGAATCTGCATATGTAAAGTTAATGATACATGTTTTGAAATATAGATTCTCAAAAAAGAACAGGATTCTACTTGCAATAGTGATTAGATTGTATGGTACAGCAGGAACAATACCATAAAAAATTACCAATGATAGTTTGATCCACGTATATATATATATATATATATATATATATATATATATATATATATATATATATAAAAATATTGATGTTCCTCTATTCAGGGTTGAGCACTCTTTAAGTGAGATAACTGATCCATTGTAAGCTTGTGCAATGCTCTTCGATAGGGATAGAGCACGCTGGTGGATGAGGAGTTTCTGCATAAATGGATATATCGTTTAAATTCTGCCTTACTGACCACCCAGTTCCGTAGTCCAGAGGATATTGGCCCCTGGGTCCAATGAGGGTTTCAATTCTATCTCACGGTACTTGATGAGATAAAGTCTATAACCACACTGAAGATGTGCTGTCTATGAATGACACAATAATATATATATATATATATATATATATATATATATATATACGCACTCAAACACACCTATACACACAATATTATACATAGATTCATATATAGATATATATATATGATACATAGATAGATAGATGTGAATGTAATCCATTTCTCTTATTATTCTAAATATATATATATATATGTGTGTGTGTGTGTGTGTGTGTGTGTGTGTGTGTGTGTATTCATCAATGTTTGTCGCAGCGTTATAAGTATGTATGCTGTTCGACCTATGTAAATCATGGAGGGGCGTGCATTAAAATCAAAAGTGATCGTGAAAAAAAAAGTATTAGTTGCGCAAAATAAACAATAATTATGTTATAGATGAGAGTGGAAAATTGCAAATGAATTAACTACTTCGTGTTGTCCGATAATTCTTTATATCTCTAAAAATTTTACTAATTTTAATGAAGATCAGTTCCATTGAATCAATTCAGATCACCTCAAGTTCGCTGGCAGCATTTCTCTTTTAAAAAGATAATAAATTGACGTCTGCATTGCTTTAATATACCATGACTTGAATTCTATGTTCCCTTTCACAACTACACGTTAGCTTGCGCTTCCCATATATATATATATATATATATATATATATATATATATATATATATATATATATATATATATATATATTGTTATGATACCATAATATATGTATATAGATATTTTTATGTATTACCTAATTAAAAATAATGTAGACGTGGATGGCATTATCGATGAATAATAGCTGAAAGCGGGGTGATGTTTCATCAACAATCATGGGGCCACCATGTTAAGATAAATACTTTTTTTTAATCCCTGAAACAGACACATGGTAAACAATAAATAATTTTAAAAAAATAAAATATAAACATATTACCATTATAACAATATATAAGTAGATAAAAAGAAGAAAACAGTCAGGAAAATTACATGAATTATACAGATATTGGAAAATAAGTGACAGGGATGGCAGAAACATTTTTGAAACAGTTCTTTAATCGTCAGTGCTTGGAGCTGTTTCGAAGTACAATATACATACATGCATACATACATATATCAATGATTTTCCATAGGAATAGAGCACTCTGCTGGATGATGAGTTTCTGCATAAATGAATATATCGTTTAAATTTCGCCTTACTGACCACCCAGTTCCGTAGTCCAGAGGTAGGATATCGGCGTCCTGGTCCGATCTGAGGGTTTCAAGTCTGCATATAAATATATGAGCGTGTGTGTATATGTGTGTGTGTGTGTGTGTGTGTGTGTGTGTGTGCGCGCGTCTGTTTCTGTGTTTTTGAATGCATTAAATTATGGAATAAATATTTGAAGGAAATGGGGCAGGTGAAAATGCTACCTGAACCAACGACTGAAGAGGTATCCTGCCTCAATGAAGCGTTGCTCTTCCCATTGAGCCTGAACAGCTTGGCAAAATTATGAAATTTCTGGGAACTACTTCATCCCTGCTTTCTCATATCGATCATCCACTATCCATTTCTGCATTGTTGTTATATATATGCAAAAAATAGAATTGGTTAAACATGGTTGGAGCTAGCATGATTACGCTCGTTATGGAACGAAATGGAAAAAGTCTAGTACTGTAAGTTTGATCCTTGCACAATGTTATTAAGCTACTGCAGTGTTTTCTCCGATCAAAGCTGGCCATTTTGATTCTTCCAGACTGCTTTATCATATACATACAGAACCCGACCGGGTATTTCGACTTAGATCATTATTGATCTGGCCTCGAGGCTAAAGCACTGATGTTTGCCACTTATTAATTGTGTTTGGAATAATAATTTGAAAATTAGCATTCCGATGGTAATTATGAATCACCACCAAAGATATCTACTGGTATTGGGGGGTATCAATTGAAATGTTAGGAGAACGGAGGATTAATAAATAAGCTACCTCTGTTTCATTTTCTAGGGTTGTGATCATAGAAAAAGTTTTCAATTCCCAAAGCAAAGAAGTGATCAATTTCGTCGGAATCCTCATCATCAGCAGCAGCAGTATCTTTATAACGTCCTTTCGTTAGATAAAGATTTTCATCAAGATTTTTCTGAACTCTTGATCGAGGGTCTCACGATGCAAATACTTCTGTATCTTGACTAATTTGTCACACCATCTTCTATTTTGTTGGCCACAGTCTTGCATGTAAATTTTTGAAAGAATGATTCTCTCTCGCGCACTATGCATGGTTCTCAGTTTGAGGGACGATCTTTTTGTTATGCTCAATGCTCCACAGTTGCCTATCAGAACAATGTCTTGACCCTTTTAGGGACTAACGTGATTTGCTTGTTTTTGAAGGTATGGCTTGTTTTAACAAGACCTTTACATCCTAGAGTGATACATCGCTTGATTTTTGTTCTTCTAGGCCTGTGGTTGTTTAGATTTTTTGTGTTCTATTTGTCATGTAATAGCATTATGATTGCTGTGCTCCAACAATCTCGAACTTCACCGTTTTGGGTATCAGTTGAATAGGATGGTTTGTTCCCCAAAGATGACTTAATCAGCTTTTTTCAAATAGATAAAAGGTGGTGTTATCTGGTCTAAAGGTAGCTCCTTTTTTCATTTTTTTCGATATCTTATCTCACCTCCCACACAGTAACTTCTGTATATTCTCCAAACTATTTACTGATCATTTGCACATACTGTTCGTAGTTTCATATGGTTTGTTTGGATGGATAAGGGTTTCTGTAAAAATTTTGACAGTACGGTCTCTCTCCGCGGTCAGGTTTCTATTTTCTTTGAGCACACTATTTATTTGTGCTTACCCTGCATTGAATGTTTTTTAATTGTTGTGAAGCCTCCTTTCAGTATTAATAGAGAATGCTTTTGATAACTGCTGTCGTGTATCCTCTTTTATCTCCCATTTATTTCTTCTCAGTTGTTGTCTTTAATTTGATTGCTTACATCTTTCCTTTCGTTGTTGCTGGTAACATGAGATGTCTGTGTTTCCCATGTGATTATTGGTTGGCTTGTTCTTTGGAGTAAGCATATTAGTGGCTCCTATCAGGGGTCATTATCTTTATGGTTGAGCTCGTTAATGTTCCCTTCCGCTCCAGTGAGATCAGATCTGTTTTTCAATTCTAGCATGAAGGATCGAGTGAGTACTAATTTGAATGTTTCATCTCATCATTCCGTGGTTGTGTCCAACATTAACTTGATTCAAAACCCTATGTCATTCTCTGTGCAGCTTTGTATGCTCAAATGAAGTCAAGTTTTTGGTTTACTGATTGGGTCCCCTCCAAGTCCGTTTCCTATCGGGTTTCTTCTTGCAGAATATGTTCATTATTTTGGAGTTGCTTACTGTTGTAAAATTGATGAGATCGTCATTTCTTTCATTTCGTGATTTGTATCCAAACTTGCAGACGTAACTTTCATGTTAACGTTAAAGTTCAAAGCATGTTTTGGTATCATGGAGTATAGAGTTCGAATCATCGTATAGGTTGTTTATTTCGTCTTTGTTTTATGTGAATCAAGTGCATAAACTTGGATGATGTTCAATTTTAACCTCTTTGAAGGTTGTATGGTGACACTGACTACGCGTTTGGGGACAGCTTTGAATTTTTCAACGTTGTTTTGTTGAGGATGACCTGACATGTTCTCGGTACCTTTGAATAATGTTGTTCTGGCAAAGTTCTTTGGGTTCTGTAACTGCTCAGATAGTCTCATCTGGTTCAAATCACCCCCACCCAAAGCTCGTGATGTGACCGAGTCTTTTTGAACTGATGACCAAGCTAGAACAGCTGGTATTTCTTTGTGTTAGCTCATACTCTGCCCCCTTGTCGATGAAGTATTGGGGGGGAATCTGATGGATGGGTCAAACTGGTCTTGATTGAAGTAAATCCAGAGCCCCAACGGCCCTTAGCTCCTATTTTTCCCCTTTGTTGATGACAGAAAGAATGTTTGCAGCGTTGTCTGTTGTAATAAGGTGGTTGAACATTTAGTTTTCCATGTTGATTCGAAAGTAGCTCCGTGAGCAAAACTTGTTTCTTCACACATTTCGTCCAAAACTGCCCAAATTTGACCTACAAAGATTCTACTTTTGTTTCAGGAAACCATTTAATTGTCTCAGGTTATATAGATTTGGAAAGTTACATCGAAAAGTTAAACAGTGAGATATATCTCGAAGTGATTCTATTCAGAGCGACAAAGAAGATAGCTGGGTTTTTTTCCACACTAAATTATCTATACTATGTACTGTTTTAGAGACATCAACTTTTCTCATTCCTTATTTTTTTTTTTATCCCTTCCTCAATATATGACCCTGAATATCTATGATTACGCTATAAAGTAAACACCATGTTGTGCAGGATTTTAAAGAGATATTGGAAGAGTGATACATAAGTAGGATGTGATTCAAAGATTGACCAATGGTGATTCGATTCAGTGCGGAAAAGTAATATGCACTCCCACTTAAAAACCTATCTTGGAGAGATAAAAAAAAGTTCTGTATTCATTGAGAAGGGTTTCCGATATGGACGACGAGGGCTGGTGCAATCCCAGCATAGATAGATACATTAATAGATATTGACGTCTGAACTCATGAATTACCCAAAAGAAACATCGATGAATGAAACCAAGTCTGTTGTGGGTAGAGGTGATTAAGATCTGAACCCACCATAGCGTTTAAACCAGTCCGTTGTTGGTAACGATGATAAACAGTGGTTTGAAACTGATCTGCTCATTTTATACTATCCCATAGTACTTACTCAAGTTGTTAAAAAATCGACATGAGTTGTTTATTTCATCATTTTTTAGCATCATTCTTCAAAATTAAAAACGAAGTTGGTCAGAAACCGTGTGTTTTACCAAAATGTCTATGCCCCGGATCTGCCCCCAATCTGATTAAAATCTGACTTTGCAACAATGATACATGAGGCTGCATTAAAAGGAAAGATTTAATTGGCATTTTGTCAACCTCTACAGCGCCAGCCTCGTGTATATGCAAAACGTTCCATTGACAAAGAGTCTGCTTTTATTCGTCTGAATCAATTAAAAAAACTTACAGCCGATTATCTCCAGCGGCGGACTAATTTGAATTGTGTCGGCCCTGAGCTAATACCAAGTCTATGACCCTGCATTAATGGAAACCAATGCCGGTTGGACGGAAAACAGCAATTTACCGAGCTGCAATTAGAAAATGTCAACTACAAGTTTCACTCAAAATTATATTTTCTCAGTTTTCAAGTTGGTCCAGCTGGCTGGTTATGTATGTATGTATGTATGTATGTATGTATGTATGTATGTATGTACCGATGGACATATCACGTGTTCAGGTCGTACCGATGGATATAAAATGGGAACTTTTTTTATAAAAGCTCACCCCAAAAGAAAAAAAAAACGTTTGTGAGCCTTCAATTTATAAAGTAAGTTAATGCTAAATAGGTCACAATATTTGCTTGTTTTCTTTTTTTTTTTCATTAAAATTTCTCAGTGATCCAACAAAATACAATGGAATTAACACGTATAATAATCATCCTTTTCTCTACTTTTTTTAAATTGATCACTCCCTGCGCAGTATGTAGTCAAAAGACATTGATCATGTGACAGTTCGTCTTCAGTGACTAACTAAAACTGATCATAATTTATTTATAATCATTTTTTTTTTCATCTCTTTTCCTCTTTTAATTTTACTATTTCCTTTGCTGTGGTTCGTATTCAATCACCATATCTATTTCATCCAAAAAGACTTTATAGTGTAATCACCTAACGATCACTGACCATCCTTACCCACATCAGACCAGTTTAATCATAGTTTTTTGGTTCAGTTGAATATGTGTTCAGACATCTATATCTATGAATCCATCTATCTTTCTGTGCCCAACCCTTACTATTGACTGTGAAAAATTTCGAACACACACTCCTCCCCTTGAGTAAGATTTTTTTCTTTGAATTCCCTCCTATGTTTTCAATCAGGGTATTCAATAAGCAAAATAAGTCTCTGCCAAATCCGTGACCACTTTTTAGTCACTTGTCTCTTTTAAATCCAGACTTTTTTTTCATGATTTCAGGCCAACAAATGGCTAGTGATATAACTTTTTCATTGATCACCTCTAACTTTTTAATCCAAAACCTTACGCAGCGTGATGGTTGGAATTATAATAACGCTTTTGAAATGAATGGGGACATTGTAATATATTTTATAGTCATTGGCTCTTTCAGCATTTGTGCGTTATTTACGCAAATCTGTTATCAAAACAGTCCACTTTGGTTTTTTTAGACTTTATTTTGGTCTGCATAGCTTCGTATGTATCAAGCCCACTGCCCCATTGTAGGTAGGAAAAGTTTCGTATTCACTCTATATCATGTTTAGAAGTATCTCTTTTTTTTACATTCCAATCTGAAATAGTTTTCAGTTTTGGGTTCAATTTGCAATGTGAATGTATGCTAAATTGAGCTTTCAATTTGTGTTCGGCAGTAATTGTACTTTTTGTTCCTGGAAAAAAAATAACTTTTTTAGTGATCATTGACAAAAAAAAAGGCGATAAGAGTAACTGATCCATTAATCACTTATGTTCCAATTTTAATTGATCACTCAAAACACAACATTCTACAAAAAGAGGTTAACCTCGAGATGGTCTCTAGTTGGTGACTAACCTGATATGTCGTTCTGATAGTTCGATGTGATATTTGTGGCCTAATTGAATACGTATAAATTTGATTTTATTCATGGGAGTGATGTTAGATAATAGGCGATTTTATCGTCATCCTTCTTCTCTTAACTCGGGCAACAGAATTGAAAAGAGATATTTGTATTCGGTCGCGTCTATTCGTCTGATTGTTTGTCTCTCTGTTCATCCGTCAACACGAAACCTCTGAAAGATCTGGATTAATGTGAATGGAATTTTGCAGAAGGATGAGAAATGGACTGAGGAAGTGGTTGAAAAATCTTTGAGCAGATCCAAGAAATTCATCTCTTATTCAGAATTATTTTTCCATTTTTTTTTCATTAAAATTACATTTGTGTATACGTTGTTGAAGCTCCACACGATATTTCCAAAAGTTATGAATAAATTTCAATATTAATCCATAAAGGAGTGGACAGCGGGCTACAGGAGAACTGATGGAATTTTAGAGTGGCTCCATGCGCAATCATATACCCAACTTTGTAATTACATGCCCGGATATGTGGTGTCAGTGCCCCTGTAGGGTGACACTCCAATTTCATTTTTTTAATCAATATACCAACATTTTAGTAACAATAACATAAATGTTGTTTGGAATTTAACAACATTTTATTTTCTGCTCACCAATATTCCCATTAGCAAGAGTTGACCTTCTTTGTCCCCTATGGATTATACATTGGAGAAAAGCTATACAATGAACTGGCTATGTGAAAAAATAAGAATCTATTGCGAGAATCTCATTTTTTTTTGTAAACGTCGTGTGAATTATAAAAGCATCAGTTTCCTGTAGTTCTTACCCAGTTTTTGACATAGCAAAGTCTAGTCAAAACCTCAGATTAACAATAATCCAGTATGATACTTTGATGATATCAGCTGAAATGTACAGCATAACATATAATTAATGAAATACAACCGCCTACATTGATATAACGAAGTCAGTTATATTGCAGTTCATGTTTTAATGCAGGTAAAAGATTTGACCCAAAAGTTCCAATCTACATCCATAATAACTAAATTTAGCTCCAAGATAGCTAGATATAACTCAAAAAAAATAAGAAGTATTTTACTGAGAAAAGAGCTAAATCTAACTCTAAATAGCTAAATTACTCCCGGGTCAATTATAGAACGGTGTTTGCTTTTTGGGGTCTCAACACCTGTGTTATGATCTTGAAAGGCGTGTGTATGTACAAACCTGTTGAAATAAAGTGTTTTAATAATTTAAAACAATATGAAAAATATGAAAACATAGATCCACACATGGGGATACCTTGCATTCAATATATTCGTATCTACTCTCATACAATATAGTACGTTGTTATTGTAATTATCATCATCATCATCATCATCATCATCATCATCATCATCATCATCATCATCGTCGTCGTCGTCGTCGTCGTCATCGTCGTCGTCTTCATTACCCTTTTCGAAGTATATCGTTGGCCACACACATCTGATGATTCACTGGTTATTCATATCATGGGCGTCACAAGACCAAACTCTCTAAACATAGATAGTCTTATATTTCAACGATCACAATTTCGCTTGTGATCTTTGAGGATCCACGTATTGAGTCTTGATGTCCCTCGGTTGTCTGACATTCCCACAAATCAACCCACCAGTTTCTATCTGACTTTTATAATTGTTTCAACGATATCTTTGACTATTCCCCCTTAATATACTGTGTCGTCTTGTTATCTCTCAAAATGGTACCGAGCATGATTTTTTGTATAATTTCTTGGTTTGGTGAGCAATCTTTTGATATAGGGTCTATCAGAACTTCGATGATTAATTGGATTCATATTCTTTTCTTTCAGGAACAAATTAGATTTCGTTACCATACTGTACAAATTCTGATGTTGTGTCATCCTTCAAGCTGATAATCAACAATCAAAGGACGAATAATCTTGTCTGTTCGAGTCAATATGATAATACCCTAAACCACTCTTGGTAATAATACTCGTATTTCTCAAAATCGGGACAAAATATCATCCAATATTTCAACCCGTTATAATAAGTATGTGAGGGAGAAAAAATTACAGAATTTCTTTATTTTTGTTCTCAAAAATATTTTACTTTGTCTGGCTTCTATAAAATCCAAGCATTATTTACATGAGACATAATGGCTCGTCTTTTGATTGAAGTTGTTTTGTATTTCATGCTAATACCAGAACTCGAATAGAAAAACCAGGTTTCAATTTTTTATTTTTAGTGTATCGAAGTCTTTCTCCTCTGATTTCAATGGAAACGGGTCTGATTATTCACTCGAAAGAAACCATCATGCAACCATGGAAGCAAGCTGTGTTGGGGTAATCAATTAAAAAGTTTGAAGGTGTGGTGATCAATGAATAAGTTGTATATCTAGTCTTATGTTAGGCAGTAAACACTAAAAGACCTGAATTTTAAAAAAGGCCTGAAGCGAAAGAAAAGCTTGAATTGAAAAAAAGGCCAGAATCGAAAAAAAAGAGCGGTCTATTCTGGGGATATCTTTAGTATAAACTTACATTGTAACCTAAAAAAAAACATCTATGTTTTTTTATGAAATAATAACTAGTAACTGCTGAGGATTCAAGCCCTTTAGCTCTACTTGTGTAGCCTTTACGTGTGATACATTCATAGACAGTTGGCCGGCTGAACAAGTTTCAAAATTCAGAGAAGACGATGTTGACATATTCGGTGTCAGTTTTGTTTGACGGTTTCAAATAACACTATTACAACAACCAAATGTCAATAGAGAAACCAGTCAATTATTTAGCACTTCTACAAAGGCTGTACTATTTCAAAGCAAAATTGTAAGTTAAACCACTGATTTCATATACTCATTAATTCAATATTAGGAGCACTTTTGTTCTCGTGTGCATGGCGTCTAACAGTCTCGTTAAAAGTTTAAGCAAGATTGTCTGATGAGACAAAAGATACGTCAGGGGAAGAAAAAAAACAGCAATGCGGAATATTTTTTTTTTCAAGACAAAGAAATATTAATCATTAAATAGGCCATTATGAGGGCCGTTGCTAAGGAAAGAAAAATCTTGAAATATATGAAAAGTAAAGAATCTATTGCATATGCGGTCTGCATGAACCTATTTATCGTTTGAACCCGAGCATTTTTTTGTGACGAGTGGAGAAATGCCTATGGAGTAGTTTTTCAGCTGTTCAGAACGGAAAATTTCCCAAGAGAAATTAGATCTTTTAGAGGAAGAACGCAGTAATGCAAAACACCAGTGTGAGTTATCCGGGATAAGTATGTATGTATGTATGGAAGTGTCTCCATGGAAGGTTTTGGATATGCGTGCATATACATTTTTAAAAATATCTCTCTCTCTCACTCTCTCTCTCTTCTCTCTCTCTCCATCTATCTATCTATCTATCTATCTATCTATCTATATATATATATATATATATATATATATATATATGCGTGTGTGTGTGTGTCTGTCTGTCTGTCTGTCTGTCTGTCCGTGTTTATCTGTGGTTTATCAGGCATTGGATATGAATAATTTTCTTGTACCAATTTTTTTCTCTAATTGTTTATTTTATTTACATTGTCTAGGCCAAATGATACATTGTTTGTGAAATGATGGGGGATAATTTTCATTCAATAAAATACTGCAACTTATAACACACACACACCCTCACACACACACATACATACATATATATATATATATATATATATATATTGATATATATATATATATTGATATATATTGATATATATATTGATATATATTGATATATATATTGATATGTATATATTGATATATATACATTGATAAATATATATTGATATAAACTGATAAATAGATGGATTGATTTCATCTGTATCATCGGGAGCAACCCTGCAGGACAAAAGCCTTTCCCATCTCCTAAGTGATTGCACTAGTCTCTTTCACTAATTGCCTGTCTTGTTCCATCGGTAGACATCCTTGTCTTGTTCCTTCCTTTCGAGTGTAGTCTCTTCGTAATGTTAATTAACATTTCACTCTGATGTTCTGTTTATATCAGAACTTCCCGGGGGAAAATGAAGGAAGAGGGAAGGAAATGTACGTGCGTTTCTTGAATCGGTTGTATTTTGGAACTTACGCAGGATGCTATACGTATGTCGGCGAGTAGGTATGCTACTGTTGATACCATGAAATCATGTGTATGCAGGTGTGTACGGAAGGGCTTCAGAACCTGAACCCCGATCACAGAATCTTTACCCCCGCCTTCTGCTGTTGTTTATTCCCTTTGAAAAAGTTCTGATACAAGCAACACTTTGGAATGAACTATTTTCAACTTTCAAAAATCTAGATGAGCAATAATCCATATAAATATTTGATCTTATATCTATCTATCTCTATCTCTCTGTCTCTGTCTCTCTCTTTCTCCCTCTATCTCTCTCTCTCTCTCTCTCTCTCTCTATATATATATATATATATATATATATATATATATAGGTGTTTGTGTCTGTGTGTCTCTGTGTGTGTGTAGGTATAAAAACTTTTAAAAACTTCGCAATACGCCTTTTTTGCTTCGACGATGAAAAGCAAAAAAGCAAATTTAAAAAAAAAGCATTCTTGTAATGGATAATTATTATTCGTTGCCACCTGCTGTCGTTGATGGGTTAATTCTTTAAAAGAAAGTGTTGTCTGTTTTCATTCCTATGAATGAGTTGATTGCTCCTGACCTCATGAATCTTCACATAGGTCACATTTACGTTCTTCGACGCTGCGACGCCGAAAGTAACCTGTATTCGCGAGGTATATATCGAACCTATTCACCAGGTAAATCAATTCAGTATGTGTAGTAATTCTGTCTCGACTGACTGAGACATAAGTCCCTGTTGTCTTGCATGATAGAGGAAACAATAAACTAACTCTTTATGCAATCTGTTTTATCAAGAATGAATAAAAACATCAAGTCAACCTTAATATTTAAAAACCGTAGCCACTGAAGCTGGCAAAAGGTTATGTCATCTCTTTTTTTTTAAGTGTGTGTGTTTCTATTTGTTTGCGGAGGTATGTTTTCGCACTCCTGCCCACACTGTTTCGTATACAGACTAGACAAATACCATCAATATCCCACTAACCCTTTAACAGAATTTTTTTTTTTTTTTACTTTTTGGGGCTTTACATTTAGGGGTTTATTGATGGAATCTAAATTTTGGGGGATTTAATATCTCTCGAGATGTTTTTCCACTTAAGGTTTCAAGCGAAAAACGACAATGATGTCATAAATAAAATTCATCTTGACCATGATCATTATTTGATGATTTTTTTCACATGATTTCAGTTGTCCAATTATTGACTGTGATGACGAATTACGTACGAAGTGACACGACAAATTCACAGAAGTGAAAGAAAAACTCTAGCAATGACGATTATATCATATTGCTTTGAACTCAGTATACATAGGTGAAGTCTCAGGTGCTGCTCACTAATTTACTACTACTATTTCATTGTTTAGCTTTATTCATCTTCTACAATAACTGGGTATGTTTGGCAGTAGAATAGATATTTTGATAACGCACAGAAAAACAGAACTCTTGATTCAATATTTGTTTGAGATTTCCAATCAGTCGGTACATTATGCATTAAAATCTCAATCACCCAATGTCATTAGCTAGTTGATCAATGTACGTTCGTAGGGGTCTGCAAACTCAGGTAGCTCCATGTGAAAGGCGACGTATCACCCACACGTTTATCCTTGCTTCACAAACGAAGTTCAATTAGACAAAGTCTTCTGTTCATTATAGACGTTGTAGTTTTCTGGGAGATTCCTGTGTAGACGCTTCTTTGTCGAGTGTTCTCCGAGTCAATATTCCAGCCCAAAGTATCCTAACATATATGTACCATTCAAAGCTGATCCTTGTTGCTTAGTTAGTATCAAACTTGTGAAGCCATAAAGCAAGACAGATTCAACGGTGACGGTGAAGAACTAGTTGCTTAGCTCATCAGGCAGTGTCGTCTTTGTTCAGTCCATTGAGTGTGCTCCAAGCTCCCCCGATGCGGATCACAATGTCTCTTTCATTTGACTGGATATTACTACCAAGATGGGTGAATTCATTGGCTGATTTTATATACTTTCCCTCAAATGACTTGATTTAACCTGACTTGGTTGAAGCAAATGAATTCTATTTCCACATATTGATGTACTGACCGATTTCCCTGGCTGCACCCCGACAATGTGACGCGGATTTGTTGCTCCACCGATAGCATTAGAAAAAACAGAACAAGATTATCTGCATTGTCTGTGATGGAGACAGTTTTGTCTGGGTATCGCAATTCCCTTGAGGAGTAATAAAAGTACAAGAGAAACTAGGTGAAATAAGCCAATAGTCAAGAATGAATGCAAACATTACTGACAGATATTGGTCGGATATTATAAGGGAAATATATGCTACCCTGTTTATACCCGTGGGAGCCGGAGTAATTTCGATCAGTTGGCAAGCTGTTTAAAGAGGGCATTTGGCGACATATATTTTTATCGAGGAGTTAGAGAATTATGACCAAAAAAAAAGCAGAGAGTTATTCCCAACCTTGGAGTCGCTTGACGTAAGTATTAAAAATACATTAACGTATGAAATCAAAAACTTAAAATTACTGATATTTCGTTGGTGCAAAGAGAACTGATACGAATTTTTTTAGAAGCTGCAAAAAGCTGGATAACATGGCTAAGAGAGTTCCTCTAGATCAGTTTTTCAAACAAGATATTCATGTATTGCAATGATTTTATTGAAGTTTAACATTCGTTTTAATTGATACAGAATCTGATATGTAAAATGATGGAACCTTGTTAAAATATAAATGCTAACAAGTTCGTTTTTTATGAAGATATTGCTGCTTTGGTTCAACTTTTTCAGCTCTGTACAGTTGATTTATATACCAACGTATTTCAGAATATTTTGCAGATATCTACCTTCTTAAAATGAAAACAAAATCCAACCAGACCCAAATATCCCTCCCATTCTGCCAGTCAACCCTTTACTTTATACCCCAATTGAATTCTGGTATCTTTAGCAATATATTCCTGCCAGTGAAAGAGACAATGAGGAACGTATCTTCTAATCGATTTTAAAGGTAAACAATGGAGAAAAAGGAAGTTTTGGAGGCGAACAAAAGAAAATCAGATAAGTAAAATATATGAAACTTGCTTAAATATTCCTTTTTAGCGGGAAAGACCAAACACTCACTTTTGTCATATAATTTGATTGTAATCCAAACTCAGCCTCAAAAATTCACTGAAAAACTGATATACTTTATTCACTCCTTTGAAATAAAATACAGATGTGAATATATAAAGGAACCCGAATAGAATGATAGGGAAAAATCGTTTATATCTTCAAAGCAAAGAGCAAAAAGGCCATCAGTATAATTTCAAAAGAGACCCGGAATCTCATCTAATAAACGCAGGAATCTCAAGCCACAGATGACAACAGAAAATATAAAAGCAACGAAATCAATTAAATTTATCCGATTGAAACTAAGGGAAAATACCCGTGAAGGTTTCAAAACTATCTACAAATTTGTCATGTAAAAGGAAAACAGATAATCAGTGTGGTTGAAGAAAATAGAGACTTATCAACGTACAGAGACCAGATCTTCAAGCATGCCTAGGTATTCTGCAGAAACCTCTATTCTTTCGAGCAGGGAAAGCAGAAAAATGAACCAATTTTTTTTAAATCAGAAGCACTTTCGCAAAAGTAACTCCATTGGAAGTAAACCAAGCCACCAAATAATCAAATGGAAAAAAGGCCCCTGGACCAGATAACATCACTATCAACCTTATCAAAAAGGCTGATAAAGCCTCTGAAGATTGGAAGATCGCACTCATAATGCTCTTAAGTAGATAAAAGAGGAACCCGAGATAAGTTGATGACAACAGGCCAATAATCCTAACATTTGCAAACTCTTCATCAAAGTTATCCCCATCCAAATCAGCATGACGTCATATGAAAATGAACCAAGGAACAGACTGGCTTCAGAAGAAGCTGCTTAACCCTTGACCACCCAAATCTCTGTAAATCGACTAAAAATGGAGCACCAGGATATAAAATGCCACTCACTTAATATTTGCTGAGATCAAAGGGAACTTCGACTCCCAAAGGTGATTGATGCTATCATCGATTAAGGTGAAGTATTGCAACATATCTACTGACAATAGTTCTTTTATCAAGTTACGTGGACCCTTTCCAGCTCAAAAATAGATATGTCAAGGAGATACCAGCACATTCTCATTCTTTACAGACTGCTTCAGGGTTATAACTGGAACCTACATTGGGGATCAGAATAGAAGACGAACAGGTAAATAACGTAAGATTTGCAGGCATCATCTTTTCTTCTCTAGGGAATCTTTGTGACCTCCAGATGATAATGGGGAAACTGAACAAAGTGACCAAGAAAGTTGGTTCTCATAAGAACTTCAGTAAAATATATTTCATATGCAACAAATATGTAAGAGACACAGACACTAATTAGAAACAAAGATACAGAACTGGAGATAGTGAACCACTACATCTACTGAGGTCAGCCGCTCGCCATGAAACCCTCAAAAGTAGATGAAAACAAGCGAGACACTAATATAGGGTGGCAAGCAATCGGCAAAATATGCTCAGACTCGGAGAACAAGACTATTCAGGTAGTTGTAAAAAAATTTTTACAAACAATTAGTATACAATTACTAGATACTCATGTATTGAACTGAAATATGAAAGTTGATCAAAAGATTTGGATTGAAACTGAAAACCATGGTAGATGTACTAGAGAGAATCCTCGACGTAATATGGAGAGACAGCACAATATATTAAACGAAAAACAGGCATTGATATCATAGAATTAATTCGGAACCCAGAAGGAATTTGGCTGGTCATGTTGGAAAATGGTACACAATCACTGGACATCACCAATCACCATCTGAATTACTGAGATCACATGCAAAACCGGGACCGTCAATTTAATAGATGGTGTGACAAATTGAACAAGTTCAAAAAGTACTGGCTTCATTACGTCCACGATAGAGAGGTCTGGCAATTCTTTGGGAAGTTGTACGTCAAACGACAGACACCAAAAGGCTGCTGCTGGAGAAAATAATTGATCAGATAAGCTAACGTATGTTAGCTTACACCCATACGGGGACACAAAGCTTATCCGTTGCCCCACACGGAAAAAAATCAAGCAGAAACTGTGTCCATCTATACCCCTGTGAAAAAAGGCAAGAGACAGCAACCTTTGCTGCCCCCGTAGTTTTGGTACTATATATATATATATATATATATATATATATATATATATATATATATATATATATATATATATATACGTCTATGTGGAAGTGTGAAATGTCAGCTTCATGGGAAACAGTATCAGCGATCTGACTTTTTGTTTACCGTGCATTGATGCCGATAAGGAAGGTACGGCTCCAAATTACCCTTTTCTCAGTGTCAACTTTAGTCGATAGCAGAGTGAGTTGGTAAGTGAGCACTTGTTCAATCTAATCCTGCACAGCTATGTTTCTTTCCAAGGTTCTAATGAGGAAAATCTATAATGCCCACAGGGGCAAAATAATCGAATCCTAATACCATGTCCATCTATCTATCTATCTATCTATCTATCCATATATATATATATATATATATATATATATATATATATATATATATATATATATATATATAGCTCTAAACACATTGAAATACCTTTTCCACTTTTTTGCGTGTCACTTCAGTCACTTATTGCCCAATATCTGTTATCTATCATCAACTTTTTTCAGTATTTTTATCATTTCTTTCTTAATACACACTTTGATACTAAACTGGGATGTGTGAAGTTCCTCTAGTTTGATCATCAGTTGTTTACAATGGAACTGTTTCGGGTATTTGAAAAAACTATAAATGAGCCTCTTGTTTGTTCTTTGCTAACAATACGAGGCATATTGACTTAGCATATTGCATTTAGACTGTTGACTGTTGGGGTTCAACATTAGATATGTGTAGCTGACCTTGAAAGTCATTCCAAGCCATTTCCCAGCCAATTTCTGTTTATAAAGATTGGAAAAAAAACATTCATATCAATTTCTCAAATATTTTTCTTTCTTTTGATTCATGAAATTTATACAAGCTTTAGCTTTTTTGTCCATGTAACGATGATAAAAACTGTATGCCATCCCATATAAACCATTACGACCAATACTTCCCCTCTGAGTTTCAATTCTGACTCGAATATATATATATATATATATATATATAT
>OY735225.1:40768782-40891282 GCA_963457665.1 Thysanoteuthis rhombus | reverse complement strand
CAATTAGAATTTTATTGACCATGAAGCTCTTGTACAACCTAGTATGAGTTCGGTGTCGGGCTTTCATATAGGGATTGGCTTACCCAGAATTACTCAGTTATATAGTAGTAGTTGAATGCTGTTCAGTCAACAGGGGAATGCATAATTTACTTAGCATGTTTTTTACTTCCAACTGAGACGAGAGGAGGCATGTAAAAAAAAACATTTGCTTGGTCAATGTTTGAAACATCGCTGCAGATTTTTCTGGATCGCCTTAAATGGCTAAAAATAAACTCCTTATCATCCTTGTCGATTACTTGAGCTACAGTGAAAATGTCCGTCATAATATTTGGCAACTTATTTCATTGGACTATAGTCTCTAATATCTGCCAATCTATGTTCATCGGAATAAATATATCCGCGATATTTCTGAAATCAGAACTGTCATTCCTTCGGAAGCTGTCTTCATCATATAGGCTATTATCTGCTAAATAGGAATTTTCCTGAATTAATTTCTTAGATACTTTCATTGATCATCCCTTCTTGTTCTTTCAGACTTTTCAGTGGACAGTTCAAGCAAAGGTTGCTTTTCGTATATATAGTATTTGAAAATCAGGTCAATGTTGTCTTGGAAATCTGCAGATCTCACAGAACGTGCACATATAACCAAAGAATTGTCATATGTTGCCAAATTGGTATTATATTGATATTTTTTTACAATTCTACCTCCCCAAGTAGCTTTCCCAAGGTTTGTTTCAAAATTGCCAAAGATCTCCCCAACAGAGGTTTCTTCGTAAGGGAACGTGGGACAATTACTGCGGGGATCGAAATTGGCCATTTTATCCCAATATGAAATTTAACAAACTCTATGCTTATATCTTATAATATGAACTGAAAAATACAAGAAAATATCGTTGAAATGGAAATAGATACATAAAATACTTTAGGTCTTCGACTTTCAAAATATTTAAGTTGAGAGACAATGCCCAATCGACGAAAGAGAAGACAATGGACCTCTAACGAATACAGCCTTGCAGAAAATGAAACAAGACAGACAAGAATTCCTCATAGTTAAAATAACTCGCTGCCTGAGGTCAGTATTGGAACCCCTGGTGCCTTATGCTTACTTCTGAGACGGGCAGATCATCCCAAACTTGGAGATTGGCGTAAGACTATTTTCATCCCTTTGTTTCTCTTGTTTGGTTTCGTGTGGCAAGCTTGGCAAATATAGAGAAGATAGATAAATAGCTGCCACTTTAAAGCAAGTTCCAATAAATTTGGAATACCAGAAAGTAAAGGCCTTGCCATCTTTGTCAATAATCCAACAACCGTACTATCAGAATATGAAGTCATGTGAACATAACCAACAATCGAGAGTAGAGTAAAAATAAATATCTAAAATCATTTAGGTGCTTTTAAAAAACACTTACAAATAAGGCTCCCAAAAGGTCAGAAAGCTTTTCTTCCGAAAATGAGGATGAAAAAACATTTAGAAGGGCTCTTTTGGAGTACCAATACCCATTCTCAAATCTGTTGAGAAAACCAAATGGCTAAGAGCACTGGGGCACTTAAACACGCACTCTTCAACTGCAGGAGAATAACTTCCCACTCTATCCCCGATACTGTGAAGAAAAGGGGAGTCACAGTATCCAATTATCGATTCATGGTGTATTTTCAAAGTGTAGAGCACTATCACAGTACATGAAGCAAAATCAAAGCATTATATATATATATATATACATATATATATATATATATATATATATATATATATATATATATATATATATATATATATATATGTGTGTGTGTGTGTGTGCGTGTGTGTGTGCGTGTGTGTTTGTGTGTATGTGTGTGTACATATATATATATATATATATATATATATATATATATATATAGGGAGAGAGAGACAGACAGACAGAAAGAGAAAGAGAGAACAGAGATAAGAACGTCCATCATCCGATCAAGACGGATGAGGGTATTTTATTTGGATGATTTATTGTTCGAATAACTGATCTGATCATGGCAAAGAAGGTCATACTGAACACATGCATAAAAACGCAGGTTTAAAGATTTGATTCGATTCAATCGATAAAATACGAACGGACAAAGAAACTGCTTGGAAATTGTGATGCTTTATTTGAAGAATGGATTATTCCAAAATAGTTCAAAATGACCAATGGCTTTCCCTTCACAGACATTGGAAACAATAACAAACTCTATTATTCGGAATAGATACGTACCCAGGTCGTAGAGTGAATTCAGGATACATTCTTTTTTTTTTTTTTTTGCATTTTCTTATGTATAAGAATTATTTCAAAACTATCTAGATTGACCGACTGAAATAAAATGGTCTGATCGTTTCTTCTTCCTAGGAACTGCGGTGAACTCTTTTGTGCTCGGGACAAAGTCATAGAATTGAAAAATCCGTTGCCACTTGACATCACAATTTTTGATGATGATATTCAGATATCCATCGTTCCCCTCTAACTCTTTTCTCTTCTTTTCTCTCTCTCTCTCTCTCTCTCTCTCTCTCTCTCTGTCTCTCTCTGTCACTCTCTTTTTTTTTCTCTCCCTGCGTCTCCTCTCTCTCTGTGTCTGTATCTCTCTTTCTACCATATATATATTCTAGTAGGGAATCCTAGGGTCGCCAAGGGAAGAACCGACTGCACATAGGTATACATAATTATAACGTGTATTCAATTCTCTACTTTAGAATTGTAGTTCCTTTTTATTTTTGGAAACTGAGAAATATCCATAGAAACTGAGAAATTCCGTATTGAAAGCAAAAACAAATGTTCTGAAAATTATTATCTGATTTGTGTGGATTGTGTACGACAAAAACATTTTTTTTCCATTAAAATCAGACCGACAAAAATTTTGAATCCAAACTTTAAAATTCAAAAGAAATGGATGTAGGTGGTTGTCAAATACAGTCATGAAGTTCAAGGTAATTTTTAATGACGTAGCTTTGCTTACATTATGAATTAGTCATTATAACATTTGATTAACTGAATTGCTGCTGAAAAGAGAAAAATGTGGCCAAATATGTGTAGTATTTATATGAAACTATTCGCTTCATCGATCTTTTCAGTGAATTTAGCATTTATTCGCTAGCTTTATTCAGTGCAATCAAGGTAGTTCATCAATGTATTGATACACGATGTTTCAATGGCCTTAATAAACCCTAATATGCTCGCTCAATGTAGATAATCCAAACAGAAACAGAATTAGGGTAATTGTACTTCAGGAGATGGGAAGGGCTTTGGGCCTGCAGAGGACATACAATAGCCTATGATGATGATTATTATCATCATCATATATTTCATTAAATAGATATTAGTGAAATAAAGAAAAATATGATGAACTGAAAAAAACTATAGACGAGTGAATGTTTAAAAAAATAACACACAAGGATCCTAGATAAAATATTACAGTTAGATACAATTAGGGAGGTTGCGTCCGATCAACACAGCTATTGGACGCCGTGGTAAAATACTCGTACTGTTTTAATCTCCAAAATAAGTCTGTGATCAAACAGCTGGTGATCCCCATCATGATATTTAACGTTCAGCATTAGGATCCAAATATATAGAACTTTAATAGAATTCCACATTAAGTGAATAGTGCAAAATGCGTGAATGTAGTACATTAACAGGGATAGGAAAGCAACAGACCTGCACGACGAGATATCGTAAGATAATCAGGAGAACCGTTCGTATCAAAATTACGAAATTTCTATGTTAGTATCTCTTTCAGCTTGAGTTGATGACTATGTATATGGTGTGTCAAGTGGGGACACTCGTCTATTACTGCTATATTCAATGCTCTTCCAACTCTAGAATAGAGCGCTTTACTATGCAGGAAATTATGCATAGGTAAATATACATTGCTCAGTTCAGTCCAACTGACCACCAAGTTCTGCGTTGGGTAGTGATGAAATGTCTGCCCGAGGGTCTGAAGCGAATATTTCGGACCTAGGTGTTGGATATTCTATAGTTAGACTTAGACGGACGTCTTTGGATGACATAATTATATATATATACACACACACACACACACACACACACACACATATATATATATATATATATATATATATATATATATATATATATATATATATATATATATATATATATCAAATCCATATACTGGGCCTCTATTTCATGTATGATGAGTTATTTATACAGTGTTTCTCTGAACAGAGTTCTCTAAACTGTAAAGTTTAAGACTATATGTATACATGTTGTGTAAAGTTTATGACTATATATATATATATATATATATATATATATATATATATATATATATATATATTTATTGCTCAACCAGATAGGCTAAGCGTATATTCCATGTATATCAAGTTATTTATATATGTATGAGAGCATCAAAATGTTAGTGTGATTTTTCATTGCTATTATCAGGACCAATCAACAAACAGAAAAAAAACCTCAGTGATATTGGCCATGTGAGATAAACGTCCTTTATTAGGTCATTGAACGTTTTGGCTAGATTTTTTACTGACATTATTGTATTCTTTTATCTTCGATAACCCAATTTGATTTTTGGCTGAGCAAGAGTCATAGGCCTGCACCTAAACGAACTACTTCAATTCAGGAATTAGATCGATAACTGCCCAATGAACTATGAACTACGTTACAAAATTTGACCACTTCATTCCTGGATGGGAAACATGTTTTCCGGTCATGATGTTGCCCTCTCAGATATTAAAACCACTCCCTCGTATCTGACCAAGATGGAAGAACGTTTTATGCATCACTATTTTATTCTTCTTCATCCTCCCTCCTTTCAGTTTATTCTTCTTCTTCTTCTTCTTCTTCTTCTTCTTCTTCTTCTTCTTCTTCTTCTTCTTCTTCTTCTTCTTCTTCTTCTTGCTCACCATTATCATTTAATATTCTCATCTCTCCTATCTGCTTGTCATATTATCATGAATATCTCTCTCCATCTGCCAAACTTTTTGGCATATAGGAAGCTTTGAAAAAAATTATCTCCTCTTTAGAGTTTAGCTTAAGTAAAGAATGCTCTTATAATTTTCATTGCAACCAATTATATTACAGTAATTTTGAGAGTTCCTTTAAGGAATATTCACGTATCTTATATAATACACTGTAAAGTATGGAACTCTTTTCATAAACATTAGGTGCATCTCATAACAGGACTATACCTTAACTACTTTTTTCCAACATCCATTTCCTTTTGTTTTGTACACATTTCGTTTCGTCATGGCTCTTCACTTCTTCCTTCTTTTCTCTTTCCTTTCCATTTTTTCCTTTTCTTTCGTCATTCCCCTTTCCATCTTTTTACCTTGTCCAAAATTGATCTTATCGAGGAATCTGCCGTGAAGACTTCTTTAATACCAAATCAATAAAGCAATCTTAAATTCCATTAAGGTAGGTACGCTAGAATAAATTTTGGCTAGAGAGACAAGCAAACGTAGACCTATGTCACACGTCGGAACAAGTAACAGGAAATGAGATAATAATAATAATAATAATAATAATAATAATAATAATAATAATAATAATAATAATGATGATGATGATGATGATGATGATGATGAAAGATATTGGAAGACTGAAAAGACAACGACTTTTATAGAACGTAGAAGTTAACCCTTGCTCAGGCTTCGTGAACTGTCCAAAATGTTATAGACAAAGGAAAAAAAATATTTCTCATATTTGGTCAAACTTGAAAAAATGTCAGGAAATCGACAGATATCAAAATCTCGCCAACCAAATCCTAGAACATGGAAAGTTAAAAACTCTCCCCATAATCTTTTGAGCAAGAGGCCCTATTCAAAAAGCACTGGCAAAACGATCACCACTGTTGATTTCACGTTTTTTAGATAATCTTTAATTTATTTTTTCTACTGCTAATTATTTCCATCACAATTATTTTTTCTATCGTTTTTTTTTTTCATCTCAACTTTACATAGCAATTATTCTACTGGGATGACAGCCTTAGCATTTACCTGGCTCCCTTCCGATATAAAAAGACGTAAGTTCAGGCTTTACGGCCTGATTAAACTTGTGATAAAAACAACTAAGAAAAAAACTAAAAGAGAAAATAACTATCTTTTGAAATGTTCTGTGTAATAGAGATGAATCTAAAATGACAGGTGTATCTCGTCAATCAGTAGAAAACATTACGTGGCCAACAACTTTAGATAGCATCCTGTGTCAGTTTGATCAATTGAAAAATGAAAAAAAAAAGGTGATCTTTGAATAAGTTACTTCATTCGCCTTTTGTTGCTTTTATGAAAGGTCTTGCACGATCTACACTAAAATGACATTAACTCACCAAACGAATCGGACATCCAATAATAATACATTTTCGAGGACAATTAGAAAACAAACATTTTACTAAGACATGATAATGTGGTTAATGGTCAAATTGTTTGTCCTCTAAGCCCCCACTGTGTGGTCAGTATGCATGATATATACATACATATATAAAAACATAGTCAGCCAACGTAACCAGCTATACAACTAAATAAACCTATTTTGACAGTTCTACTGTCACTTCTGGTTCGAGATTTCCAATTGCTTCAAAGCAATTTTTGTTCTGAGACTTCAGTGGAGAGACTGCTACAAACTTTAGGTAACAGTATGTTTTAATTTCCAAGTCTTGCATCAAGTCAATCTAAATGAAAGATACTATAATGACTCATCTTCAATTATCTAAAATTGGTACAATACTCTAATATGAAAAGAGATAGATCCATAAATGAAAAGGCAAACGTATTAGTGGCCACATAACTTTGACATCGCTTCCTCTGAATCCCCGTCTGTGTAAGGTTCACTTTCAACTTTGCAGAGCTCAATTCTCTCGCCTTACTACCAACACATTGTCCATTTTAACTGCCTTCAGCAGACTACAAAAAGAGTGAGTTTTTTCAACTTGAAGAAAATAGTGTTACCAACAAACACGAACCAGTCACAGCCTGCCTTGAGATGATATTCTGAAACTTGCACAAGGAACAACAAAAGAAATCAGAATTGATACAAAATACCCAAGTAAGCTCAGATTTGCTGATGACATCATACTCCTAGCTAAGAATTTCATCACCTCCTAAAAAAAAATGAATGAAGAAAACAAGCAAACAAAACGAATGTCATCCACAACAAACATGTTAAAGACAAGGACACGACGATTAAAATAAAAAACGCAACATAGATCACTACATTTACTTACGACAACGAATTTCCATGAAATCTTTCAAGGAAGGAATTAAAGGAAGAATCACAGTAGATTGGCAAACTTTTGGTAGAATGAGCTCAAGTTTCAAGAGCAGCAAGATCCCACTTATCCTAGAAAAAGGGTATAAAACCGATGCATTCCGTCGGTAGTCACCTATGGGGCTCAAATAGGGAACCTAACCGAAAGATTGACCTGCGAACTGACAACCATGCTACGTGCACAAGAGAAAATTATGCTGGACTCCAAATGAAGATATCATAAGACAAACACAATACACTAGAGAAAAGACAGGAATCCGAGATATCATAAAAAAAAGAAATAAAATGGCAATGGACATGACGTATCACAATAATATCAGATAACAGGTATACATCAGGACTAACAACAAAGATCCCGTAGAAATCATATGCAAAAGTGTGGCTGACAAAAAGCAAGATGGCGTGACTATCTAGACGAATTCAAAAAGGACAGGCTTTGCAATGTTTATGATAAAAAAAATTATCAAATCTTGGGGAAGGTTTGTGTCCATCGGGGACGTTAAAAGGCCCTTGCTGTTACTGCTGCTGCTGCTGCTGCTGATGATGATGATGATGATGATGATGAAGTCTGTAATTCTAAAGACTGGAAAGAGTAGATTTCAACACTATATTTGAATTGGTTGGCAATATTTGTAAGGAACTGAGTGGACCGAAAAAAAGAGAGTGGTTAAAGACAAATGAACAGTGTCTAGATTAGATAAATTTTTTCATCTAAATGTGGGAGCAGGGAGATTCAAGTGGGAGAAAAAAAAGTAATATCCTTTATTACGTCAATTCTATGTGATCTTATTGTTTTCTTTAAATATATATTCTCGGGAGAAAAGGAAGATACAAAAAATAGACTGTATTTTTTTTTAAAAGCAGACCCAATGGAGTTTATAACTTTGACTATAACTATAATTATAACTCTGCCTATCTGTCTTTCAGTCCGTCTGTCCCTCTCTGTCTGTCTCAGTCTCTCTCTCTCTCTCTCTCTCTCTCTATATATATATATATATATATATATATATATATATATAAGTATATATCCATATATATATATATATATATATATATATATATATATATATATATATATATATATATATATATATATTAAAGCCATAGCCAAAAGAGAGGTGGTGGTGGTTGGTCAACACTGCTCGATGCCATGTTAATATATCTGTTTTGCTTTTAAAATCCTCGAAACAGTTACATATTAAGCAACTCATAACTCCAACACAAGAAATATGTTCACGTACAACAATAACAAGAGAGTATTCTTTAAAAAAAAATTTTCAAATGCTAGAGAAAAATCACAGAAACTGCATTAAGAGATATCAGGAAGCGTATGACCAAAGACGTGCTAAAGTATTTTTTTTAAGTCATTCTATATGTCTGAAGCTGTAAAGCACTATAGATATCATATATATGATTCCACTTTTTGTCAATGAATCATACTGCATTTTTGACCTCATATTCCCTTTTATTTTTTATGCTATGGTCATTTATTTTGATTCCAGATGTTGTAGCGAGGATCGACTCAAATAATTATTAGGGAACAAACATTTTTATCATCGCCATATTTTTGTAACAGAAATATTGACAAATGCTGTACATACACTGTCGTTGGTTTTGAATAGAGTCTTACCTTTCTCTTGTGATCACCGCATCTTTTATTAGCTTGGTTTAATCACAAACATTTCTTTCATGACTTGCTTAAGTTTGTCCGAATTAAATAGACCTTTGGTCTCTTCGGCAATATTTCCTATTAGCTACGTTTATTTGCTTTCAGTTTATCTTTACTTACTTATAGACTGGAGCCACGATGACACATGCATTGTCTGGGCAGCTATGCATCCTCTTTCATTTACCTTGATTCATATCGAGTTTTGTTTTGCCATCTAGCAAAATATTAACAATGAAATAATAAATAGAAATGAAATCTAATGATATAAAAGTTAGTGGAACATAGGACAGACCCCATCTTGACCATTGTTAACTTTGTAAAATACTCAGGGAACAGAAAATGGGGAGGTGGACCAGGAAAAAAAACCAACGAAGAGGGAGGCTGCATCTGTGAAAAATATACTTTTTATATTTATTCGAAGAAAGCAAATTTTTTCAGGAACATTGGGATTATTAAGAAAATCTACATAACTACAAGTCCACAATAAGTATTTGAGAATCATGTGACATTCAAAAATGGTTACCAGTGTGTGGAGGAGATGATTCACTGAAAAAACTTGTTCTAGAAAATATCACCTCGTTATGGTAAACTAATGTCTTTAATTTCAGTTGCTTCTCATTGCATCAACTCAGACTGCCCGAAAAAAGGTTTTTAAAGAAGCCCAATCTATAAATGACATCACAAAAGAATATCACATACGGAGCTGAAACATGGAACCTGACCAAAAGACGGACCTACAAACTGAGAAGCACTGAGAAGCATGCTGGGTGTGCTTGAGAGAATCATGCATGACCTTACATGGAGAGATCAGCGCAGTATATAAGGAAGAAAACATTAGCCAGAAGCATCATAGAATCTATTAAAAACGAAGATGGCAATTGGTAGTCCATGTTTCAAGAATGACTGAAAACAGATGGACTTAATGACTCACAACATGGATCCACAGAGATAACATGCGAAACTGTGGCCGACAAAATATATAGATGAAGAGATGAACTGGACAAATTTACAAAACTACTGGCTCCGCAACGCCCATGGATAGAGATGTGCAGCTAACCCTCGGGAAGCTCTATGTCCAATGAGGGACGTTTTAGACTGATGATGACAATGATGATGATGATCCTAATAGGAACACAAAACAGCCACAACAGTGGAACAATGATAAAGTCGGTACTGCTCAAATGACTAGGCTTTAACCAGGCAAATAAATGCTATGAGCAGAAACCAGAGACTAGACTACAAAAGACTGCGGAACATAACGTTCCTGCATTAGACTTGGCGGTTCATACTTCTTTAACAGCAACAGAAAAGGTCTAATAGAGTTACATATATGTAATCAATGTTGACAATGTAATTTTTAACGATATAACACACCGACTACATCTCACACTCCCTTGATGAGATGAGATCTTGCATAATATCAACCTCATTTGTTCAAGACATCAGCATATATTTAGCGTTCTTTAATGGGTTTTTAATAATTACTTGTCATATATGAGGTAAGTTTGATTTGCATAAAATAGAAATTGTCTATAATTCACTTGCCGGCATTTTGACTGAAACAGAAAATAAACACAGGCTCACATTTTAATACAGTACACTTTGAGAAAATGAAAAAAAACAAACAAGATATTATCGACATTCTAACCTTTAATAGAGTGTTAGACCTTTACTGCCATTTTCAATTTTTTATATCTTTTAACGCCACTTTTACTTCATTTATTTTTCATATTTTCTTTTCTTACTTTCCACTTACACGTCAGACGTACCGATTTTGTCGAAAAACATTAAAAAAAAAACGAACTAACATGGTAATAATCTGCAACGTCTTCCCTTCAACGTTGTATCAGTTTTATCAAGAACCATTTCCCCTTTCTTCCATTTTACTGCATAACATTCCCCACCCTGAGCATAATTTATCCTCTGACTGGCAAAGTTTCAACGTTTACTGAGATAGATTTGTATCTTTGGCAAAAGCCATTATCGAAGATAATTTATTTTTGTCTATATTTTTATAAGATTTCTTATTTTTCATCTTCCTGATTTTTTTCCCCCTATACAATATTCCTTGTGATCTCCTTGCCTATATCAGCGGACTACTTGCTTAAAGGGGAGCATTGCAATATAAAAGCCTGGATTTCAAATCTACACGTTGATCAGGAGCATATAGGAACATTTCAAAGATAAGGAAAAGTCGATGGGGTCATTCTACATCTTGGAACTTGCTCTACTCAACAGCTTTGAGTGTTATTTTAACATCGGTCACAAGTTCTGTTTGGTTTAATATCATACATTGCATATTTGTGTACTGAAATGATGAGACCTGATTTCTCCGTCTATATGTCCTCTCTTTATTATTATTATTATTATTATTATTATTATTATTATTATTATTATTATTATTATTATTATTATTATTATTATTATTATTTGGAATCTCACACCAGTTGCCCGGTGGTAACCGCTGGAGTTTGAGTGACAGCAAGTCTCCTCAAGTCTCCAGCCCTCCTCTCCTAGTACTTGTAGGTCGCAGTAATTCTGCAATTTACAGTTTCAGACCGGTTGCCCAGTGGTCATCGCTGAAGGCTGAGTGACGATAAGTCTCCTCAGGTCCTCAGCTAACGTCTCCTCTCTCTTTCGCATATCATGACGGAGCTACGATTCGTAGCTACTTATATCTCTAGCACCTTCCTCAGTATCCGTGCAGTTCCCAGTAGTGCTGTGGTCTGTATGGTCTCTATCCTTCCCCTAATCCCGATCTCCTCCAGTCTCTCCCTCAGCGTTTTGGGGACAGTTCCTAGTGCGCCCACTATGACCGGTACTACCCTGGTTTTCATGTTCCATATCTTCCTTAACTCCCTTGCTAGGTCCTGGTATTTTTTCTTTTTTTCACCCTCCTTCTTTTTTACTCTATGGTCTGCAGGCACAGCAACGTCTACTATTTGGCAGGCCTTCCTTTTTTTGTCTACTATTACTAAGTCCTGTCTTCTTGCCTGGATGAGGTGGTCAGTTTGGATGTCAAAGTCCCAGAGTAGTTTGTGCTTGTCATTCTCCAAAACCGCCTCTGGCTTGTGCTGATACCACTTTTCCACATGGTTGAATCCCATTTGTTTGCTTAGTTCCCAGTGTATCATCGTTGCTACTCTATCGTGTCTATGCTTATACTCCTTCTGGGCGAGTTGACTACATTCACTAGTTATGTGGTTTACAGTCCCATCTCGTTCACCGCACATGCGGCATTTGCTGTTCGTCTGTGTTCTGTCGATTTTTGTTTTTATGTAGTTTGTCCTTAGGCTTTTGTTTTGGGCTGCCATGATGAGCGATTCTGTTCCTCTCTTAAGGTTCCCCTTTCGTAACCACGTCCATGATTTCTCTTCCGCTATATCTTGTATCTGTCTTCAAAACTCGACGTACAATTTTTTCCCTTCCCATCTTTCTTTTCTAGTTTACTGTACTGTTCCATTATTTTCTACTTTATTGTTTGTTGCACTATCTCTTGCACTCTTCATGATTTCTTCACTATTTGTTTGCACATATCTTTCTAGGACTGTTTTAGCTCTCTGGACACAATCTTCTATGCTGATGAGCCCCCTACCACCTTCTTTTCTCTTAACGTATAGTCTATCTGTATCATCTCTAGGGTATAATGCTCCATGCATCGTCATAAGTTTCCTTGTGAGCCTATCCATTGATTGGAGCTCTTCCTTTGTCCATCCTAGGAATGGTCCTGTATACCTAACTACTGACACAGCCCAGGTGTTCATTCCTTTTATTAGATTTCTGCTATTTAATTTGGTTTCTAATATTTTCCTTATCCTTTTGAGGTATTCTCTCTTAATTTTCTCCTTCATCTCTTCCCGTTTTATCGTGTCACATTCAAGGACACCTAGGTACTTGTATCGGTCTTGTGCAGTCAATGCCCTAATCTTGTTGTTGTCCGGAAGTTCAATTCCCTCAGTCATTGAAAGCCTTCCTTTGTGCATCACCATGATTGCGCATTTTTCTATCCCAAACTCCATTCCTATGTCCTCACTATATTCCCTTACTTCGTTGAACAGAGTCTCAATATTATTACTATTATTATTATTATTATTATTATTATTATTATTATTATTATTATTATTATTATTATTATTATTATTATTATTATTACTATTATTATGCAATCTCACACCAGTTGCCTGGTGGTTGCCTGGTGATCAATGCTGAAGGCTTGATCTCAAAAAGTCTCCTCAGGTCTTCAGCAAACATCTTTGCTCTCCCTGCCTATCATACTTTTGTCGTAGTTCACATCTGCACTTTCATTTTGCTGCCTCTGTTAGGCCACTGCTTACATTTACTGTTGCAGTCTTTATATTTTTAGCACTTTCTTCAGTATCCGTGCAGTTCCTACCAGTGCTGTGGTCTGTACAGTATCAATCTTCCCTTTCATTCTCGCCTTCAGTGTGTGCGGGACAGTTCCCAAGTCCCTGACTTTCATTTTCCACATCTTCATTTCTCTCGCAAGATCTTGTTTTTTTTTCCAAATTTTCACTCTGCTTCCTCTTTACTGGTTTCGGCAGGTTTTCTTGTTCTCGTCTATTACAAAGTCCAGCTACCTCTGGATTATGCTGGTACCACTTTTCCGTATGGTTAAATCACATTCGTTCACTCTGTTCCAAATGTACCACCGTTGCTACTCTATCGTATATGTGCTTATACTCCATCTGGGCAAGTTGACAACATTATTATTATTGTTACTATTATTATCATTATTGTTGCTATTATTATTATTATTATTATCATTATTATTATTATTATTATTATTATTATTATTATTATTATTATTATTATTATTATTATTATTATTATTATTATTATTATTATTGTTATTATTATTATCAGTATTATTATTATTATTATCCTTCAAGGCATTATTTGGAAATTATTGTCCACAATACTTTTTCATATACATGAATGCATATATATGTGTGCAAGTATATATATATATATATATATATATATATATATATATATATATATATATATATATATATATATATATATATACGTTTATACATGTATATACATATGTATATATGTGTGTATAGATATATGATAGATAAATACATAGATGAAGTGAGGTAACTCATCCATTGTCAGCTCATGCAATGCTCTTCCACAGGAATAGAGAACTCTAGTGGACCAGGAGTTTCTGCATAAATGAATTTATCACCTTACTGATCACCTAGTTCCGTTGTCCAGAGGTAGGATATCGGCCTCCGGGTCTGATGTGAGGGTTCCAATTTGCCTCGTGGTAGACGATGGAATAAAGTCTATAACCACACTGATGAATTGTAATACATTGGAACAGCTGTCCGTGGATGACACAATAATATGTATACAACTACATATATACATAATTGTGTGGATATATACAACTATGTATAAACACATATATTCACACAATTATCAACATATGTATATATATGTTTATGCATACGTATGAATATATACAAACAAATAATTATATATATAAAATTATACATATATTTGTAACTATATATATATATATATATATATATATATATATATATATATATGTACATTTACATTTATAGACGCATATACACACACTTATATATATACGTATTCATATATGAATATGTATATATATCTATGTTCTTTCAGGTATATACATACGTAAAATGTATATATAAAAATTTATGGAAAAGATGTATGCATATATATGTATACACATATGTGTGTGTGTGCACATACCTGTATATATGTATATACATATATCTATCTATATTTATATGCCTGTATAGGGATATAATCATAGTTACATTTATAAAAATGCATACATAAGCATGTTTCATTCCTATACATGTGTATATTTGGGTATACAAATACAAATGCATACATATACATATATATATGTATATATATATATATATATGTGTGTGTGTGTGTGTGTGTGTATGTACGTTTAAATTTAGATATATGTATAAGTATATATATATACATATATGCATATGTATATTTATATTTATGTAAATATGAACACTCTTATATGTGTGTGTATATACATAAGTATGTGTGTATATTTATGTATACATATATTTTTATGTTTGCATACAAAATGTATATATGCCTATACATAAATATTTACTTATATATACTTTTGTTACATATATATATATATATATAATATAAATACATGTATCTATAATTGTAAATATATATATATATATATATATATATATATATATATATATATATATATATATATGTATATATATAAATGTGTATATATACATATAATTATATTTGTGTGTGTGTATATATATATATGTATTTATTCATATACGTGTATGAAATATATGCTTGGATATATATTTTTTTTAAAATACAAACATATATAAATATATATATAATATATCTATATATCTATACATATATATATATATATATATATATATATACGTATATACATATATATATATATATATTCATATATATGTACATTTACGTTTATCGATGCATATACACACATTTATATATATACGCATTTATATATGAATATGTATATATATTCTTGTTCTTTCATGTATATACATACGTATATACATATATTCGCTCATAACTATACATATGCATATACGTATTCATATATATAGGAACATATATATATATATATATATATATATATATATATATATATATATATATATATATATATATTCGAACATGTATATATGATTTTGCGAGAACTGAATTATTTAGGGTAGTCAACAAAACAACGTTGATGAATTGTAAAGATAAAAAGCAAATTTGATGCAAATACAGAGCTTTATAAAATTAATAATATCATAAAATCATTACCACAAATGTCCTTGAAACTCATTAAAGAGAGGACATCAACGATAACCATGCAAGCTGCACAGGACATAGCTATTCCAAACATCAATTCCAATGTTCACAAAATATTACTGTATATCATACAAAAACAAAAGTCAGAAATACCATGTAAATCATTCGGAAACACGAATGGCAATGGGCTGGTAATTTAGTAAAAATGTCAAACAACTTATGTAAATCACTATTGACAACGGTGATCCCCCAAGATATTATGCACAAGTCTTGTCGGTAAAATTTGATGTCGTGACGAGCGAGTCATTTTCTGAAACTCTTGGTAATTTGCCACTCGTGATAGACTGGGAAGGCCTATGTCCAACGACAGAAGCTAAAAGCCCGTCAATGGTGTTGTTTATGATGATCATGAATCTTGATTGTATTGTTCCTTCTGGCACAGTTTCAAGCAACTTTTATTTTATTGGTTTTATTTGAAATTTTAACTTCCACACGTTTCTCAGCTCACGGAGAAAATTTCTGATATTTTAACCTTCCGTCTTCTTTCTCTTCCACAGATCGCTGTCCTGTGTATTTATCCATACGTACTATGTCCTTTTTTCGAATTCTTGTTGGCTTTTTCCATTTTTTTTATTTTCATGTAATCCATGAGGCACGTCATGATTAGAACTCAATTTATCAACATAGGTCTTTTGAGTTTTTAAGTTGGTCTTGCTGACTATGTATATATGCATATATGTACGTAATACGCGCTTAGACAGCATCAATGCAGTTAAAGGGAAGAAATTTTAAGAATTCCTTCCTTATATGTCTCGGAAAAACGTTTAGAAACTTTCAATAGAAAAGTTGACATTGGGTTCTACAGCTTTCAAGATGTTTTGTCTTACTGGCTAATGAATGTATCATGTGCACGGGCCACACTGATGGAGCTAGGAGGCTAAAAATTTAAACATTTATCCTTCCTAATGCCTATTATGCCAGTTTAACTGTTTGCTCTTTTAAATCCCTTTCCTTAAACATATTTTTGAAAATTAGTTTAGTTTTTTTATGAATCTTAATGCTAAATCGTTCCTTAGTTTCTGTCTGCTTGATTTTTGAATTTTCAGAATTTTCATGATTACTGAACAACTGCTAGAGTAGTAAATTATCCATTGATCACCTTTTCTTCAAGTTTTTTAATTGATCTCCCCAACACAGCATGTGGCTAGAAAAAGTTTATTACGTGACAGTTTTCATTACGTGACTAACCCTACATTTTGTTTTATAGTTTTCACTCATATTCTCCTTTTCTTATTACCTATTTCTATTACTAACAGCTTTTTGCAACGATCTAAATAGAAGGTACAAAACTGGAGAAAATAAACCACTACATCTACGAAAGACAATGCATTTCAATGAAATACTCACAAGAAGAAGAAATCAAACGAGGATTCACACTTTGTAAGCTTCCGGCTGGGTAAGGTAAAAATTACCGTTACTGCTTAAGAGAAGACCATATAACCAGAGCATCCATCTGATAGTCCCTTATGGATCTGAAGTATGAAATCCAACCCAGAAACTGAGAACGATGTGAAGTGCACATAAGAGGATCATGCTCGACATAAAATAGGGGATCATAAAAGAGCACAGTGTACTAGAAGAGAATAGGTGTCCAGGATATCATTGAATCCACAAGCTTAAAAAGGTTTGGGCTGGTCATGTTGCAAGGATCACACACAATAGCTGGACATCATGACTCTCAACACATATTCTCAGATATCAAACTTGAAACCGAGGCCAATAAAATATAAATTACTGAGACAAACTATATTCAGGAATTACTGGCCCCATAACGCCCTCGATAGTCAGCTCTTACAAATCTTGTCAGAGGTATGTGTCTAACGACGGATGCTGAAAGGATGATGACGTCTAACGCTTCCTGCCATGCTTCTTAGTTTATCCTCCATATTTCCTTTTGTCTCATCTCTTTCACTACTACTACTACTACTACTACTACTACTACTATTACTACTATTATTACTACTACTACTACTATGTTTTTATTCATAGACACCAATTTCTATATTGTTCTGTTCTCGTTTTTTCTCCATTCACTAACTTTCACAAGTTGCATTTACCGTGTTTTTTGTTTCATTTAAAACCTCCGAAGGGGAGATGATCCATTCTAAAATTATTATACTACCAACTTCAGCACAGACGTGTATCGAAAGAAATATTGTTTGGCTTTCACTTCAAGATAACCTGAATTATGACAGGAGAAAACCAGGTGTGAAAACGAACAGAAAAGTTTTAAATTACGCAGAGACTAAAATGGATTACAGTATTCTTAGTTTAATAAAACAACCCGTAGCCAGCAAAGTAGGATCTGATATGTGTGTGTTTTGTGTATGAGTACAGGTGTGTGTGTGTGTGTGTTTGTGTGTATGTGTGCGTGTATGTGTGTGTGTGTTTTGGAGGGCAGCTGTGTGCATATATCATGGGTTAGAGATTATTCTTTGTATGAAATCACTTGTGTATATGTATCTATACTGCTGAACACCCGAACACTTCAGGAAAAAAACAGTCAAGAAATTACATATAACCCATTATCTAAATCGGCATCTGATTATAAAGAAGTCACCTTATTATGTTTGAATTCAGTGAAGTCAGCAAATTTACTCATATATATATATATATATATATATATATATATATAGAGAGAGAGAGAGAGAGAGAAATGGATGTTTTTCACTTCACACATATATTCAGGGTGATTATTTAAGTACTAGACTGTTTCAAAAAATATCAAGAGACTATTTCAGATGTTTTTACTGACAGTGTGCAGTTTTTTAGGGAAACACTTGAAATTAATTACTGCAACCTACGTTTGTTCGATGTAGGCAAACTTTATTTGCATCATGGTGTATTTTTATACTTTTATAGAATACTGTGCCAACGTTACCAAACACATCCTCCAGGCAACAATCCCGTGATTTAGCATGGGTACTTCACTAAACATTTTTACGACGGATTTATCCTTGATTTTGGATATTTGAAAAAAAGTGTTTAGTTTTTTTGCAACCATTTGAAGTTTTGCGCAATCAGACACGATAGATTTGCCCGAAAAACCATGAAAATCGCATAAATACTCCATTAAGCCATAGGGTGCACCCATATCAGTAGGATTCGAACTATCTCCCAAATTAGACCAGATCATAAATTGACCTTTAGAGGTTACCGGCGTGAAGCAGTATATATCGTGTGTTCATCCCAGGTTAAAGTTACATCCATACACGAACTTGTTTAATTGTGAAACAGTCTCTTTTATATTTGAACGAGCCGAAATTTAGTCGATATCAATTTGACTGTTAAGTCATTGAAAGTCATAGTTACCTATTATATGTTCATCGTGTGGTTACGCATCATTTATACATTTATACCATTTATGAGTCTTCAAAAGGTAAAAAAATTGCTGTCTTCAGTTATATGTGTTTATATATGTGCAAATGTATTCATTCATGTGCGTATGTATGTATGTATGGGTAGAATATTCCTCTAAAAAAAATATAAAGAGATTTTGAATATCTCAAGGATCAATTACATGACCATGATGTAACTTGACAGTGGATCCGAAATGACTGTACTGTGTCTGCATGAATAGCCATGATGCCACCCTTCCAGTGTGGTGCTACAATTGAGTAAGTTTTGGTACTCTTTGATCATTGCATTTGCAATGACCGTCTATGTGCATGTGATATATATATATATATATATATATATATATATATATATATATATATATATATATATATATATATATATATGAATATATATATATATATATAAATATATATATATAAATATATATATATAAATATATATATAGAGAGAGAGAGATATGGATATATATATATATAAATATATATATATACATATATATACATATATATATAAATATATATATATATAGATATATATAGATATTTATATATATATATATGAATATATATATATAGATAGATAGATAGATATAGATATAGATATATATACATTTACGTAGTATGATACATTCATAACTTTTATAAGATAGACCTATTCTGCTGGTGACACCATGATTAATCCCTGACTCCTAACAATTTTATAATCTTACTTATTCATCAGAAAAATAAGTTTGATCGCTGATATCGATAAAAGAAATTCACGTAAGAAAGTTATACAATTTGCTTGTTAAATGCTCAAAAATTTGTTAACGCCCCTCAAAATTAAATCAAGTTCAAGAGTGTTCAGAAAGCCAAAAACGTGCCCAACGAAAGATGAAGAAATCCAGTCATTTCATGTTGTCACGACATTTTACGCTATCTATTTGCAGGAAAGAAAATCTGTTCTATAAGACGTACACAGATATGTTTATCTCAGGTTCTCTCAAATCTCTCTTTTTACTAAACAAATAAGAGTCCAACGCTTGAATTGTACACGATTTTGAAGCCGTTTTTTTTCCAATTTTTTTTGGGGGGGTTGGGGGGAGGTTCAAATCCTGGTGACTCAGTGCAGTCAGCGTTAATTTTCGCTGTTTTTGTTTGTTTCTTTTATTTATCCTTAGAGATTCATTTTTTTTTCCAAGTAAATTAATGGTCATCTCTCGAACATTTTATACTATTTGGGCTAACTGAAGGGTCAAGTTTTTGCTAGTAGAAGAAAACCTGTTTTCTTTCACTAATTCCAAGCCATACTGCCACAAGTGAATGTTTAAGGGGAGCTCAAAACGTTTAACATATTGCCAATATTTTGATTAACCTTTCAGGCACTAATAGAGAATTCACACTGAGTGTCTAGTCACTATTTGCAATTAGGTAAAATTGAAAAATCGTAGCTTACTGAGGTGACAAAGCTTCTCCCCCCTTTTATATGTGCGTGTTTTCAGGTTGAATTTTCTCTGCACCCATGGCTGTACTTGTTCGTCGACAGATTGCAAAATTGGCATCGAAACTTGTCACCTTCTAAATGTTTTTTTTGGGGGGGAAAAAACAAGCTTCAGGCTGAAGAACAGTATTTCGGGACTGCTAGATTCTTTGTCACAACAGAAAAATATACAAGGGAATTAAGCATCATCAACTTGTTTCTCTCCGTATCATTGAATGTAAATATTTCAACCCTTTTTCTCCACATGTCTAGCAGTGCCCGAATACATTTTTTTGCCAATTGAATCACATTCAGGATGGATAAGATTTTGGAAAACATTTATCGTATTTATTCATCCGATGATCGTTCTGGGTCATTGTGCAAAGATCTCGCTGAACGATAGGTATCTATTTATTTTCGCTAAAGTTTTGTTGATATGCGATCCCTGCAAATGAAAAGAGATGATGCGTTATCCCAACATTTCATTTCTCACCATCTGACATCATTATCTGAGTGTGACACGTTTCACAGAAAATCAAATGATGCATACACCAGTCTATCTAGTTTTTGGTTTTGCAAAGCAGAAACAAAATATACAAAGTTGGGCAGCTCGGTTTATACTGATTTGCTATCGAGGCATGAATTGGAACAATGGAGAGATTTCGACAATAATATGTCCATGTATATAAGGATACTATAGCAGCATGTGTAAGTCTCCGTCTGGCCAAAAGCCTTTCTCATCTTCTTCCATGACAGGCGTGATTGTGCTAATCTCTGTCATGAGTTTCCGGCTGATTTTTCTATAGATCATCAACTTGTATCTGGTCTTTGCGTAAGGTGTTTACAACTGTACAAATACCATTTATGTAGCCTTTTGCTTTATCTGCTGTTTCCCTCTGCCTCGTACCCTGCCTATCTCCATTTTGATGCAGTGACTCAAATGATAACCTTCAGCCCGGCCCAAGTTCGGATCCATATTGATATTTTCCTATTTTTATCCCTATAATTTCTCTATTCATTGTCTTTTGTGCTACGATGAGTCCTTCTGTGTGTGTTTTTTTATGTAATTGTTTATTTTATATAATTTGTCTAGATCTAATGATATATTCACCGTGTAACAAACAGGAGTTCATTGAAAATAGAATTCCCCCCAATGATATGATACATCTATGATTATTTCTATCCGATTTTCAATCTATTTCCTGATGAATTATATGACAGCTTTGAACACAGAAAATCCTGATACATTTTTGTCATTTCAGTCACCTATTCACCAATATTAATATATAATACTCATGTGACTTTTCCAGGTTTTTTCCCCCGTTTTATATGTCATTCGTTGTTTTTTTTCTATGGTACAGTGCGTTAATTTTTTTTTTTGGGGGGGGGGTTCATCAGTTTTATATCATATCCCTGTTTCGGGGATTTTACAAACCAAACAATTTTATCAAAATGGCACCTTACAAATGGGGATCAAACACTAACACCAATTAAGCTATGATTTCATTATTTAGCACAGGAAATTCATTCATATAAATATATGTAGTATTAACGTAATGTATTGAATATCGATGTTATTTTTTACCACACATCATTAAACTTTTAGAAACAGGACCTAATTACGTATTTAATGATGAGGAATCTGTGAGTATTACAACAGACGTGGCACGGATGTCAAGTGTTCACCAATGTTCATATTAGATCTATAAAGCCAGTTTCATTATTGAACTGCATGCAAACAAACTTTCATTCTCTTTAAGATTACCATTTTACAGAGAAAACTTCATCAGGTTGATTCTCTGTCTACATTTTCAACCTAAAAATTTGACAATTATCTCCATCAATCTTAAAATTGATTTTCCCACTCTGTATACCAACAAGCTTCCAACAATTTGTGTTTCAACTTTAAATTATCAAATAAGGTATCCTTGGATACATGGTTGAAACGAAAACAAACCACCCCACTTACTAGCGGTCAACAATACCTCAAGGGGTTATTCCATTATTATACTTAGACAATTTGTTACTTGGCATCTCATATCCAATCTCCCACCCAGCCCGACTACCTATCAGTCTGACAAATGGACCAGAGCCAAATGCTTTTCCCTTTTCCTGGGTCCAGTCGATACAATAATCTTTCATACAGACAAGGACGAAGACTTGATCCACTTCCTTTGATTACTTAGTTCTCCGACCATTTATACAAATTGATTTATTTTGAAATTAATAAATGAATAATGTGTGTGTGTATGTGTGTGTGTGTGTGTGTGTGTGTGTGCTTCTGTTCATTCTAATTTTAGGCCATTATTTTACAATTGTGAGAACATAATATTTGGCGTAGCATCTTAAAGACATAAGCAGTAATTTTCGTGGAGATATATTTACAACATAATCATAATGCCTAACAGGACACTGGGAGTTTTTTTCTATAGTTCTAAGGTCATAACTGAAGTTCGAACTAAGGCTAAATCTATCCACTGCAAAGGCCAATGGCCATGTGAACTTACCCTCAGAGGTCATTTGATGTCACAAAGAAGCCTGTCTTGGTCATTGTGAGCTACAATTCTGTACCTAAGAATCTGGAAATTGGCAAAGGGTTGAATCCTCTCACAACAAAAGTAATGGACTATGTGAGGCTGGACTCAAGGGGTCATGACAGGTCATCAAATGTCATTTAATGCCAGTTTAGCCATTTGAAAGCTGAATACTTTCACAGAGAGAGGTGAACTCTGGCATAGGGGAAGATCCCCTCACAATGAAAAGGTTCAAAGACTATCTGCTGTCTTTAAAGGTCATCCAAGGTCATTTAAACTAATTGGAGCAACTGTTAGCTGCAATATTGTACCCAGTTAGCTGAGAACCGACACACTTTCATAGTGTAGCGCCCCCGTATATTTATTAGTTAGGAATTAAATACGAAACCCTTCTTTTCCTTAGATATCGAAAAAGCTCACCTGACCCTCTATAAAGTCCTGAATCCACGTGCTCCAACGCCTTTTTGCCTCGGTATTTGAACTGGTTGATTTCTACCTTTCTGGCCCCAGCATCTCGAACCGTTTTTTTTTTGTTTTGTTTTACCCCTTTCAATGCCCCCATTCTTTAACTTGGCTTATATATAATGCTTTGTCACTTATATTCATCGATGTGAGTATTTGCAAAAACTTAATAGCTATCAAATGCAAACACTACAACTTCTGTTTTTGGTGACCACACAAATGTTGCGTTCATTATTTTGCCCCTTGCTCCTATCCTGATTAACTGCCGAATTATAATTTAGCTTGGTCGACTATATCATTCATTATAACAGGCCAAATCCGATACATGGACAAAACAGCATCAGACTCTTTATACAATGTGTCATTTAAATTCTTATCTGGTCCTATATATTTAGTATTAACCTGATTTATCAGACCCCTACTCTTCTCTTCTTTGGACAATCGAATGTTTTAATGTTTCCTTCCCATGTATTTCATACACGTTTTTCATTGATGCATCATACGTATCTCTCATTTTTCGCCTCTAAATCCTTTTATGCGTCGTTTTTTATACCGTAATATCTGCGTCCACATTTGTACTTGGTGCACAGGTTCTGTATGGTTTTCCCTCCTTCAACATTCCCTGTGATGTGAGATCGTAGTGCCAACCATCACATTACATCAAGTCAAAATCCTTTATCTCCGACTACTTTTTACCACTACATCTAACCAACATTGTCTACTCTGCCCTGCACAATATAAGGGCATCACAACTTATACCAGCAAAGAGGAATAACTATCTGAGATTGGCCCCATCTATCATTCAGAGTTGTAATTCAAGTCTACTTTTTGTGCGACGAATGAAAAGGAAACGACCCAAACAACCCCCAAATGTTTCCTCCTCTGAGTCTTTTGAGAATATACATACATGTACTATTTTTAATAATTGTTATCGCTTTCATTTCATAATCACTTTTTAAATATTTACTTTTGAAGTATCAATCAGTATTTTCTGGGAGATCTAACGATTTATTTGATATTCCGAGATAGTTTTACGGTATAGGCTTATAAAGGGTGATTTCCAGCTCTTCTCGTGGGAAACATAACAGTAAATTAGCCAACAAGTGAACGATGTCATTTGGCATACTTTTTCTTGTACAAAAAAAAAAACAACGTTTGGACAGAGAATAATGAAATTGTATGTACACGTTGGCATTTTGGGTGATATCTCGGTAATTCTGAATACGTTTTCTCATATGTAGTCTTGTGCATCTAGACAGTGTGAACACATTCTCAGGACAACCTCTGTGCAAATATTCACCCCAGCTGAATTTTCGAGAAAAAATGAAAAAAAAAAAAAAAAAATTACCGAAAATTCACAGAAAGTGATTTTTGAGCTTTAAATCCATACATTTCCGGTCAGCAATTTGTAAATTTCAGAGCTATTGATTTTTTAAAAATTTCAGTTGGGGGCATTTATGACATTAGAATGTATGATTATAATCGACTGAAACAAAAAGTTGCGCGCAGGTTTGCACCGATACGTCTGCAGACCCATCAATGGTGTGCAAAATGATATCCGATAAAGCCTCGAATATCTGATGTACTCAAGCTTCTTACCAGGATTTTTGAAAAAGACTTATATTTACCCAGGCACGGGGATTTAAGAATTTGAAAAAAAAAAAAAGGTGTGAGAAAAAGTTGTTGGAACATTTTCAAAGTCATTAAACCTTTAGTTAAAATCATGAAATCTTTATTTAATATAATTTGCCTGTTATATTAGAAGTTTTTCCCCTAATGTCACCATTGGCTATTCAAGCTACTATATATCAGTTAATGCCTTTGAAAAATCCAGGGATATAATTGAATTCCAACGTAACAATCTTGTAGGTGAACGACGTCAAAGTGTTTCAATTAAAGAGTCCCTATCTTTAAATATTGAGTTGGAGGTACTTCTATAATCGAAATTGTTCCCCCTAGGTTGAAGAGCTTGGTGTTCTTGACAGAAAAAATTATGCGCAATACTTTATACGAGTATATATCAACTTAATAGACAAACCCGACTGGGATCAAAACCATAAACACTGACCAGCAAGATTAGGTCGTTGATCAGAAGTAAAATATTGTGCCTAAATCCATTTCATTTAAAATTTATTAACAGCTTTTTTTTATCAGTCATTAGTAGAGGAAAATCCAATAAGGAATGATCAAAACAATAAAAGTCAGTCGGTTCAGCTCAATGATCATTGCTCTATAATGTGCGTCCTAAACTACTTGTTGATTTTAGTTGAGGGGGATATCTTTTTTTAATTTAAAAAAAAGAAAAAAAAAATCGATAAAATTGAAATTAAAAAAAAAAAAAAAAAAAAAAAAAAAGAAGAGTGTCATAGTTCAAATTCATCCGTTGGGAGTTATTTTTTCTTAATTTTTAGTAAAAGTTTTTACCCATATTCAGTTTTAGAACCAGAAAGAAAACGTGATATCAGATAATGACGTCGTATGGATTCGGAGAATAAAAAAAACAACTTACAATCCATGCAAGTATTTAACATTAGAAATTGTGTCTGTTCTGCATGCGTCAGCAAAATTTGGAAGATAAGATCGGACATGAAAATAAATTCAATTACTTGATGTGCAGGTATGGAACTTTATGGTTGGGAAGGCGTGTTCGACCCGCTGTTTGCGCGTTCAGGGTTCCAGTTGTGTCAAAAGCTAATCACTATCCACATATCCAAGACAATCTCATCTTACAAGCAATCTGCAGCTTAGATTAAAAACGTATTGTTTTGGAAGGATAGTCCAGAAAAATAAAATGTATGGACTCGAGTAGCAAATATTTAAATTTTGAGGCACTTTGCGATTCGTGTGGCCTGTACACATAACACACCGTCAAGAAGTTAAAAGAATATCGCAAAAATAAGTGCTTTCTTGTTGAAATAAATGTTTGGTGCTCAGAAAATCATAGTGTACATGCTAGTTAACTGTAGCTATCAGTCTAAAAGTGTTCTATTCCATGATTATTAGTGAAATGAGTGAATTCAAGACACTAATGTGTCTTATGCTTTTCTATAATTCGATGATGAACTCTAAAAAGATTTAGAAAATGCCAAAAAGTACCTTGGTCGTATGTAAAAAAACTAATTAAATAAAACAGACCATTCATATTTGGAGCTAATTGAATGATGATGAAACCCTCCAGATTATCCAAAGCGGTCAGCAATTTAGGAAAACCTCGATCGATTGCTATGAACTGCAATTTTGAAAGATCCTTGTGCTGAGGGTGACGAAGGATACGAGGTGTTAAAATAAAAATTCTGGAGTGGACTAAACATACTGATAAAGACAATAGGAAATCCATCAAGGGGCGTTCAGAAAATAACATGAACAATAAGCAATTTACAGCAAGTATCCTACTAATGTAGTAATCGTTCAAGCAAAGCCGAAACTGTTTGTGTAAACTATAAGTGGGACTGATACCATTTGGTGGATTGATCCTTAAACAGCATCCCTCGTCTGAATCATGATCTTGTCTGACTATGAGAGCTTTTTCTGGCATGATGTACAATGAAGGAGCGTTATCAGAATCATAGTCTTGGCTGGCTTTACTGGCTGTTGAGTATGCAATCATGTTACTGTTAGCGGGATTCTGACCGCAATCAAGTACCAAGAGAAGATAGAACGCAGCTTGATCTCACAGTAAGCAATGAAATGAGGTGAAATGGAATAATTGATGCTTCAACGTAACGATGCAGGTTGTCATTCTTCAAAGACAACTGTTTCGTACCATTTTCATGGCTCTTCAACGGCAATGAAACGACCTAACTAGGGTCCAGATATAATCCCATAAGAAATGCGGCGGGATTGAAAAAGATGTATGCAGGTAGCGCCCGACATATATATAAGAGCTGAAACAGGATATCACAGATGCACAGCAGAATATCATTCAATCTAGGCTCATTGAATTGACTGATTATTACAGAGGGGTTAAATGGTAATTTCAATCAAAAAAATGTCTACGTAATGAAAACTACGGATTTGAAGTCTCATCAAAATCCATATTTTTTTAGTTAATATAGAGAATCTAAAGACTTTTCGATGGAACTAACGATTCAAGTTCTGTAGATAGTTTTAAAAATTATTAAGCCAAATTTACAATTCTTTAAATTAGGGGTTGCTATTCTTTTTCGTAACTTCCATATTATCGGCTACCAAAATTTTGGGGAATTGGAGGATTCGTAACATTCGATAAGATACATTTAGTCAAGCTACCAGTTGATGGGGATGTCTTATTTCATGGGTATTGTTATTGTTCCAAACGATTCACAATGATCACTTGCAACCCCTACTTTCTTATAGGGGGGTTGCTACAGTTTCACAGTTTTTGTTGAAAGAATCTAAGCAAACTATTACCGTTAATCGTTCTGAACAGATATCTGAATATGCCCATTGAATGAGACTGCTGGATAGCCATCTGTAATATTTTCCTATTCACATTTTTCAAGTACTCAGACTAGAAAAGCTCGAGGTGGCCGATATTATGAGAAGATTCAGCTTCCAATACGGTTGACTTATTAACGAATCTATTTTTAAGCATATAAGGAGAATCCATTTAATACGTAGAAGGAAAGTCTTGAGTTTAATGTGTTGATCCATCAAAAGTATGAATCCAATATTTTTTTTTCTTTCAGTCATCCAATGTAAAACCTTCCGGACATTTCTTCCCATGAGAAGCAGGGGATAAAAACAAAAGTGTTGTTTGTCACAAAATTTAGACCAATGAATACATAAAAGTAAAAATCATAAACACTGAAATATGTTTAGAAAGGGTGAGAAAAAAAGGGGTATATCTCTGAATTTTTGAGATGAGGTATTATTATTTCAATTAATATTCGGACCATCTTCATCTTTGTTGTTTTTCATACAACGTTTCGGCCATTGCACTCTACAGCCTTAATCAGGTATCATCCGGTAGGTGTAGGGAAGTAACGAACCAAACCCTTTATTTATCCGACGGGGGTAAATTGACTGCACTCTGCTCTTAGCATTAGCATTAATTCTAGGTTCAATCCTAGTGTGAGACAGTATAACAATACTACTAAATAAATATGGTCCCAACATTAATAGAAATAAAAAAAAAAGAGGCTTCGTCAATAAAGGACATGAAGATTGACATTGGATAAGGAAATTGTAAACAAAAAAAAAAAAAAATAAAAAAATAAGATTTCACTGTTTATCCCGTTGAGCACATGTTTTCGGAAAGAAACTATTTGCGCAAGGCTTTTTACCGACGCGTATAACTGATTATGTAAGTGAACAAAACTTCGAACTGTATCGGGTAAACTGCCAACTGAGAATTTTTTTCATTACTTCATTTTACAGCATATTAAATGCGCTCTTAGTCCAAGTCTCCAGAAGTGTGCACTTTATCAGTGTTTTTTTTACTAATGTTACAATGCAATGCAAACAGTGACTTTTGGGATTAGTACAAAGCATAAGAAACTAAACGGAGTAAGGAGCTATCAAAATCGGGGGCGGGTCTCCTCTTTGAGAAAATGACTGCAAAAATAGAAGTGTTTCATATCCTGTAAAATACTGTAGATCCAAACAGATATCGATGTGCTGATTATATATATATATATATATATATATATATATATATATATATATATCCCCATCCATGTGTTTTTTGTGTTAGCATCCATCAAGGTCAACAATATTCTGATAGCTGCCTCATTTGGAACTTTATTTTTTCCCCACCCCAAATGAGTGCTGTATTCGTCGATATGTTCTTGTCACACATTTGATGAAGTACTATCGCTTTGACTATTCGCATGTTGCATCCATTGTTGCTTCAAAATAGCAGCAAACTTCCTCCATTCTCGTCGTCGGTTCCGTCTCGGCTGTGTTGTTGAACTCCTTGTTAACTGGCGATGAACTTGGCGCATACGTTCCTTGTTAATCTTACCAACTTCTACATAGTTGACCAAGGGTATCGGATAATCTTCGCCAACAATACACCGTGCAGCTCTTTGAACACGTTCAGGGGCGATCCAGGGTTCAAAGATGTATTTGGCAGGGAAACGCCTCAGAATTGGGATATAATGCCTTATTAAATCGCCATTAGGATCGATCTTCTTGCCAAAGCCTACTGGGCAGTACCATTTGGAAAATTTATGGAAAAATGAACTGCAGGAGAGCCACATCCACGTTCCTGCGTTGAAGCTCCAATCAGCGTCTATCTTCAAGTCTGCAAAGACCTTCATCCCATACTCCCAGGAAATCCAGAGATGACCCCTGGTTAAGAAGCAAGCAACTGATTCCTGGGCAAGGTTATGGACCCAGCCTTCAACCCGTAACTGTCTCATAACAGCATCTATCCAGGGGAAACCAGTCAGACCCTCAGCCCACTTGGCCAGTGCTACGTTGTTGTTGTCCCATGGAATTTGAATACAGATAGGGTTTTGAGCCATCTGGTCAAATTTCGGATTGTTTGTAGCAATAGTGTAGAAGAACTCTCTCCAAAGCAAGAGTTCATGTAATGGGAGTGGTTGATTTCTCATCAGAGGGCTGGTGTAAAGCTCTTTCAACTTCCAGTACAACAAACGCGGTGAAAGACAACTGAATGTCAAGTAAGGGCCAAGTTCTATATGACAGGGAAATAAGGATCGGGGTGAAATTTTGGAATTCGGCAATTCTGCTGACGAAGCTCTCCAGTTCAAGTGTTTTTCCAATCTGGTCAATGATTCAGTTTCCCCACCGTAAAAATTAGTTCTTCCCAATCCTTCCGTATTAAACATGAGATCTTCTAACGTTGGTACTCCATATTCTGCGTCATGGTTAGCTGTCAGAGGGGTTTGGCAGTTTCCAAAATCACTGTAAGTTAGCATCTGTAGAGGTTTTGGAGGCAAATCCATTTCTGACAAGATTTCCAGGAAAGTATTGTATGTTAGTGGGGGGTCTCCTTGTTTTTTTTCAAGAATTGCTCTTGTATCATACAATGTGTGACAGGTCTTGATGATAAGTTCGATTCCAGCATTTCTGGCCAGAGCAGAAATGGCAGCATCTCTGGCCTTACCTAAAGGTTCAGGATCTTCTTCAAATGACAAGGTGTTGATGTTCCACTCATCAAATAATCGTGGGAATATGTCAGTGGGTTGACCACGCAGAACAAAAAGTCTAGAGTTAAAGTTACGTAGACTTGCATCCAAATCATCAAGACAATTCAGTAGAAATCTCCATCTGTGGATTTGGACTTGGGAAATACCTTCAGGAAATGGTTCCAGAATATAGATACACCTAATGGAACGAGCTCCCTGGACTGCTTCTTTCAGGGGTGGATTGTCGTGAAGACGTAGCCCTTTGCGAAACCAGTGAATAACGTTTTTTTCTCGATTTGTAGACATATCTGAATATAATCACTGTTTTTTCAGGTCTGATTCCTTAAGTACGATCTAATTTAAAAAATGGTCGAGTTTCTCAGTGAATCATAGATGTCCAATTAAATGTAGCTATAAAGATATTGAAAAGTGTACAAAAACTAAATTTTAAGGAACCTTATAGGAAATCTTCGATTTTTAGAAATTTTCCTCAGTGGCCAAGTTGGTATTTTTTATCCCTCTAGCGACTGCAACTATGGCAGGCTTCCTATAAAACTGTAATAACTGTATATATCTCCGGTTTACATCCGTCCAAAAACATCACGAGGGGGTATCTCTTTTGACTCATCTAAATAAAGAGTAAAGGGTTCAGAAGTTCGATCAAAGCAAAATAGAAGATTTACGCACCGATATATTGTTAAATTTTCAGTGATGTGGTAGTGACAGTTTTTTTTAAATAATGACACGGTCTGAAAAACCCGAATATATAGCTTTTGATTAATAATATCCAGGTGCTTTTATAGTCACAATATTTTTTAGATGTGATGTCATTTGGCAAATATTGGAGCCATACGTTGTCCGCCCTCTTCCGTTGTGTACTTGAACGGGTCAGCTCGTTTCAAATAAGTTTATGGATTCCTGAAAGAAAAAAAGTCAAAATTTCAAATTACAACCAATACAAGCCATGTCAACTCTTCTGATACATACATAACCGATCACCACCATCCCAAATGAGGTGTATCTTATATGCGGTGAAATATGGAATTTCGGACAAGTTTAGCTGCGGGGGGGGGTATAAAAAAAATATATATATATACACACACACGCTGTTTCTTTACTAAGTAAAAATCCATCAACATATCTTGATATTTGACGAACTGGAATTTTTTTCTTCAATTCCACTAGATGACTGCTTTATTTGTTTTGCTGTTGTAACTGAACTCCTTGTTAATTGGGGATAAACTCGACGTATCAGGTCTTTATTAAACTGAATGATTTCTAAGTAGTTGAAGCTGGATACAGGATGATCTTTGCCAGTTATGTACTTTGCAGCTTTTTGAACGCGTGCCGGAGCAACCTGGAGTTCGTGTATGTATTTGACTGGAAATCCCTCCATGATTCGGACTGCGTCTTATCAAATCGTCATCAGGATCAATTTTCTTGCCAGAGCTGAACTTTAAAAAAAATAAAAATAAAAAAAAAATAAAAAAAGTATGCCGACGGTTCCAGTCGACGGTTTATTTCGTTCGTTTATCTTTTCTTTTTTTTAAAGAAACGAAAAAAAAAAAGAAAAGGTTTACAAATGAAAGAAAGTAGCACATTGAATGAATATGAAAAAAGTAAAACATCGTGGAAAGGAATAAGCTGCAAAAAAGAAAGTTGAAGAAACATGGCTAGAAAAAGTAAGTGAGAAAGAGAAATACAAAAATATAGAAAACAAATGCTTAGTATTGAGGAAAGAAAGACTTTTTTAAGGGAATAAAACATAGCAAAAACAAAAACTGAATAAAGAAAAAACATTATTTCAACGACGCGCCAACATTTTTTTTTTTGTGGTAGTAGTTGTAGCAAGAAGCTTTATTTTAGGTCATTTGAATCTCACAATTGTAAATTATTGCTTTATGTCTATTCTGCTAGTATTTCTCTTCAAAGAAATCGAAAATGAACTTTTAGGGCATTTCTTTAACGTATTCAAGTTTTTATTTTGAATACATTTTGCAGATCTAAAAATTCTACTATGATATCATAAGCAGCTTTTAATGGAGGAACAGTTCTTCCTATCTCTGTCGTTGAAAACGACCAGAATTGACCGACGCATAAGTGTCCACTGAAGATATGTTGATACGTCTTCAAAATGTCAAATGCAAATCGTCAAAAGAGAAGAAAAAGATAGGAGGAAGTAATGAAAGAAAATTGGGGAAAAGATGATAAAGAGAGAGAGAAAGAAGCTGAAACCATGATAAATCGTAATGATAGAAAATTAAAGGCAAACTGATTGCAGAAGACGGATAAATTACTATCAAGATATTTAACTGACATTTCGAACAAAATTATGAGCACGTTATGAATCATACGTTTCGTCCCTTCTTTTTTTTTCACCTCTTAAACTATGTAGAAGTGGCCGTAAAATCAAGTCACCTTGATGAAAATGCTACCCATATGATTTGAATTGTAAATCTATGATTAACCAAAAAACATGAACGTTAAGTAAGGGACCTATCTGACATAAGATTCCACGGTAAACCAAACTCTCCAGTAACAAAACTCATTCAAGGGGATTTTCTTTAAAGAACAAGTAAACCATTTTACCTACTCGTCGAGAGAGTGTAGGCTGATGTGCAAGTGCTCAAGTTTCTACGATGAACGGTTAGGATAGGTCAAAGTCGAGATAGATACATACAAATGTCAGGTCACGTGACTAACCAAATATGAACAATAGTAATCTGACGTGAGATGTGGTCTTTAGTAAACAAATGAATTGTCCTGAAAAACTAAGTTACATATCTCTTTTTTATTAGAAATTTTCAACCGACACCATCAACATTATTGCTAACATGAGCTTATTCGGTTCGCATATTGGTCTGGCTGGCTGGCTGGCCAATTTGAAGTTAATTTTATTTATTTATTTTTTTTTTCTTGAAGTCAATCCACCCGAATAATTATCGACTCAAGACTAATTGAGGAATAAAATGGAAACAATTGAATTTTCTTAGCACTGGACTTGTATTCAAAAATCAAAACCAAAAATCACCTCAATTGGCAACTAACTTTCTTTCTTTCCATGCATTTGCTCTTTATTATGTTTAGAAATGCCTGGCTTCTTTGCTTTTGATTGATTTTTCATCGAGGGTTCAATTTGCCATATGAGTGTCTGTGAAAACTATCCCCAATTTTTGAGTTCTTTCTTTTTTTTTTCTTTTTTTTTTCTTTTTTTTTTTTGTTGCGAAAATTTGACTCCACAGTGATCACTGCCCGACAAAATGTTGGAGAAGTAATTTTTCCCTCAATTCTTTAATTGATCACCCCAACACAGCAAGTTTGAGAAAACACGTTGGTTACGTTACTGTTCCTGTTAAGTGGCAAACTAGGCATATTCTCCGTCATAATTTCTTTTCACTATGACACATAGACTACTACTCTCTCCATTTTTCTCTTAAACGTCGTACGTATCAAATTAGTGATAAAAAGCAATTGAGAATTTACTGGTTGCTCAGGGGAAAGCCAATACAGAAGAACGAAAAAAATACCAGTCCATTCGTTATAATTCATTAGAGCTGACTACTAGAATAAATCTCAAGGGGAAGAAAGTTAATTTGAATTAAGTGGGCAAGTGAACAATTTTTAAGGAAAATGATTCTTGATAACGCTTTCTTACACAGTTGTCATTATTGCTTTCTATTACGATCGGTGAACTAACTTATCACTTATATGTGACTTCGTTTGACACACTTGAGCGGTCCTCTGATGAGTCCTCGTACCATAGACACTCGTAAAACTTAGACAATTTCTAAAAAAAAATCATGTGGTTTCATAGTATATTTTTTAATATTGCCTAACAATATATATATATATATATATATATATATATATATATATATATATATATATATATATATATATATATATATATATATATATACATAGCAGAATATTGGTTCGCCGCACAAACTAGCTCGAAGAGGGCAGAATCATATAGTTTGTGTAGTAAATCCACATTCTACTGTTCATTTCCAGCTCTACCCAAAAACAACTTAGCTCCATTAGTAAAAAGCTGTATGTACCGAGCACTCTATGAAATGAATGCATTACATTTCAGAAGTGGCTTTATATTAATGATATATTATCATAATATGTTATACTACTATCCTGATTTGTACCACATATACTGTGCGTGTATATATATATATATATATATATATATATATATATATATATATATATATATATATATATATATATATATATATATATATATATATATATATATATTTTGTTTCCGGAATTCCTGAAACAGTTACAAGGTAAATAACTGATATGAACGAGAAAAAAAATGCATTGTACCATGATAACAAAGTATATGTAAACCAGGTGGGGGCACTGAGGGAAATTATATAAATTACATCACAAGATATTGGGAAATGAATGAATTCAGTGACACGAAAGGAAGTTCTCTGTTAAGTTCAGTGTTTACAGTAATAAAGATTTCTAGACTAATATATACATATATATATATATATATATATATATATATATATATATATATATATATATATATATATATATATAGTTGATTGCTTGCAAGATGTTTGTTCCTTTTGCTCCCAAATTTAGCACACCTACTCTATTGACCTGGAGGGGGATTAAAACAAAAAGTTGAACAAAAATACTTTTGAACCGTTTTGAAAGGAGTTTATTCACATAGTAACTATAATGTCAAAGTGTTACTTACGTCGCACCCGTACCGATATATATATATATATATATATATATATATATATATATATATATATATATATATATATATATTTATATATATATACACACGTGTGTGTGTGTGTATTTGATCTCTTTTTTAAATAGCATCCCCTTAATACGCAGTCAATGTTCCATTTGGCCTACACGGCGTGAATAAAATATAAAAAATTGAATTTTATTGGCTGTTGCAGGAATTGAACATACGACATATACGAAGTATCGATGTTGCTATTACTTTTGAGTTGAACACCCCACCGATGAGTCAAAAGCCCAAATAGACTACTTCATGTACTTATTTCTACATTGTTCATTTATTGGTCATTCTGGCTTCATTTTTCTCAACATAGATGATTATATAAAATTGAGAAATCTTTATATGATCCAAGAGAATTATCATATAGTTATATTCTATCGTTTTGAAATACATCCCACTGTTACATAGTGAATATGTCATTTGGCCCCGAAAGTGTAGATCAATTAAACAATTAAGGAAAATAGAATGTTGTAGGTATCAAAACTCCGACCGATTTCTTTAATCATTCTTTTTTTTCATCCAAGCGTGTCTAATCAAGATGTAAGCAAAGAGTAAGCCGTCTATGGACTTCTGTTGGCTTGAATCAACCAGCTTCAATATTCAACAAAAAAGCCTGTCATACAACCTACACTTGTTTGAAAAGCAGATTTCTACAACTGACTGACATGAACGAAAATATTCTAGATTAATTTCGAATTAATGCCAAAGTAAAGTAACAAACTGTTCCCTCTTTGCAAGTATCTTTTTTGTTTTTTCTTATTCTTTGTGCTAAGAATTTAGGATTTCTTTTAGTTTCCAGTTCCGTATTACAGGTATCATTTGCAAAGTGACTGGCACACTTGACGCCCACTGATGATTACGTAATTAAACAACAAAAAAGTGATTTTTGATTCAGAATATTCTGTAGCCACATGTCAGTAGGGAACACAAAATCTATGTACTTCACTCTGCCAAAATCAACCAGCCTCAACATCTAACAACAAAAATACACATTCCTACCACTGTGTGACGGGAACCAAAATATTCGAGGTTTATTTCAAATTAATGCCAAAGTTAGGTAATAAATTGTTCCTTTGAGATACCCTCATTGTAAATATCTTGTTGAACAATAAAATTTTTCAATTTATCAAAACTCAAAATATCAGGACTCTTACTAAGTTGAATCATGATTGAAAAAAGAGAGTTTTGCTCCATTTACTAAGGACTCTTAGATCAGACTCTAGACTGTTCTACAGCTATCAAGTCCCTAAAAGCACACAAATGATTCATGTTAATGTATATCAGGAAACATAGACCACAACACTTGCGAAGGAGGGCTGTTGAACGACGACTAAAAAAAAAAAATCACATCAAGGGCGTGGAGGAGTCATAGCTGTGACCCGCTGCAAACCTCAGGGCGGAGGAACCGCCCCAGGACTATGGCTTGATTTCATACAATTATGGAAGGAAAAAAGAAAACGAAATGCAGGTGCAGCTAGAAGGACATCGAATTCAGTGTCGTGGTTTGGAAATTGAGATTGTTCTTTTTCTCAGACTTGTTGTCTTCCCAAACCCAGGAAGCCCGATTCACACTGCTATTTTACCTATGGTTGGAGGAAATCCATCCCATGAAAATTTTTCCACTCATGTACCGGGAATTGAACCCGTGAACCATTGCATTTGAAGCAAGCGTGTTAACCATAACTGAACTTTGGTTTTTGTTAATGTTTATGCGTACGTGTCGGGGGTGATTTAGTGATAGTGTGATTGTGGTTGGGTGTTGGAGTTTGTTTTTTGTTTTTTTTTTCTTTCAGGGAAGTAGGTTCTCAAAACAGAAAAATATGTATGCAATGCAAATGTTCAAATTTGCTTGATTTTCTAGCCAAAACTATCTCCTCTGTACTGACTCAGAATAGTTTGGTATCCTCTATACTAACTCAGAATAGCTTGGTACGAGATCATTGGGGATATATATATATGCAATGGATATTAAGATTATACGTGTCTGAAACACTGACAATGTATTCTGTTCTTGTAATTGTGAATAACGTATTTTTGAATTATCTATTCAGAATTAATTGTTTATGAAAATTAACACTGCCAACCAATAATCACTGCTCCTGTCAGTGATCTTTTTTTTAACATTTTCCCTTTATTATAAAATGTTTAAGAAAAAAGTAATATTTTCCGCAATTTGGATATTTTCATCTGACTTCATCTTTCCTTATTTTTCTTTCATTTTGAGTTTTATGCTACCTCAGAATATTAAGATTTTTTCCGATGAATAGATGATTTGTAAATTTAAGCAAAAATCGACCCAAAAGTGTACTAAATTGATAGTTTATAAACACTTATTGTAATAATTGAAATAATAAATCTTAAATTTTGCCAACTAAAGTGAGGTTGGTAATTGCAGATGATGATAAATATACTGAAGAAATTCAAACTGGGACTTATAATTTGCAACTTGAAGACTTAATAATATCAGCAATGGTTTAAAGTACTATGCATAAGAAAAAAAATCAAAGATATGCATGCAGAGAAAGTATATAAATTTTCTTGATTATCTAGTAAAGACAGATACCCTCTATACTCAAATTTAATTCGGTGGATCATTAGATATCTATCTATCTATCTATATTTTGAAGAGGGTGATATTTCTGTTTGTTCCTTTGGTTTTTCCGCATGTAACTTTCGTTAGAGCGTATAGATACTACACTTTGATCCTAAAGCATCCAAAGAACAACACTTTGAAGTTAGGCAGAGCGCAGATTTTCGATCAGCATTTTACATGGATCGATTGCATAGAGTACAGATCGTTTCGACTGCTTCACATCGATAGAGATTTACAGATTGGACCCTTCAGGATATAATCGCCCTGATTCAAGCCTTGTGTTCTGCTGGCATATTGGTGAATTATGGGATGCAGAATCCCCGATAATATCAGATTTCCAGCGCTCGCTGCTCAATATATTGCTGACTGAAAAACCAGTTGCAATCTCTTGCTATATTGGCGGCTATATTTCATGACCTGATCTGATTTTGTAACCTTTGTTCCCAGCTTCCTCGATCATTTTTGTAGCTTGTATCAAAATATGCACACCCTTACATACACAAACACATACATGTACACAGCCACATCATGTGCAAGCTATCGTATAGCTATAATCTGCTGCTTTTGCCATATCGCAACATATTATCATTTTATATTGAAAATTTTTATATTTTATATTGGCAATTCTGAATATCTGAAAGTAGTGAATTTTTGTTTTCAATTGGCTTTTGGTTTGATTTAATTTCTAGGAAACTGTTTAAATCGCAATTCCTCTGTTTTAACGTTATTAAAGCTTATATTCTTATCGCACATTTGAAATCTTTTTAAACTCATTCAATTTAAAAGAAATTAAAATACACCGATTTCTCAATTCTCAATAAATGGATTATCACAATGATCCTCCAATTTTCTATTATATATCAAAAATTAACCCTCCCTACTTTCACGGTATTCATACAACTTTATATATCATTATCAAATAGATCTTTAAAAAAAAAAATTAATAATTCTTTTTTTTTTGTTATCGTATTTCAACTAAAATGCCGCAAAAAAACTGTGTCTTCTAACGATATGAACGTTATTCCGATGACAGTGAGATGTAGACACTTTTAGTGGCCTGAAAATGCCTATACACAATAACAGAATGGTCACTTGATGCATTTATTGCCAAAATAGCCAAATAGTTGGTATTCTAATCTCAAAGACTACTCCTAATGAATTGAGTCCGATTCCTGACGGTAGACTGTCACTGTAACCCCCTACCGTGAGAGGTTTGGAAAATATCTAGTTTTTCTGCCGTTATCTAATCCCTATAGTTCACTGCTAGTATTACGAGTTCAATCCATATTAAGAACTTGAATGGAATAGCTTTGTGAAAGACGAGGTTAACTTTTCTAATTATCCAGGGTGGAATGTTAGTGAACTAGTCTGGCTGACCTTTTCTAAGGAAATGAATTAGACCCTAACAGTCACGACTTCCCTCAGATGTCAGAAACAGCAGTGTTTTTACGGTGCAAAAATTCAATATTTACCGCAAGTTTTATCGAGTTTAACCAATGCTTTGCCATTCTCAACGATTAACGCCTAACAGTTGTTTTGGAGCGTTTAATTTTTTTTCTTTTTTGGTGGGGGGTTAATTTTTAGGTCGTATTAGCACGAAAGTAAAATTTGACCTACTGCCCCGGTTGATATCAACCCTAGAAACGCCACTGGTCACACAATCGTGATACTATAGATAGCAAATCTTAATATCGTAAAGGAATACGGAAATTTAGGTAATAATGGCACTGATAGAAATAACCCGGTAAAAAGGTCCCGGTAATAATGGCCTAGGTAAAAATGGCCCTGGTATAATGGCCCCAGTAAAAGAGGTGCAAAAGAAAAAATAGGAAAAAGAACCAAAAATAAAATAAATACTTTATCTAAAATAAATATCCATTGAAAATTGTGCATTAACATTTCTCAAACTCAATCGTATCGTTTTCACGATGTTGGATTAGATAGACCCACAGAGTCTTTGAAATCTCATGATCATTTTTTAGTAGAACTTTTTGTACACTTTGGATCTCACTGGATTGTATCATCCGTTATAGTTTCCTACGCTCTTGCAGCTAATACTAATTCTCTGCTTGATATACTGAGACCTCTTGCTTATTGTGAGCCAACTTTTATTAGATCCTGACAGGCTTATTCCAATCCCCAGCAGTTAAACATGTAACAGATCAGTGCTAGAGTCAGTGCCTGTCCGACTATCTTGGAGCATGACCAGCCCATTCCCTTTTGTGTTTCCTACTGGATAATATGATATCCCTGACTCTTTTTTTCCTCTGATACAATGTGCTGTCTTGTGATCTCTCCATGTGATGTATAGCATGGTCCTCTCCTGAACTCGTTGCTTTGTTCTCAGTTCGAGAGTCAATCCTTTTAGATTCCGTATTTCAGCTCTTTCACAACGATACCATATACTCAACTGAATATTACTTTTGGTGTTTTTTTTTTTTGCTTGTGGTAAGAACTGTTCTGCCTAGCGGGCTCGTCTTGTTAAATTTCGCATCAATACTTAGATCTATCTACACTGAGAACCCTAGTATCCCCACATTGGCGAAATGTAAAACAAAATCTTGTGAGTACGACAGCATCTTATGCAATGCAAGCTAAACTTGCACCTCATTTCTTGTCTACTGAGTCGATTCCAAGCATAAGTCCTGCAGTTGAATTTTCCTGTAAATTGATTCTACGCATAAGTCGTAGTGAGTTCGATCCTGACTTTCATTTGTCTGTGTTTGCCGATAGATAGCTTAGCTCCAACCAAGCACCAAAAGAAAGGCAATGATCAGTAAGTTCAATAATTCGTTTTACTGGACCCGACTGAGCTGCATTTAAAAAATATTGACATATGTATAAACACACAAAACTGTATATACATCTATATGCACTGTTCACAATACAATGGTTTCATATGCAATTGCAAGTCCATAAATTTTAATCAAGTGTGGACAAGTACCATAACCAATGTTAGTCTTCTTAGTCTTCAAATTCAACCTGTCATCTTTTAGTGTTTCCATCATCACAATCTCGATATCAAAAAACAATTCTTTATCTTTTAATATTCCTGATTTTCAGGTATAATTAATGTTCTTTTTACTAATATTTCAGTGTGAAAAGGGACTAAAACGCGTCGCGCAGGGTGACTAGAACTAAACAGAGACCTCTCTGTAGATTTGACCAGTGAATCGGTTTATAGAATATGTCTTTGTTCAAGGTTGAATTGTTGTGTCTCGTAAGCTGCTGACAGGAAGTTCTGTCATTACTCGACATTTTACATTAATAAATAATGGCTTATGCTAGACTTGAAAGATTGTAAACAGCCTCTTGCCAAGGCTAATGTAAACTTATATCTGAACACTTCCATTCGTGTGATTCTATGTATACGCTATGGTGCTTGGATTATAACATACCTCATCATCATTAGCATCAGCAGCAGCCAATCAGTGCTCGTTGTTGGAAGAATAATAGTCGCTAGAATACAAATGGGACACTAAATACTAAACCATGCTTGAGCAGCAGCAGCGTTTTGGTGTGTGTGGTTGGACAGAGATAATCCAGATTCGTCGGGCCACTATATCATGGATGTCAAAAAACAAGTACTTCTCGGCATTTCTATTTGGTCATGCCATTTTTTCGTATATGATCTCTGGGAATCAGCGTCGTATGTTACAATGCCCAGCGGTTCTCTGATATTTATGAAACATTACCAGCCCATTGTTATTTAATTTTTCTAATGGGTTATGGTATTTCTGGCTCATGTTTTTTCTTCAATACATTGTGCTGGCTTGTAATCTCCCCTGTGCATGTTCTATAGCTCTCTATTCAAGGATCGATACGTAACCAAGATAGGCGTTTGAATAGATTTCTTTTAGCTTTTAACATAAACAGTTACGAATTGCTTAATCTATGCCTATCAGAAGCCCTCGAACACAACAGTCACTAGAACTGTCAACATGTTATATTGAGCCAAGAAGCCACCCAAAGATGGTTGAGGGTTAAATCCTATTTTTTATATATGCAAGTGTTTTTATGTTAATTTATGCTGTGTGTTCCATGGCACCGGGTCATATTGTTTTGTGTACAGACTTGAACATAAACAATCCACTAGATCCTTACTGAAAAAAAAGTGGAAAAAAATATTTTGACGTGTCAATTGATAACATTTACATTCACTAAAATCTAGATGTTTCAAGATGTTCGTTGAAACTCTATTTTAGATTTTTTTCAATGAAAATAACATCTAGATTCTCAAAAATCTAGATTCTCAAAAGTCTTGATTTTTGCGCATGTTCACTCTATTTTAGATGATTCCCAGTGGAAAACGCAAGTAATGTCATAAAAATAATCCATTCTGACAATATTTATTCTTTGGTAGATTCTTTTTCTCAACTAACCAAGTGTATCTTCTGTAAAATTTCAGAATGATATTCCACTGTTCATCAGCAGCAGCAGCAGTATCTTTTTGGGATTCATCGTTGGAGATGGTCCTTCCAAGGATTCGCCAGATCTCTCTATCATGGACATTGCTGAACCAGTACTCTCAGAATTTGTCTAGCTCGTCACATCTCGATTTCTGTCTGCCACTATATCATATATGATCTCTGAGGATCCATATCATAAACTGTAGTTTCCAGCAGTTGTCTGACATCTTTGCAACGAAAGTATTCTAAGTTGCTTTTTCTCTTTATTTCACTCATTTAGAGATATTTTTTCTCTACTTCTCTTTCTTTAACAATTTACAACTACGAATTATTTTTCTTTTTTTTTCCTTTCATTCCTTGTTCTACATTTCTTGAAGTCCATTCTTTTTCTCTCTTCTGTTCTTGTTTCCTCTCGTCTTATTTCTTTTTTCTTTTCAATAATTCTTTTTTCGTCTTTCTCCCTATTTCACTCATTTAGAGATATTCTTTCTCTACTTCTCTTTCTTTAACAATTAAATCTACAAATTATTTTTCTTTTTTTTCCCTTTCATTCCTGGTTATACATTTCTTCAAGTCTATTCTATTTCTCTCTTCTCTTCTCGTTTCCTCCCGTCTTATTTCTTTTTTCTTTTCAATAATTCTTTTTTCGTCGTTCTTTATATTTCAAGTTGCGTCTTTTCTTTTCCGTGACAACACTGATGAATCTCATTCATCTATTCAACTGTTTTTTTCTCCAGGCTTCCTTTTATAAAGTATCTATTAAATATCATTCTGTACTTCGTGAGTGTCTTTGTGAAAAAAACATTTGCACTCTCGCTGGGTGGTTGATCATGTCTATATTGGAAGCATGCGTTAAACAGCTGGCGATATCATGACATTCCGATCAAGTCGGTGTCATCTTGCAACATCCTCCAACAAATTTCTTCCTTCATCAAACCGATAGAAAACTCTGCTATGAACTTCTCCAATCAACACAGAATCCACTTACAGCAATTTGAGAAGTCATTACAACCTCCCGTTTTACGTAAGTAATTATTTAGTTACCACGAGATCTTCTAAAAAAAAAATGGAAAAAACTTCATTTACCAGGAGCAATCAACTTTGAAAAAATATTTGTCTAAGGAATAATCTATGATTGAATTTTAAAATAAATAAAACAAAATATTATATCCATACCTCACATGAATAGATAACTGTTTCCTGTTAATGTACCAGAACTAATTATCAAATGAAAACTATTTTAAATCATATAGATAAAAAAGAAAGATTTTTATCTAAAATTATGTAAGAATACCTAATCGTGATTTGAGTATTTTTGGTTACAAATTATTATGGAAATCTTAGAGAACACTTTTTGCAAAAGAAACGAATGAAGAACGTATGACAAGGAACGTATGCAGACAGATAGACGGACCCACACACACACACACACACAAGCACACATAAAGACGGGCAAAAAAAAGTGGGATCTGAAGACAGTTGGTCAGGCTGGGCATTTATGGGGTTACAGCAATTCGATGATTCTCGGTGAACTCAACTGCTTGAGTATCATACGCAGCTATAATTTGTTTTTAAACCAAATTTCAGGCAATGAATGATTTAAATGGACAGGGATCCATTGCGTCTTTTCCCATGTTTTTTAGATAATTGCATAACGTTAATTCGACCCAATAAAATAAAACTTGTAACCAATTAATTGCATGAAGTCAGGTTCGTAGTATCAAATGCAGTATTTCCCTTTCAGTGATATCACTGTTTCTAAAGATGAAATTTACCAGAAAAAATAGTGCTGATCTCTTGGAAATGAGTGCCAAGTTAAGATGAAAATTATAAAATATTTCTCTTATTATTATTTTTTTTCGAAGTAGTGAATTCATTTAAGATGAAAAGCCCGTAAAGGGAGTTAAAACGTATTTTTATCAGTTGAAATTTCCCGTTTAGTGAAAGAGTCCTGTGTTATGAGCTGAAAAACAGAAAGATCACACTCTTCATTATATGAATGCATTAACTTGAACTCGTATCAAAACGTCTATACTGGTGAACCGGATGGAAATCAAACACGGAAAACAGCTAGCAACCAAAACCGTTTGAATTGGTTTCTTCAGATATTTTGTTGCTCAAGCTATATGTATCGTGCATATTGGCTGCATAAATTGTGCTAGGAGGCTGAAATTTCCCCGTTAAACAGGTTTTTTTGGGGGGAGGGGGGTTAAGTTTGCAATATAAGTGTATACGAAATCGATCCCTTGTGTCAGGTAGAATTCATATTTTTCTATGTTTTTTTTATTCACATAATCTATAGTAAACACTATCAAACAAAGGATAAGAGAACCTAATCACTGATCACCCTTTTTCCAATATCATCATTGATCACTCCCAACACAACGTGCCGCCAAAATTCGTTGATCATATGATTGTTTTTATTTTTGTGACTAACTGGACTGCTTTTATTACCTTCGGTCGAATGCTTTTTAAAAATGCCTTTAATTTATTCCACATTCAATCCCATCGTCAGTCATCGCCATTCGAGTTTTGTTACCAAGACGCTATGATAGAAGATATTTCATAGCAGAGTCAAGATATTTTTTGAGAATTGTACTATGAAATGTATCTTTTCAGGTAACGTGGTATTTACAGCAGACTCAACCATCGTTTCCTGTTGAATTAACATTAAAGACATGATATCAAACTGTGAAAACCGATTTAAGTATGTAAACCGATTATATCTTTTATTCATTTGATGAATAAGTACAGTAGGTCAGTGGAGACATAATGCTGTGTTGTTATACAGGACAAAAGTACTCACAGATCATCCTGCTGTTTTTTTTAACCATGGCGCATTTTTGCTTCAGGTAAACTTGTTTCTATTCGCAACATCTGAGGTTTTCTTTACAAAGGTCTTATTATCAATATCGATTCATGGTAGTCTCACGAATGACCGGCCGAAACAATCAACCGAGTGCGCTATAATTTTTTTTCTAGTTTTGCTCATCAGTCTGTGTGTGTCTCTAGGTGCTCTCGATCATATTTTTGAGGCTACAACCTTGGGAATTTCCATGGGTACACCACTAAGCGCGATTTTTTTTTCCTTTTTTTCATGTCTTTCTGTGCTGGAATTTTCCACATAATTTTATATTAACTATCTTCTTCTGGGGTAATCATAAACAAAAGATCTTTATTCTCCAGATTATATTTCAGTTTAGCACTACTGGTTCATGCACGTGCTATGGTCATTTATTTATACGAATTTTATTTTCATTTCTTTCAGATAAACTTGTTCTCATCTGAACCATCGGAATTTTTCTCAAAACTACTTTCACACATAACAGATTATGTTATCATTATTTTTATGTGTACTCATTAAGCTTTTTCAACCGTAGTAAATACAGGTTCTCACTGGGGATCATTTGGCAGCAAGTCTTCACGATGTTTTAGCACTATCTTCCCTGTTTTAGGCGATGTTGTCTAAGAAATTTGCGACCTTTCCACTATCAAAAATTGCCTCTAGTCTGGTTGAAGTGTATTTGGTGTTGATGGCGAATTTGAAGTCAAAAATGACAAAAACCCTTACATTGTCCATAAAAATGAGAAACTCAACTTTGAAAGAACTAGCCACAAAAACTATCAAAAACACTAACCCCACGGCTGGAGTGATAGCTGAAGTGGTTAACATTTTGAAACGTAAATGGCCGTTGTTTCGATGATCCTGAATCCCTGCAACCTCTCTGCCAGGTACTTTTAGACCGTTCCAAGCGCCCCAGAATACAATCAATAGAACTACCACTTTCATTTCCAACAATGCTTTCAGTTTTATTGAAAAGAGTGCTTGTCCATGTTCTCTTTTTAACTCTTCATCCGTCATCAGATGCAATCTGCCACGAACTGTCTATATCGTATATCAACATAAAATCAAATACAGTATCATTCTCTTTATAAACTGTTTGCGAAACAAATATGAGCATGGTAAATATATGTATAGAAGTTAGTTGAAGAAGGTACCAAATTTTCATAAAGGCAATGGTAAAACTCTGCGGATAAGCCTTGTGAGAGTTACCACCTACAAAAAAAAACCCTTCCATTTTCATTACAAGATTCTTAGGGATTTTCTAAATCTGGAATGCGTTCTGAAAGTCGTTTCTTTGGATAGTGTGTGGGTCTCGTGGTGCATTTCCTTCTATTTTCTGACATTGTTTCTGGGTGGATTTGAGTACCAAAAATGTTGTTCGGGGCCAGATTGGGGAGCCAGGCCGCTAGGAGACAAGATTCATCCCTCACTTCGGGATAATCAATTTGTTTGTCCCTCAATTGACATGGGACATGTTTTGTGGCCACAACCGGCTTCTCATCCAAAATGATTCCTCCTGAAATCTTGCGGATTCCAACTGCTTCATAAACATTATTGATTGTTAAAGGGTGATATCCTCAGAACACTGCATGCACTCTTTTCATTCCTATTGTCGTAGTCCGACTTAAATGGTCGTCTTGGTTTAACTTCGTCTTTAAAAGATGTCCTTCCTGATATCTATTCCAAAGCCAAAGGTGACTGCAGCGTGAAACATCACCCATCGGCATTTTAAAATGCATAATTGACACTCTTTAAAAGAAGATCAGCTTTCTTATGGACGAACATCGTATACATTTTCAAGTGCATGTCGTGCAGATAATAAAGAACAGAATAGACTGTGATATTAAGCATCTCTAAGGGTTCAGAAGGTCTTCCATCTCTAAACTCTTACGTTATAATCTGTGTTTCAAGATGCAAGTAAACCTCTTGGGACAGGAGATGCAGTAGATTTTCACTACATGTCTTTACTCCTTTTCTCAAGTTAATATCTCAGTTGAACCGAATGCTACCCGCTTTAATGAAATTTTGGCGTGGGTTTCGTGATACCACTTGGGTTGAAACAAAGGTAAGTTGTTCTGAGTTTTAAATTTAGGTTTGCTAACACACGCACAGTTAATAGGAAGCATTCACAGATTACATTTTACCCATACAAAAGGATATATACTTTTTTTATAAATACAGAGGATCAATAGCTATAATTTGATACACTCATATACATATATAGATGTATTAGAATAATGGCTATTTTTTGTGGCTCCTGGTCGTCTCACACTGTCCAGAAGTGATACAGGGGGCTTTCTGAATCCAGGGAGAAAAAAAAATTAGAATGTTGTTTTTCAAGGAAATTGTTAGAATCTTATACGAAACTGAGTTTTACTACTTTTTTGTGCGTTGGCAAAACTAAACTGGATAAATTCGGATCGAAAAATCGAGTAGAGAGATCGGTTTGGTAAGTCACACAACAGAAATTGCTTTGCAAACACTGTTTTGGTAACGTGTCATATTGGGATGATTAATTAGATAATTAGAAAAGGGGTTATCATTGAATACCTCTCTTCTCATGTCGATTGTTGGTTTGAATATTTAAAGAACAAATGTGAATGCTGTAGGGTACAGACTAGAACACCAAAAAAAAATAGCGTTTGCATCACAAAAAAAAATTTTTTTCTATGGATTAGGATGTCAAAGAAAAATCTCTTTGACATAAATTGATATTTAACCTTCCAGTCTTATGCCCGATACATACATACATAAATTATGCCCACCAACACAATTCAGAATATAACCATCGAAAATGAAATTCAACTATGCTAGAAACGGATGTGATCATTTACCGGCCAGATGTTTGGAATTTCTGGTACAAAATTGACACACAAGAGAATTAACTAGACTGGCATTCGGTGCGCAACGTTCATGCCTCTCCTGTCTTCTTACTGGCTTCCATTCTTTACAACTGACATTGTTCTGATCACATACATACTGGGTTGCCAGTTTGGCTGTGATTTTTTAATTCCAAATTCTGAGTGTCCCTCTCATATTCAAAAAATAACGAATAAACACTTCATTTTGTAACATGGCATAACAGAATATTCATTAAAAAAACAATTATGTATTGCCAATGCTGGACTCAAAAGAAATTGAGTTGTTACCTAGATATCCTTCCTGTTAGGTTATATTTGCTAGTTTTAAATTATTATTATGCCGATTGGATACTTCGCAAACTACATCTAAGAAGCGTTTTTACAGTTCACCAAAATTTCAATAACTTGTACATCAATCACTAATCCCAAAATCAATTTTACAGATGATGATATACATAGGAATATCAACAAACATTTAAATACTAGCATTTCTCTTTCTATTCATTCCCAGGAAAAATATACAATATAGACTCAAAGTAAGTAGTGAATGTCATTTACAGGAGTGTGAATAAATGAAATTCACCATTCCAATATTTGCTTTTACAAGTGAATTTTGATCAATTATCCACTGAAAGTTGCAATTTTGATTTATGAATTGTTTAAACAAACTTGTGTCACTATCTTCAACATGTTTATTTTACATGACATTTGTTTAACTGAAGTTTATATGGAGAGCAACTTTTTACTTTCATCATTCGGTTCGTCTAGCATTATCTGAGGTCATGGAGGTTCTCAACAAAATGGAAAATGGTTTTCCTTGATGTAAGGTTACGTGAGTATCCATTGTCTGTTCTGATTCCTCTATATATCCATGGCTAAATTTGGAATATCATCTCTAGGCAGGTTAGGAGAGCGCAGGATTTTCACGTAACTTTATAAAGGAACAGTTTTGTTTGCAGGTATGTTGTGATACTCTGACATATACATGGTTGAAACTTGTTTAATATCATTGCAATGACTGGGTCGAAGGCCTCATTGACGTCAACAAATTCTGCAGAGTGGCACTTATCCAGCCGCTTTCTCCTCTAGGTAATTCATCAAATGAAGATGGTATATGGCAAAGTAGCTTCTTCTTGAGCCAGCTTGTTCCCGTGGTTAGTTAAAATAAGCAAATCTCCGTCTGTTTATGTGTTGTGGGATAATCGTCAGAGGTTGGGAATTAAAGGAAACTTAATCGGCATAACATGGCTATTAGAATCTGTCAGCTGGAAATATCACCAAGATTGTCAACATGGGTTTTATCAATTCTTAAGTAGGTCTGACTGGCATGTAAATTCAATATGTATTATGCATACAGGCTGCACCAATAGAGCTAGAGGGCATAGAATTTCAATATTTACTTTTCAGGTGTGGGAAAAATAGGTTTTTGCTTTTTACCCCTCTCCCAACAAAAAGTAAGTTTCCCGTAAAGATTCAATTGTTAAAGTGAGTTTATCCCTTCATTTCTTTAGTTTTTTCCATGCTTCTTTTAAAATCAAAACTCGTTTTAGTGATCATGGTCTGACAAAAGTTGATAAAGTAGCGATCATTTCCTATTCATTGATCACAATCAGAACAGCAAAAAAAACGTTGGTTTCGTAGTGGTTTCTTTGGATTGACAAACCAGACTATATATATATATATATATATATATATATATATATATATATATATATATGAGTGAGACAGGAGAGAAAGATAGAGAGGGATAGTAAGGTGGTTTGCACGAGCTGCGGAAGTACAACAGCAAATTTAACTATCCGTTATAATCTTGATCCTGAAGGAACAGTTGGACAAGTTTAAGCGATGTCATATACATATGCTGTTAGAAATGAAATGGCACATATAAATATATATATATATATATATATATATATATATATATATATAAGCAGAAATGAGTTTAGTGATGATATATCAAAATATGATACATATATATATATATATATATATATATATATATATATATATATATATATCAGCAGAGATTATGCTTAGAGAGAGACAGAGAGGTGGATAAAGAGGGAGAGAATAATAAAGAAATATCAATAGAATTAGATGGATATTTAGATGGATAAAATTCGATCTCTTTCCATCCTTTAACTTCATCTCCATCTGTACATTATAAGATCAGATGCCAGCTCGCTTTCTTAGCCAACGCCACCTATCGGCCCACGCTTTTGACATCGGATCACGGTGCGTGTAGCTGATGGTCGATTATGCTTGGTCAATCACAAGCAATTACCGGCATCAAATATTGACAATGGGAGAAGCTCATATCAAAGACAACCTTCCATATCGATATCTTTCTTGCTCGGTCGGCGTACGACGCTTTTTCTATTGGTGTGCTTATCTGTCATAGTTGAGTAATGCTGTGTCCCCGATCGATAGATTTGCAGGAAGAGGGTGAATGGCGGTCGGAAAGTGGTCTGCCTACAGGTAGGCGTCGGCACACAAAAGCACTCTGCATGCCAGTAGGAGCCAGGGGTATGAGCGAGCAGAAAGTGCAGCTGGCAATGCGCCAGAAAGTGGAGTCTGTGAACAGCGTTCTAATTGTGGTGACGTAGTATTTTATACGTCTGCCCAGATACCGTGATGGATAGCATGTTTGCTGCACATAATGGAGGTCCTTGGTTCGATTCCCGGCTATGAGCTGAGTTTCGAAAATATTTTCCCTTTGTATTCTGCAGCAAATTGAAAAAAAACTGTGAGCTGTTTGACAGAGGTTGGGGTGAACTATCATTCTTTCAAGGTTGTAACGATGAAAAAACTTTAGAAATAAAGTCTTGATCTCAAACAGACTTCAAACTTAAAAACAGGACTTCATAAAAATTGCGAGAACAAAGTCCTTGTCTTGATTACATTTCAAACGCATACTGATACTGGAAATTCATCATTGGCCATCAATCTCCGTTTGGTATTGTCTATCAAAAGGTAGGAAATTTCACTTTACTTCTATCATTTATTTGTATACCATGATCGAACTTTGAACGACACAAATTTCTAAGATCACTCCGTTACAGTGGTGGTGCCGAAATCCACTGAACCTGTCAAATCTCATGTTGGTCTCTCGGGATCAACGATGTGGGTCAAAATGTCCAGCGGTTGTCTGACATCCTTGCAACATGGTCTGTCTGTTGCCTTTTTGATTTCTCTACAGAATTCTATAATATATCTGACTCACGTTTCTCTAATATACCGCACAGTCTTGTGATCTCTTTATGTGATGCCAAGCATGATGCTTCCTTGTTTAGGCTGCATGGTCATTGTATTTATTTGAGAAATAGTGCAAGAATGTTGTTCTAAATTCTTGATTATATTCACGTCCACATATATGCAGTCTATGAGTTCTTATTGGAATTTTAAAAATCTTATCGATAAATTTCATTTTTCAATCCTAATAGACAGAATATACAACCAATGAATCCATCTGATAGTCACCTATGGAGCTAAGAATTGCATCCAACTAGCAAATTGATCCTTAAATCAGGTGCCATGCATCATACTCAGAGGAGAATTATGTTGAACATCAATTGCAGAGATCACAAGACAGCACAGTACATTGGAAAAAAAACAGTGATTCATAGAATCAATTTGGACACTCAAATTTGGTAATTTGTTCGATCAGGTAACACGAACGACTCGACTCACAATATAGATACCCAGAGATCATACGGTAAACTGATGCAAGTAGAAAATTTGATGGCTTGACGAACTAGACAAGTTCAGAGATTACTGGCGCCATGATTCTTGATATAGAAAAGATTGGCAAATCTTGGAGAATGTCTATCTAACGACGGACATTGAAATGTTGCTACGGCTGTTGATGCCGCTGCCAATAATGTACGTACCTCTCTGGACTTGATGTAATCCAAGAAAGTTGATAATTTTGCACATATATTGCCCTTTGATTAGGAGAGAAGTTTTCCTTTGTATTGAGACACCCCCCATGAGGATTTATTTTTCAATGAAACATTTGCCAAATTGGTTCTTGAGTTTGTGTGGAACAGCATTCACGAGTGTCATTTGATAAATGTTGATAAGATTCGAACATTACTGATAATATTTTCACGGAGGTAACCTAATTTTATTTTTCACTCTATGTGAGAAACCGGGGCTGTTTGCACTCATTAGGCAAGTTAGGTCAGTTGTTTTGGTTTTTATTCACATCCCTAGAAAAAGCTACTGTTGGCCTCATTTTCAGCAAAAATGCCTTCCCTCTTCTACCATGTTTGATCAGGAAATGTTCTGCTGGATAAACATTTTTTTTTTACACCCTTATGTGTAACTCGTTCTCGCTGATAACAATTGTGTAGCTCATATTGTGTTGTGGAGTTTGTGATAGTATAGTCTATGTTTATGAGCTGGCAATAAACAGTATATATATATATATATATATATATATATATATATATATATATATATATATATATATATAGAGAGAGAGAGAGAGAGAGAGAGAGAGAGAGAGAGAGCAATTTCTACCAGAACCATTTCTTCGAAGAGAATGTAAAGAAAACCATGTTCTGGGGCTGGTTGGTACATCGTGAGCGATACTACTTTGTTTGTGTAATTGTATGCAATTGAAACAAGGAGGAAAATACCAATTACCAAAACTCCTATATAATTATAATGCATCAACGAGGTTCACGCACGGATAGCCCCACTTATCCGATCAGGTTTTCATTATATTCCTGAAATCCCTCTTTTTACTCAAATACACACTCTTGTTAGGAATTTAAAAAAATGTATTTCATAATTATGATACTATAATAACCACATCTGTTCCAAGTGACAGTCTTCAGAAATTGTACTTATATAAAATTCGAACTTCTCATCCAGCCACAGCCTGTAGACTAAGACCAGAAAACAAGCAAGATAGTACCGATACCACCCAACAGACCTAACAGTAAATTTAGAATTTAAAGGAAAACAGGTAACAGAAGACCTATGAGATGTGAAACTGACAATCATTTCAATTATTTGACAAGATTTGTCTTTTACGATCCTGGAGAGTCTCACGAACAATAGAAAATCCACTGAAAATTTGAACAATCCAGATGACAGCAACCCCAGTAGAATAATGCAGTACTGAAGTGGGTTCCAGCACATTGGAAGGACTTGGAGTCGCAAAATCTCCTACAAGAGCAACAAGATATTATTGGCGTGAAAACTCAATGCGTACACAATGAAATAATTGGCCACGTTTTATTCCATAACTTACGACGGATACATTGTAAAAATCGTGCTGAGATAATGTATAATGGCAGAAAATGATTCGTTTCCTTTTTCACGAATGACTGCATCGGTTTCAAGTGGGATCAACTTTCTTTTTTTTTCCATTTAGAATATTTGTTTGTTCGTTTATAATGTAAGGCATATTCCAACAGTAATTAGTATTTTGTAACATGTTATAAACCCCTTAAAAAATCCCAACTGTGAAGAAAAAAATTGTTCTTGTTTTTCAGGGTTTTTTTTTCCTATTCATACAGCCGTGCATAATGCAGGAAGTGTGAGTGGCCTGACTGTTAGCAGCATGGGAAATTTTATCGGCAATCCATGTTCAATATCCTATTAGAACTCTTTACATGAACATTATGAATCCATTGTTTCTTGTCTATAATCTAGTGATCAAGCAGAGACGGGCAAGCCCTAGTTCAAACAAGGTAATAACAAAACAGCAAGTCTTACATCGTTAGAGATGGCTGATTGACAGAATGGGGGACATGACTCTTGAACGTATGGTCAAAGGAATTTATGTTAAGTAAAATAATTGTGAACTTGCTATCACAGTGAATCTGTAACGTTAAAGTTATATGTTATGTTAAAAATCTTATGTAGGATTAAACATGATTAGAATACATTCTATTTATGACATATCTGGCGTTTTCGAAAGTTGTTTTCCCAAATATCAAAGAGAAATATTTCAGAAAGAGTCTAGTGGTGTACTGATGTTAATTTCAAAGTCTGTAGATAGAACAGTATAGCTGGGAGCACTGGAACACTCAATCACATGCGTACATATGCAGGGAAGAACCTTTTACCTCCTTTGGTGGCTGAAGTGGTTCAACGAAAAAGGGGATGGACGACATAAAAGGGCAGCTGAAACAATGTACAGATAGATTTTGAACACAGGATCTAATTTAAAGATCGGGTCTGAACAAAACATGCAACAAGCACAAGAGAGGGTCATGTTCAACATGATGTGGAGAGATAGCAACGTGACAGCAAAGTATATTCGAGGAAAACTAATATATAATGAAATCTATCAAAGAACCTAATGGCAGTTGGTAGACCATGTATTGCGAATATCAGGTAACAGCCCAATATCACAACTGACAGCATGGATCGCCAGAGATTATTTACGAGATTGTGACCGGCTTCAAAGAAGTGACAGATAGCTATGAAAATGCCAGAAAAGACCTGGCAAATCTTGGAGTAGGTCTTCGTTAATCACCAGACATTGAAGGGCTGCTACTGACTGCGGTGATATAATAAGCAGTTTTTTAGCGTCCGTCGTTAGACATAGATTTTCTCCAAAATTCGAGCCAGTACTTTCTGAATTCGTCTATTTCTTCACTCCATCTTACTTTTTGTTGGTCACAGATCTGCATATGATTTCCATTGATTCATGATGTGAGTCATGATGTGAAACGGTTGACTGACATTCTTTCAACGTAACAAGCCATCGCCATCCAAGATTTTTCTATGGTTTCTATGATGTCTTTGATTCCCATGGTTTCCCTAACATACAGTGTTGTGTCGTGGTTTCTCTGAGTGATATCAAACAACCCTTTCCTATGTGCGTGTTGCACGTATCTCAGTTTGAGGGTCGATATTCTGGTTAGTTTCCATACTCAAGCTCCGTTTGTGACAGTCAGGAGGAAGGATAGGTTGTATATCTTTATTTTACAACAGATGGGATTTTCATGTTTTTGAAAGTCGAACTTGCTTCAGTGAGAGCTCGCCAACTCAGTATGATTCTTTCCTCCATTTCTTCTCCTTCCATGGAGATTTTTTTTGTCCTGAGTAGATGTAGTTGTTAACTTACAACTCTTCGTTGTTTTGGATTTTTGAGTTTTTGTCCACAACATGTTTGCTGAGCATGATATCAGTGTGGCTGAAGTTTATGTGGAGGCCGACTTTTTTGCTTTTGTTCATCTAGCCTTATTTGGAGATCAAGAAGTTTCTCGGCAAAAGAGACGATGTCGTCAGCAAATCATTGTTTACTTGGATATCCAACTTCTTTTTCTGATTCCTTTGTTTTCCTTATCTAATATTCTGAAGATCATCTCAATGCAAGTTGTGAGGAGTTTCGGGTTTTATACCTTGTTGTAATATTTCGTCAATAACTTTGCAGATTCCCACCAGTTGAAGGCCTAATCATAGTCAAGAACTGCTACGGCAAGTGACATTCTATATTCTGCCGGTTTCTCTCTCAGCTGCTTCACTGAATGAAGATGGCCGATATTTGATTTGATTTAGACTTTGGAATAACCGCAGAATATATTCCGTATTTACTGTTTTCTCATTACGATTCGGTAAATTACGATTGCCATTTTATAGTAAAACGCAAACGACATAGATAGCCTGATTTATGTTTAAAATAAATTGCTTGCTATTGTTTAAACGTTTGATCCATCTTTTTTAAATAACCTGTTCAAAAAGTTTAAAAGTACATTACTATGTATTCAGTTTTAGAGTTAAAAGGTAACTAGACCTGATAAATGACTGATTTGATTATTCAACTGATAGAAACTGTCGGAAAGCCGTTATGCTGTTTTCGGGTTAATAACAAAAAATAGGAACTGGGCGATCAATTATTGGGTTACTTTTCTCACTTTTTTTTTTTTTTTTTTGATTAGTTATTGCATTAGATGTTTGACTCCTCTAAGAGAAAAAAAAATAAGTAAAGACGTAAACTGAGGACCAATAAGGATAAACTCACGTTGCAAACCGATCCATCCGTTTCAGAAAAAATATCAAGGGGTTGAATTTGTGAAAAAAAAGGTGGTTTGCATTTTGGTGACATGACAAAGGGTACGTGTTGAAATTTTTTGGCTTACAGGCTATATTTTTGTAGCCGGAATGCATGAGGAATACATTCCAGCCAGTTGGTTGGACTAAACTAATCACTGAAAGAAACCTATGTTGAAAGTCTTGGGATAGTTTTAATAAATGATTTTGAATTTTACTTCTGCAGTGGTTGGAATGTAATGCTGGAAGGTTATTTCAAAAATTTAAATATTTTCTCTTTAATTCACTGTTTTGGTTTTTTCTCGAACAAGAATGTTGCAAACTTTGATTTAAGAGCTTTTGAACAACTTTATCACAATTTATAATCAAGTAGTCAAGGGTTTACATTTAACTTGGCCTTGTGTAAAATAGGGCAACATTTTGAAGAGTATGATAGCGTTTTTTGATATTGAAAAAACAACTTGCTCGACAATAGCAGATACACGTACGTATCCCCCACACGCATGCATACACCAAACATAAGGATACATGTGTATCCATCTACCTACCTATATATATATATATATATATATATATATATATATATATATATATATATATATATTATACGTTGTTATGTGTATGCTACAGTGCCAAGCTTGATAATTCTAATTTAGGTCGGTGTTCTGTACTATCAGAGTACTTGGCCTTGTCCGATGCATTTGTTTATTTTGTGTTAAATTTAAATGAATTAATTCATAGCACTTTTATGTACTCCTTTTTCCTAGATGATTGTGTATGCATTTTCTTTTATTTGAATGAAAATGTATCCCTAAAGTTGATTTCTGTTTCGTTGATATGCCTGACGTTCCACAAGTTCGTTGATTATTTTTTGAAATTCCCAAACAGCAAACTGTGAAAGACTGTTGTTGCACTTCAAATTTTAAATTAATTCACATGGCTTCTTTGTAAGAAAAATTAGTTCAAAATACTCCAAAGAAGTTGATTCAAAAAAGAGAAAAATATAATTAAAACGTGACCGTTTTTATATGTAAAAGTTAGTATAAAACATCCCTAAAATCATCTAAAGAAAGTAATTAAAGAATGAAACCTGATAGTGAATGGCAAATCCTATGTTAAACAGATTGGGATTCAATTGATCAAATGAATTATTTATCTTACTTTGGACATCAACTAATAGCTTAATCTAACTGTTTACGTTGGACTATAACTAAAAATTAGAAACAAAACGAGGTAGTAATACTATGGTCTTCTTTATCAGATGAGCTATGGGCCGTGTGTAGTTGTAATAGTAATGCGTTAGATCTGACTTTAACTATTGAATTTTTCATCATGCAAGTAGGTTTTTATAAGTAGATATAGTTCAGAAAAATTTCAAGAAAAGTTAATTAAAGTTGGAAAAATATGATGGAAACGTGACTTCGTATTTATATGCAATGTTGAGTGAAGAATGAGAAGAAAAGATGAGAAAGTATGGTCAAAATAGAAACTTAATAGCAATATCTGATGTTATGATCAAAATTGAATTGAATTAACGGAATATCATGTTCATATAACTAATATATCATATCATCCGTTTATATCTATTGTTTACTAAACACTCACTAGAGAAAAGAAACAAAACGATGTCAAAATACAGCAACAGTCTTCATCAGGCAAGCCAAGAGAAATGATGATAGCCTGTATGCTTACATATAAGCAAGACCTGGCTCGATTAGAGACTGCTCATTAGATGAGAGAGAGACAGAGACGGAGACGGAGACAGAGGCAGATTTTATATTGGAGTGAAGGCTATCCGATGTTTCTTCCTCTAAAAAATCATTGGCATCAAAAGTCGTAACAGAATCATTGAACCAGTAAATGCAATTTGCTTCATTATATCAAAAGATGCATTTATCAATGTGCTAGTAAAAATAACATCAAGAATCTTCGGTTAGAACAAAAAAATAATTTATTTTTTGAGATAAGCATGATATAGAATGATTGATACGATTCTAGCACTCATTTAGAGATATTTCGAATACATATTGGAGTGTATCGATAACAGAAAATTTAGAAAATTACCACCTGTCTCTGAAAGATACTTTAGAAAAACTATCACTTTTCTCAGTAACTGGATGAAAAACATTACTTGCACGATTTATCCTTTTACATCCATGGACTCCTCCAGGAAGTGTAATGACGGATTCATTTACATCGTTGCTTGAAGGGATCTAGATATAGAGAATCCCTCGAAGTCAAAACATCCAGAATAAAAAGATCAATCCAGTTAAGATGTAAAGTTCCATTGAGAATCCAATAATAATGTAATTTTTCCAAGACTCTCACTCTCTGTCTTCCACCGTATAAGATGTATGACTTTGCAAAATATTGGAAGATTCCCTCCTAAAGAGTGGAACCGTCAGGAAGACAGATGGACGGACGGACTTTTTATATATATATATATATATATATATATATATATATGCCCACAAATGGCATTCCCGAATTAGCAGACCAAATTCTTTTCACTTTAAACATGCGTGAGTAGGTGTGTGAGTCCGTGTGTGTCTTAGTCTTTGTCTGTTATTTTGGGGGCAACAACTTTTGAATTTTGCATTGAGTATATCACTAAACCTTATATGGAGTTTTTTTTTTTAATTTGGGGTCCCTACGGCCATTTTGAACGACAAGTAATGTCCAATTCATGTGCTAGTATTTTTAGTTAATTTTAAATAGAATATCTATCTCTTTCATATATTTTTGACGGCTAATTAGTTCTGGTATACGCACAAACCACGGTGATTCATTCATGCGAGGTACAGGTACACACATATTATCATTGTTATCTGCAGTTTCATATTAGTTGACTAGTTGTTACCACTGGGAGTTGAGTGACAACAAGTCTCCTCAAGCCTCTACCTGTGGGTTACCGTTTCACGCCAGTTGTCTGGTGGTCATCGCTAAAGGCTGAGTGGCGTTATGACTCCTTAGGTGTTCAGCCGACATCACATCTCTCCATTGCTTATCACACCAATGCTGTGGTTCACATCCCCACTACCATTTTCCTTAGGTTAGGCTACTGCTAACATTTACTGTTGTAGACCTTATATTGCTAGTACTTTCCTCAGATTCCGTGCAGTTCCAAGCAGTGCTGTGGTCTGTACAGTTTCAATCCTTCCTTTTTTATCCTGAGCTCCTCTAATTTCGCACTCAGTGTCTTTGGGACAGTTGTTGTTGTTGTTGTTGCTATTGTTATTATTATAATTATTATTGATATTATTTCTTTTTATCATTATCATTATTATTATTTGCAATCTCACAACAATTGCCTGGTGGTTACTGCTGGAGTTTGAGTCACATCAAGTCTATCCGAGTCTTCAGCCCTCCTCTCCTCACTCTCATAGACCAGGGTAATTTTGTGGTTTACAGTTTCACACCTGTTGCCCAGTGGTCATCGCTGAAGGCTGAGTGACAGTAAGTCTCCTCAGGTCTTCAGCCGTCATCTCTTCTCTCCTTCGCACATCATGCCAATGCTGTGCTTCACATTCCCACTTTCATTTCCCTTCTTCTTCTTCTTCTTCTTCTTCTTCTTCTTCTTCTTCTTCCCATCATTATTATTATTATTATTATTATTATTATTAATGAATGTCCTGATTGAAATTCAAATATATCGCTCAAATAATTCTCAGGTAATATCTCGTTTATTTATATTTGGCAATACGTGTAGACGAATGACGATTTCGTGTAAGCTTCTATACGACTATTCACGTAAATAACTGTGGAAACACTCTTCCATATGCGAGGGGATATACGTATTCATGTTCCCAAACGCTGCCGAAAATTGAATGAGGCCAGCTAACGCCACTCTTAAATTAACAAGATCGGTACGACCCAAAATGATGATGGTGAACACGTAATACCATTTGCACATCGAGATCAAATTTCACAAGCAGTAATGTTTGGCTATTGGGACCTCATCTCACCGTCAACGTTTCCCTTATCTCCCACTTATCCTCCTTAACAGCATCTGACATTCTTCTGACCAGGAAAGGAAAAAAAAAATGATTCAAATCCCTTTTCGCTTCTCATCGATTCCTGCGGAAGAACGAATATGGCGGCCGCGAGACTTCGACGTGATTTGGTCCCCGTCCGTTAATAGTTTTAATATGAGCCTCTCTCGGTGCGACTGTCCATTGACGTGGCACGCAGGCGCGTAACCTTTAGGGAACGGCAAAACTTTGATAGAAAAATCTCACTCTGGAGACTGATTCTTAGAGACAGCCCTTGTAAAAAGGGGTCACAATGTTACACGTTGACAGCAAGACAGTGGATATGGGAGAGAAAGAGGACAGAAAAAGAAGACTCCTAATGAAGCAATAGCAATGATAGCCGGCTTTCTCGAGGTGAAAGCAAGACCCTGCCATTACGTGCCCAAAATCCGTAGCGTGAGGGTGTGGTAGCGATGTATGGGCTCAGTAAGTATCAGGAGATATTTCCTTACATGCATGAGAAGTGTAGTCATATTGGGCTTGATAAATACAGTAGTTCTCTATTTAAATGTCACTCAACTGAGCTTATTTAGGGCAGTTTTAACCTTGCTTTTTTTGCACCTACTGATCAGGTCACCTGTAGATAGCTAAAATTGCATGAAGACGAACGTGCCGATCATTCAGTCAGTCCTTGAACGTCATTCTGTCGGATCATATATCCATTTCTTAATAACATAACTGTCGCCCTGAGAGAACTAGATACAGCAGATAAAATCCGTGAATAAGCAAAATGGGAATTTGGAGTTGAAAAGGTCATTCGGGCCTTTGCATTAACGGCTGATGTTTAGCCCTATGGTAAGAGCAATGATAAGTTGGAGTATCTACCCTATTGGTCGCAGGTCCGATTCCTGCAGCTGTCTCATTTTCTTTAACTGTTTTATTCTATTTACGTTGTCTATGCTGTGCGATACATTAACCGTTCACGAGCAAAAGATGATTTCAAATAGGAATTTCTAAATACCATAATGTTCGATCACGTATCCATTTCCTAACACACACAGACACACACGAATATATATATATATATATATATATATATATATATATATATATATATATATATATATATATATATATATATATATATATATAAATGGGAACCATACCACCGTGAAACAGAAAAAATAATAGTGGGTAGCAGCTAATTCCATTGATATGCTGAGGTGAAAAAACAGATCTTTTTTGCTGTTAATTAAGTTATCTAGTCTTTTTTTCTAACGTAATATCTCTCCAAAATAGCAGTTGGTAGGTATCTGTTTTTATTGAATTTTTGATTCAACGAGGGGTAGGCATACTGAAGAGTGAATAATCCCTCGGTGAACAGTGGATCAGCATAAGATTGATTGATTCAAAGAAATCTCAGAATGATATCAACTGCACATAGATTATGGAACCGAAAAATGAATTTCAAACTATTCCCTAAAAAGATTGCATTGTAGACAATGTTTCAAAATGTTCGATAGTAAACTCTGCTCCAAAAAGTTGCATTGTAGACTTTTATACAAAATTTCAGCTATGCTGTGAAAAGATGGATTGTACACAGCTTAAAAAAGTTACCATAAAAATCCCTGAAACATTCAAAGGCGAGGTAAGCACATTAAAGGAAACATCATATACGAAATCACATTTGCACAGTCTCAAAAGCAATTTGAGAGGAGTAAACAATGATTCGAAAGTTAAGATATCTCAGTTTCCTTGAACGTTATATGAAAAGATTTCCAATTAAAAGAACTATTTCATGAAATCATAATATAATCTAATGTCGACTGATAAGTCAGAGTGGCGTACCTCTCAGGATGTATCCCTTATTTTAATTGACTTTTGTAAGATATCAGCTATCTGTACGAGTAGAAATTCTGCAATTGAGGATTATATTGTGTAATCAGCTATCAAAACCAAAGAATCTTTCTATTTACCAGGGAACAGGAAGGCAGCTCTTTTTTCCCCATTCTCTTGATTATTTGATTAATAAATATAATTTACAGAACTGTTCAACACAGAACTCACGTTGCTGAAAAAAATTCTAAACCTGGTGCAATGAATCAAAGAGTGGGGTTCAGTGGTTTAGTCCCAGGTGTGATCCACTGTGTCTCAATTTATTGAATAGCATTCACACATTATGAAAGGAAACCTTATATTTCTCTAGAAAGCATACTCAGTGGTCGCAGTTTGAACACACTCTTAATTGCGCCTCAAATAACGCAGTCAGAACATTTTGAAGAGGTGTGATAATTTAATGGATGCAAAAGAGTTTTAACATCACTTTGACTAAAAACTGAAACTTTTGGTTTGCACATTTTACAGCAATGTTTAAGCTTTGACAAAAAAAAATTGCAGATGTTTTTACTTGAGGATAGGAAGCACTAGCTTTCCTGCTATATTGTCACATTCGTGAAAAAAAAACAAAGATACAATGCGTCCTGTCATTCCTCCTCATACATAATCTGGGGAGAGTTATTCAATCGAAAAGTGGGGATTTTATCTTGTGAAAGTTTATAGTCAGTTGGTGAAATAAATGCTTTTTTACATCATTTGGCTTAGGATGATACGTATACATGAACATACACACACATACAACCAAGTTGTTTGGGGAATGTATATAGATATTCATTATCCAAACAACGTAGAAATTCTTACCCAAACGGTGGCAGGTTCGATTCATGGAGCAGCTCCATTTACTTTTATTGTTTTGTTGTTTTTTTTTCCTTTTACGTTGTCCGTGCTTTGATACATTAATGTGCTATGATGGGAGACAATTTCAGATAAGTTTATATAAATAACATAACTAATTTTTAATTTTTATTTGGATCATATACATACATTTCTTGGTACATCTCCATATATATATATAAATATATATGTATATATATATATATATATATATATATATATATATATATATATATATATATATATATATATATGTATATATATATATATGTGTGTGTGTGTGTGTATAAAACTGATTGAGCACTCAACAGAAACCTTCACAGAATGTTTCCGTATAATATAACGCAATTTTTCAAATTATGTATATATATATATATATATATATATATATATATATATATATATATATATATATTAATATGAACGAATCGTAAATTTGATATAAATTATGTGAAAGACTCAATCAGTTTGATGCTAAATTTTTGAGATATTTTTTTTATTTTCACGTTAACATCTACACACACATATATATTTATATTTATACGTCCATGCGTGCATGTGTGTGTGTATCAATTTATCAATAAATCATCTTTTATCACATTAATCGCTGTAAATTTTTGGGAATCTGGTGAGGAATTGATGGTTAATAAGCCCCTGTCTTCAAATCGTCATCTCTTCCCATACGTCCGTAAGGATATTAGCTCAAATGTATTGTAAACAATCACGGCTTGAATTTGAACTCAGTTCGCTTAGTTCACTTCCCGAATCCCTAACAATAGCGTTATTCAGAGTAGTGCAGTTCCATCTCTCCGCACTATAAAACACTGACAAAGACCGAAAAATTTATGAACATTTCAATGCGAAGCGCATACTGTAATGTGACATGGATTTTTAGTAAGAAAATCATTCTCAAGTAACTGAGTGCATTCGTATGTTATTTGGCTAACAGCGAAAAAATGGGTTTCTGAATGTTAGGATTTGTAACCTGAGCACTAGTCGTCGATTCTAATGCATTCCCTGATTTTCAAAGTTATCGAGTAAAAGAAATATTAGAAAAAGAAACAACCTAGTTCTGTGCATTTATTCATAATTCTGAGCATCGTTTTGAAATAAAAAGAGAAAGTGACAAAAGGAAATAGTTGTTCGACTCTTGCAGCTAAGTAAAAAAATAAAGCCATTTTCATAGGGCGCCCAGTTGGAGTCGAACTTTCTTGAAGTACTTTGTGGGATGGCCCCGTTGATGAAAAAGTGTCTGAAGTTTTACACCGGAAATAAAAAGGACAGCTGTGGAAGTGCAGTGGTCGGTGATTTAGTCTCTTGCCATAGTTCGTGAATTCAGTCTCTTCCATTTGGATGCCACAGTATTACGGTTGAAATCACATTGATAGATGGATGGATTAATAAAGTGATAAAAATATTTTGTGATGAATCATTTTGAGGAATAACTGCAATTGATAGATATATAGATAGTTAGTTAGAGAAATAAAAAGACACAAAATGTAATGGACAAATAGATAAAAAGATAGATTGAGATAGAATTACAAAGAAAATAAAAATATGGACTGTCATAGATATATTGATACCAGATAGATGAATACATTGACGAAGAAATAGAAATTCAAACTTATATATAGATAGATGAATAGATGAAAAAAGTGATAGAAATATTTTGTGATGAATTCTTTTGAGAAATATCTGCAATGGATAGATAGATAGATAGATAGATAGATAGATAGATAGATAGATAGATGGATAGATGGATAGATGGATGAAAGAAAAGAACCTAACTGTAATTGTTACATTGAAGAGGTTGTAGATGGAAGAAAAATACAAACTGTAATGGATAGATGGAAATGTCTGTATATAGATGGTTTAGGACATAGACTGCAATCTGTAATGATGAAGTGATGGATAAAAAATAAGAAATGCAAACTGTATTTGATAGATAGAAATGTCAATAGATAGATAGATAGATCGGGATATACAAATGCAAACTGTAATAGATAGATAGATAGATAGGAGAAATAAAAATACAAAATGTAATGGACAAATAGATAAAAAGATTGACAGAGATAGAAAAAGAAAGAAAATAGAAATATGGACTGTCATAGATATATTGATACAAGATAGATAGATAGATTGACGAAGAAATAGAAATTCAAACTAATATATAAATAGATGAGGAAATACTTGAATATTAGATAGATAGATCAGGAAAGGGAATTGATAACTTTGACTGATAGATAGATAGATAGATGGATGAAAAAAAAGGAATACACACTGAAATAGATGGATCGAATATTGCCGGATGAAGTGAGGGGGATATCAACTGTATAAAATTGTGTGATAGATTTTTTTGAATAGAAAGAGAAATAAACTTACATTCTGAATCTGATACACATCCTATACTCCTTTAAATATTCAAAACTCTTTACAAAGACTTCTTTTAGGATCACCATCAACTGTGTGGTATGATTATTTTCGAAACCTGTTACACCGATTTGTTGATTCAATCACATGGTTACTGTACATGCAAGCGTTACATAGTATACAAGCTCACTTTGTGATATCCCGATAAACCCCATGGGAAAGCGTATCTATGCGAAGTAAAGTACCCTCTGATTGACTGTCAAGCTGAATCAAAATTGCACAACCCGATTTCGAGCTGTAAACAAATTGGTTGACCCTTTTTGGACTGACATTGTGCAACAAAAAAGGGTTGATGATTTTTTGGATTGGGAGAGTAAATGCATTCAAGAGATTAATGATTAATGAATTTAACATTGCAAAATAATAAATATGATCTATTCAATATGGTTGGTTTTATATAAGGAATAGGTGAAAAGCAAATCGAAATCTAAAAAAAAAAAAAGAAATCATCCCTGATGTATGATAAGTGATTTAAAAAAATTTTTTTTAGTTGAACTGAATTGCAATACAATAGCGAAGACTGACATAGAGTAAATCTGATTCGAAATTGTATTGAAATAATGATCCATAAATCAAGCTGTTTTCTTTTCCGGTTCTTCTATTATTTCTACTAGAGTTTTGCATTGCTGGAAAATATAGAACAGCTAGTTCATGAGGTATTAAGATGTTGATAATTTTTGTCAACTCATCGATTTTTGTTCATACTTTTTTCTTCTCCGGAGTTTTGTGCAGACAATTTTTACACTTTTAAAAACTGGAACCGGTGTATTTCGATGGTTAAGTCAGCATATTTAAAGCCCAAATTTAGAAACTTTTACCATTACGTCAATAGAAAAATAATCAGCAAAAAAGAGAGATGCCTGAATTCTCCTACGTTATTTCAATTCAATCTGTAACTAGTGTACTGATGACGTCACCATTTTTCGATTCTATTAATACATGATTTTAATCATTGGAAAACCATCAACCAGCACTGTCACAAAAACTGTTAGCGAAGGTTTCTTCCGTTTTCAAATTGGTCTGGCTGACTATACATGTATATCTCACACGCCTAGATTGCCTCAATTGGAAAATGCACACATTCACTCAATCATTTTTTTCGGTGAGGGGAGTTGATGATTGCCTCCATCAATCGTCTTTTAGAGGGAGATTCATTATGTATTGTAAGTTTTTACTCAATATTCCCTTAATTTGCGCTTTGCAGTATTTCTATTTGTTCTGTTTATTCTCGTTTGTTTTTTACATTTTAGGTATTTTTTAGCGATCACTGCAAAACAAAAGGCGTGGGAAGTAATTTATTTTAGGATTACTTCATTTTCCGTTTATTTTCCATTCATTTTTTATTAATCATCCCCAACACAGCATGCTGCTTGGAGACGTCCTTCACCAGACAGTTCCTATTGAGCAACCAACCAAATTAGTTTATTTGTTTTTTTTTTTTTTCTTTTGTCCTTGGGCGGCTCTGGCGGGAAAACAAGTAATAATGAATACGACTGAATGATGAAAATTACAGCTGAAAATTGGATTGACTCGTCACGCAAAAAGATTGATTAAAGATTGTCTAAAGGTTTTTTTCTTCACCCCCATCACGACATGCTGCCAAAAAAACATTGGTCCTGTGACGGTTTCTACGTATTGATCATCCAGACATGTTTGTATCCCTTCTTAGTCGGCACAGACAGGAATCGAGAAATAAAAAATACGTTCAAATAATGAAAATTACAGTTGAAAATTGGATAGCCTCATCACAGAAAAAAATATGATAAGTTGGTTAAGTCGAAGTGAAAGAAAACAAAACAGCCGATTAGCTGAGGTAGGAGTTAGCTATTGCTTTCATTATAATTCCCTGTAGACGGATGTAAATTGTCCCATTGGTTTCTCTTTAAAGAGTGTATTATTATTCGGCGTCGGCTTTTGAATTCTTACAGAGATAACATACATATTTAAACAATAAATGTTTTTTTCAGCTACAGACATATTCTCTGTCGATTGGACCGATACTAATGCTGGCATTGATTTCATTTTCATAACGTGATTGACAATTAAGCCTTCAATAACATCCCCGACTTGCTTGCAACTATTGTCATTTTTCCGTTCATTTTCATCTAAACAACAAGGGGAATCTGAAACGGAAAAAAAAATAGACTAGTGATTCAAAAGAGATAATTAAATATACCTGAATAAATGGACTGATATTTTCTAGAAAATTATTTACTAAATGACCGTTTGGTTCAGCGTACGGCAGGGCTAGAACATCCACTTCTGGGTCTGAAACGAAGGTTTCCATCCTACCTCGCGGTACTGGAAGGTATATTCTATAGCCAAACTGAAGAGTTGTAATACAACGAAACACCTGTTTGGGGATGACACAATTATTATTTATAAATATGTATGTATATGTGTGTGTGTGTGTGTATGTGTATGTGTGTGAATTGGTTGGCTTCATGAGGATTTCTTTTTTCGAGGGATTTCCTGCAAATATGGTCATTGGTTGGAAAAAGCCTGTATTGCAGAATAGCCGGCTGACCAGCACGATGGAATTTTAGGCGGGAGACCGACGTGTGTATGGCCGACCCAACCTTACAAATCAACGGACTGCATGCTATGGTCCAACGAAGTGGCGCAGATTGGTTTGACAGCAGTTCCCTCCTCTTGACAGATGTTCGAGCTCGCTAAAGTTGACTAGAGAGACAGAGTGAGTGATAGGAAGAACATGATTGAGAGAGAGAAAAAGAGAGAGTAGCATTCAGAGATAACCCAATACACTTGAGTATCAATGCTTGCCAAGACTAACTAATTGCAAGTTTACAGCAATTTATCCTACATCTGCTAATTACAAGCCATCACAAGTCCACTGTCGGGCAAACGCTTTCAAAGGCTCCTTCCATGGCGAATGTAACTGGTTTCCCTTCTTATTTCATCTCCTCATCTTATATTTGAACATCCTACTGCGTTTGCTTTCCCTTGGGCACCAATGGACTAATTTTTTGCACCATTTATTTCTGTGATATATTTCTGCGCAGTTTGCGTCTATACCGTTTATACAAAATTATATTACACGATTAAACATGCTAATTTGCATACATGCATGAAAGCAATTACCAAAATAATGTTGTTCCACTTAATGTGGTTTTGACTAATTTGTTAGTAATTTTCTGTCGATGAGATTTTATTGCAGGCTTTTAAAACATCCAATTAAAGCATCGATTAAAGGTCAATTCAAAATAATTCCAGCTCAGAATTAGCCTTAATCTGCTCAACTGTTCTCAGAGAAATTTTCCTTCCGATGTGTCTACGCCTCTTTATAAGACGCATTCCGGTCGGAAAGCCCCATTAAACAACAGAAATCGGACGGAAGGAAAATGTATCGCCATTGGAGGTGTGATGTCGTTAATGCTGAAATGAAATGATGTAATGTACGACATCAGCATTTTAGACCTTTGAAAAAGCCATTTACATTTTGCTTAAATGATACTCTCGGAGTATTTCCATATTGCCATGTATATCATGGATTAGATTCCATTGACTCAAAAGAGTGGTGCACGCTCTTCCTCCTCTTCTTGCAATTTCTACCACAGATTGTGGACGTATCGTTTTACTTATGGTCCTTGTTTTTCTTATCTTGAGCTCTCAATCTATTAGACTTCCAACCTTCTGGATATCCCCCAGTTTTGAAAAGAAAAGTATTATAGGGGTTCTATTTACAATGTAACTGTATTAACGAGTAAAGCCCTTAGTTTCTGTTCGAAGTAAGAATCTGCTGATGTAGAGTTCTCTTCCGATCAGTACTTATCCCAGCATGACAGTATCTTCTCAAAGAATATGACTTTATTAACAATCTTCAGCCGACAATAAAAATAGGTCTATTCACCGAACAAATCCCCCAAACTTCCACTAACCTAAACTGATTCATACCCAACCAAAAACCACGAAATAAAACTACTCAATATCGATCTTCCAATTTGACGTGCGTGTTACTAAAGCCAAAAGAGAACTCATGAATTTTAGGAGAATTGATTTTTCAGGGTTTTAGATGAGAAATCGGGGCTTCAAAGGGGCCGTTAGAATATGTTTGTGGACAGGTCTGCTTAGCTTCCCCTCTGAAACATCAATGAAAGCACAAAGGGACACCAAGAGTAAAAGAGTTGCAAGACGTGTTTCTGTCTTGGCAAGAAGTGTTATCGTACCGTACTTTGGACAAAAGACGAAATTTAAAAGCACTGAGAGTTGCATAAAGAACACAAATGGTCTATCACTGTCTCATTAAAAGAAAATCTCAATTGAATAAAAAAAAATAAGCTCGAATCACAGCCTTCAAAATGGGTAGATGCCACGATGATAAAGAGAAAGAAAGTACCCAGGTACTCAACATCAGCTGTATCACACAACAGACAGAAAGTGGGGTAATTGTTCAACCTTATCAGTCCATTGTGTGTTGAAGCCATTCATCTCTAAAAACGTTTTTCTCCTCAAAAATGACAATTCCAAGATGTTCAATGAATTGGAAAGACATCCCTGCTAATCCGTCTCCGTCTCTTTCTCTCTCTCTCTCTCTCTCTCTCTCTCTCTATATATATATATATATATATATATATATATATATATATATATATATATATATATATATATATTACAGGCGTAATTACATTTAAAAAATTGGTAAAAGTTATTAGCTCAGCTGAGTAAGATTAACCATGAAAAAACACAGTGTGATGCCAGAAAGTAATTAAATGTTTCATTCGAAGACAAAACACCTTATAAAGAATTCATTGCAATTGAAAGTATCTATTAATTAAGTGTTTTCCAATTTTTGTCTCATAGTCTTTCTCACGTTCGCGCGCCTGATCTATTAGAAACGCGTGACACCTCATTTATTTTTCGCCGATCCTGTTGTTTATAGAAGTGATTTCCTGTGTGCTGAAGGGAAAAGAAAGTTGACAGATCGTTGTATGTGGTCGGTTCGGTCTAATAAATTCAGACAAGAAGTTGATAGATATTAACTGCTTCTCACATCCTCTGATACTGAAAATACAAGAAAAGTAAATTGATTCAGATATGTACATATACTCGGGGAAGGAAAATAAACTTATTTGCGAAATTAGATTGATGCAAAAGTCCCTAGTGCCACATCTTGCACAATGTTAGAGAAATTTTAGAAGCCTTGAAGCTTCTTATGGCTTATGAAATCGGCTAACACTAGTACATCAAAAGCTTTGCGGTGTTTCTTAAGTTAGAGACATCTGTTGCTCGTGAATTTGCATAAACAGATACAAGTCCGTGGTTAATTTGCATTGACGGATAGAAGTAAGTGTTTAATATGCATAAACATGTACAAGTTAGTGTTTAATTGGCATAAGTCAGTGTTTGACGTGTTTTCATCTTTTTTACTCAAGGTAGAGTTTACTTGTCTGTTCTGTTTGTTTTTTTCAAGAAAGATAATTATAAGTGATGGAAAAGAAGTCCAGCTACAACATTGAGAAATGAGATGGATTGACGTTATCACGTTCGTCATGGAATGTCTAGCGGTGGAGTTATCACTGTCAACGATGATATATCTGAAACAGTTAGCACTGATACATCGCTGTAGACAACACACTTATCCATCAGAAGTGAGATTCTGATTGGTTGATCCTCAATATATATATATATATATATATATATATATATATATATATATATATGTGTGTCTGTGTGTGTGTAGGTATGTATGTATGTGTATTTGTGTGTGTTTAAAATACATTGGTTGATGGAGATATATACGCAGGACTAGGTGTATATAAATTGAAGCGGACATTACATTGAATCAGATAATCTGGCAGAGTATGAACGATTAAATGGGTTTGCCAACCATTCATATATATTTAGTGTCAGCGATAACAATATGTAGAAAAACCTGGAGGAAGATTTGCACATCTGACACAGGAAACTCGTAACCGCCATTGACAGCTGACAATGCATAAACCAAATTCAAATTCACAAATATCAGCACTAGCAAGCGCTGTTTGAGTGGTATTTATTTTCTCTCCCACCAAAGCAAAGTGTGACACAAGGTCGGGTCCTGCGTATGGAAAATAGGAGATGCCCTGGATGAATAGCTCCAGCCGATGCAACTTTTGTTTGCAATTCAACCAAAGCAATCGCTGCCACGAAAACGACAGGTACGAGCCCGACTTGTTCTGTTAAGTGCAATGGAACAGTGCCCCCCTGGGGTGCCGTAATCCCTGGAGCTGGGCCGAATAATAGAAAGGGAACCCTTAGGTTCCTGAATTAGGTCGCAATGCACAGCCTCAGTAAAACCTCATTGGCTGATGCATTGCACCGGCGCACTCAATCTTTGACTCACACTCTCTCCGGCCTATTCGGCAGGCAAGTGTCAGTACCGGCTCTCAGGGCTCTGCTGGGATCCGCTGGGCTCTGCCGGGGAATAGATACTACCCTTTAATCCGTGCTGAAAAGGACAGAAAGGGGGCAAGTGTATCTATTGAACTATCCATCTACCCTCTCTTTTTCACTGTTATATACATACACATGTGTATGTGTGTGCGAGTGTGAATGTGCTTGAGTGCAGTGAAAAAATTGACCTCATGGAAACATTCAGAGTGTGATGGCTAACTCGCCCCCCTCCCCCGTCCCAGGGTTTGTCAGAAATATTGAAACAAAAAATTCTTTGGGAGGGGGGTTGAAAATAAAAGAAATGTACGGATGGTTATTCGTCAACAGGATCATGTAAAAGTCTATGTATGAGAGGATTCAGAAATTTTGTACTTTCAGCTAGCATTAAATTTGTTATGGTCATCTTATCGGGTGTCATTCTATGCTGTCTTATGATTCATTTTGTTAGTGATGGGGCAATTTGGAAATTGGCTGGGCACTAGATAATCATGTAGCATACCGGAATTAAGGCAGATTCAATACAACTGCATCTTTTATCGTTTTGGTCATTTGCAGCTTTTTGGTCGATATTGTGGTGTTAGAGATTCCGATTCGGGACCAAACCATTCAAGTGATTATCCAGGATTGAGACCCTTCGATGTTTGTAAATTAGCTTTTCGAGACGCCTGACTGTCACATATATAGATTGAGTTGCAATTTCTGTGAGGTACCTTGTTGATGCCTGCTTTGGTTAGGGGGAAAAGGGGTGATTTTTTTTTATTCTCAAAATTTTTTCCATCGTGGCGGATGTTTTTGATACGATATGTAAACCCAGCTATTTTAGATTTTGGCTGAGCTGAGTTGTCATCAAGTCAATGGGTAATATGATGCTTCTCTATGAGTTTTGTTATTGCTTTCTTTAATAGTCGTGCGTAGCATATGCACCTTTCATCGTGCCTTTGGTTTTAAAAAAAGCAAAGGTAATTAACGAATCTAGAAGATAATTAAATTTACCAACCCCCTTCGTTTCCTAAGTTTTGGGATGCAGATATTGAGATCCCTTAGACAAATACCTAGATTTGATTTTAGTTGTTTCATTTGAGTAATAGTTTATGGCCATGGTCATTTTTGTTCGTTGTCCTGCTAAATACTTTCTTTATTGTAGGGTGCAATGTGTTCTGTTTAGTACTAATGCACGTAGTGTTCAAATCACATCAATGTGAAATTCATAGAAGATTCTATTGTATTGAATTACGCAAGTCGTTATACATCTAGATTTTCAGATTAAGGATTTTGGGGGTATATTATTATGGCATCATCAATATATATATATATATATATATATATATATATATATATATTGAGAGAGAGAGAGAGAAAGAGAGAAAGAGAGAGAGAGAGATGTATGTGTAAAAATGATCAATGTCTGGTATGATACTTTTAAAGGGACCTGATTCACGGAATCCCAAAGGGAGACGGGCTAACATCCCTGTGAGAGGAACCCCATAGATCAGCCGATCTTCTGTCTGTGAATAGTTTAAATTGGCTCAGGAAAAAATTGGTTTGTTTTGTTTACATGATCTAAGGATCTAGTTGGTGGATAGGGCTAGTTTGGTGTAAGATTTTTCGAAGTTGTCATCGATGCATCGAAGTATTTTTGACACGGATATTTGTAAATAGTAAAGTGACGTCTACAGTGGCCATAATACAATTACTCATATCTTTTTTAAAAATTTTTTTATTGAATTTTCTTGGTAAACGGTTCTCAGTGGAGTGGTTAATATATTTATCAGTGCTCTGGATACTATTAAAGGACACTATCTATTCTTGACTCCTATGCGGATCTTAGGTTTTTGCATCACTGTTAAACCGTATAGTTCAGTTGATCTGATTATGAAAATTCTACCATAAAACTAGCCCGATATATTGGAGAGGGGAAAAACTTTCTGTCATTTTTCATGGTTAGGACTTTTGTATGTTTTTTTTTCTCTCTACATTGCGGCATTCTTGATTGATTCAATATTTTTTTGTAATATCTACTCTTGTTTTCTTTCAATCCATTGAACTATTACTATACTTGTTCCTACGTTTGGCAAACTCCAGTCAAGGTTTGAGATTATTTGATGCCCGTAACAGAAATAACCAGAACAATCCCCGGCAAATTAAAATAAAGTCTTGATTCTTTGTCAATCAAGTCACTTCAAAATTAACTCAAGATTTCCGTACTATAAATTGGAACTGCTGAAAAATTTTTCAGTCACCAACACACTATTTTTTCTGCTATTTAGTTTCAAACAACCAATGACTTATTCTTCAAAATTGTCTGTGATATATTGTACAGTGTAATGACACAGTAGCCATTTTAAAAGTCTTTAATTGTTTTTTTTGTTTTTTGTTTTTTTGTTGTTTACGTAGGTTGAACTATTTCATATGAACCAGCCCATTATACCTTCTAGGTTATAATCGGAATCTGACCAAAACCAATTATACAATCGAGCATTCTATTGAAAATATATGGCATTTGGATGGATGAATATCGAGAATTATTTGTTGCCGCAGTTAATCTGTATTAATCATGACATCATGTTCAACTTCTATTCAACAAATTTGTTATGATTCATCGATTTTTTCATGTAATAACAAATTTATTTTTCATTGTCATTCGTGAAGCTATTTCCTTGAACTTTTTCAGTTTCTATTTTTCTTTAATGATTCTCACATCCTTCTTGTTGTATCGGCTTCAGATATTTCTCAGTTATTAGATACCGTCAATTAAAGCAGGAAAAAATATCAAAATGGTTTTTTTAAGCTTTCAATATATATATATATATATATATATATATATATATATATATGTGTGTGTGTGTGTGCGTGTGTGTGTTCAGCTAAACATGCATAGGAAAGCATATGTACGAATATATAAGTACACAGACATATATACATATATGCACATTTATGACCATACATACACACATACACACACACACACACACACACACACATATATATATAAACATATATATATATATATATATATATATATATATATATATACTAAATGTTACTTATTGTGGTTGGCCACTCATTACAATCGAGCTTACGATACAAGTTAATTTTCATGCCAGACACTGTTGCTGCCTGTGCTTGTTACTACACTGTGATGACGTTAGTGTTGATTTTCACTATCTCTCTATCCTTCTTTTTCTCTCTTTCGCTTTTTATATATATATATATATATATATATATATATATATATATATATATATATATATATATATATATATATATATATATTGAAATGTGCAAAGTTTTCTCTTAGTTATCAAAGCAAAAAAAAACAGACAGTTCTAACAATGTAATTTTCTAATGTTCATTTTTATCATTCGAAAAAAAAGATACCCATCTGTATGGTTCAACAGTACCAGTTGCCTCCTCCTCCAGTCAGCTTTGCTGTCTTCTAAATTATCTCATATGTACCATAATAAACAACAATGATGCTGCAGACGCCATTTTCTTTTAATAGACTTTCTTTAAATAAAGACTAGATGTAACCTGTAGACGCTATCGACGGGGCATGTCTGCTTTTGCACTTGTCGAACCTTTAATAAATGCTATCATTGAAATGTCTAGCTCTGTATGCACCCGATGTAATGTTCTTTATAGTTTTTGCTTTCCTTGTAACGTTTCGAAACTATTGATAAACATTAAATAAGTTGCAGAATAAATTGTTTAAATGTTTTTCGTCTATTCAATGTCATTTTGATCGACTGCTTACAAATAATGGTTTTCCAGTGGCGAAAAATTCAAGGTCATGGTGATATATTTGCTGAAAAAAAATTCACAAAAATGTACCAAATATCGAATGGAAAATACGATAACTAAAAAGTTCATTTGGCGTGTATTTTGCTCAACAATCATTCCAGACGAACAAAGGATACAAAGGCTACGCAAAGAAAATGGATTTTTTTTAGTTTAACCCAGTTCCATGGGATTTAGAGCTCTTGCTTATTATCTATACATACAAAATACTGGATTGGAACGCACGAGTCAAAATGTTGAGAATACTCTAAAAATAAATGGGTTAAAAGTTGCTTCCTCTGCAAAATGATTAATACGCTTTATCAGGACATAAAAGCCATGTCTATAGATTGGTTGGCTGTTTCTTCAGTCTGATTCCTGTAATAACCTTAAAGTTATAATAGAATTGGTCCATGTGAAAGGATTCTGGAATGTAATGTTTGTGAGATGTGTTAGGCCGTTGTGACCTACCAACGAAACATAAGTCACTAGAACAGCGGACTCAAGAGACTCTAAACAAGAGTTAGTGTGTTAATACTTTTCTAAAATGCTAGATTAGGGATTGGAGATATTTCTTTTCTTTTGTTCTAATAAAATGGTTTTCAACTTTTTTTAAGGTTACTTCCAATACAATTTTTTTGAATAGTAGTATATCAGTGGGGTTTCTCTGACATAATATTTAACACACACACACATATATTCATCAACTTTTATATATACATAATAACCGTTTCATTTCTTACGGGTATATGCAATTAAAAGCATGAGGGTTGCTTGAACGTCTCTGAAAAGCAGTTTGGCGGTTGTTTCATGGATCCCTGGGTCACTCAATGTTGAAAAGTAATATGATCTTGAACGATAGAAGAGGCAGAGAAGCGACATCGCAAGAAAAAAAATTACAGAGAGGAATAAATTGGTCCAAATATCGACAGGAGAATGTGAACAATCCTCTGCGAATTGAAAAAGGGGTTCACTTTGAAATACTTACTACAAAAGGCAGATGAAGGCCAGAGGGTGCAATGGACGAAACAGTGAGTCTATGAAAATCCAGTGCATACTGAAAAGATGAAAAGAGATCATTTCAACCGTTGATTGCAAAAATAAATCACTGTAGCCTGTGCATGTACCAGAACTAATTATCTGAAAGGACATCTATAAGTTCCTTAAGAAACAGCAGAGTGTTTCGGCATTGTTGGTAAAAACAAAGCCATAGAAACCACAAAAAGAACTCAAAAGTCATTTTAGATTGTGCTTAATGGTCTACTCGCAGAAATTTGCAGGTTGCAGCCTCAAAATGTGACCAGGAGCACCAATTAATAGACCGACGTATAAATGGACACGGACTTCAAAGACGGAAGAATAAATTGCACACTTGGCTGATCCGCCAGGTGGGACATTTGTGGGGCTACAGTAATTCTATTGCAAATAAATGATGAAGTAATCACCTATTAGATAATGGCTCAGAGTTTATCGAATCCATGAACATTTTATAGCTCACCATTGTAATATCCTACGATTCAGCAGAACTAATTATCATACTGACTTTACATAATGTATTGAGCACGCTGGTATTGAAGGAAATACGAAAAAAGTATATAGAATCTATCACAAATCATCTGACGTACTAATCATCATACCAGAGCGTTGTTGGTATCAAAATTTTTGAGTACAAACCTGTTTTGATGCCCAAGAGGATGGTAGACTATTACGAGGGCAGAGTACTCTTGAAGCATCCTGATTTTCGGAACCTATACACGTATTGGTTTGTGTGTGATCATTTGCAGTAATCCAGCGATATTAGCTTTATGTTTAATCTTGAATAAATTGAAACACATATTCAGGCGCTGCATTTTCATTGTCATGCTATATATATATATATATATATATATATATATATATGTATATGGAAGTAAGTATGACATTTTCATTGAAAGCTTTTCTTATCCAGAATATCTTTGCACTGCTTTTTGTACCCTTTTTTTCATTTTCCAATTTTTCCTTTATTGATTTATCGTGGTTCTTATTTTCCCACGTGATCAAGAAAAGATTCCAAGGGACACAGATACAGAAAATATCTAGAAAAAAAAAACTATAATAGAAATGTTATCATTCTGAGCTTTTTTGATGTTCGATCGTGTGTTATCTATATTTCAATTTATCCATCTATATTTCATATATGAATTCCGTATATAAAACATAGTATATGTAGCTAAAAATCAATACGAATAAATTAAAAATATATCTATACGTAGATTTATCTCACACTTAGTTTTGTATGGGCATTCTCTCTGGAAATCCCTAGACACATTGGTTATTTTTTACGCTGCCTTATCAAAATACATGATAATATATCAGCACAACATACCATTTCATAGCTAAAAACAACGATATACACTAAATATCATTTACAAACTTTGGCTCGGTACGCTGGAAACGTACAACATGTAATTTTTTGATATTTGATATTTGTCATCAGGGATAATAACAATGAAAGAAGTTTGTAAATGAGGCATACGCTTCGTTGTATGAAAAAGTCAGTAACAGTGGATTTTCAACTAGTCAGGAGACAGGCAGAAGTCAACAACTGCTATATCTTATATTCTGATGAAAAAAAAATTAAAATATGGTTATATCTTCAGCCCACTAGCTCCCTTTGTGTGATCAGTATTCCTCATGCATATGTAGCAAGCCAGCGAATCGGACCAAACGTGAACTGGAGAAACCTGTTGACAGTTTCAGTGACAGTTTTGTTGACGGTTTCTAATATATATGATATCACTAATCGTCAGATATCTATGACAATTCACAAAAGATACGACAATCATGTTGAAAATCAAGATTTTAGATTCTGCTCTAATCTTGACACTAACACCACTTGTTTGAAACAAACAGCCATTTGAACCGTTACAACAAGCTATTCGTATTTATTAAGTTTACCCTGTTGAGAAGCAGGTGCAAATTTGGAACCAATTCAGCATGAACTCTTATTTAAAACTCCCACCAAAACCCATCGGGAGGAATATTTTTAATGAAAAAAAAAGTTTTTCCGGACAGAGTAAGGAGTAAATGTTTGAATTTTCATTCCTTTATCCCTAATGATACGGCCCGTACATGTGATACATAATTACGTAGGTCGAATTGAAACCTGAAGAAAGAAAGGATGCTGACAGATTTGGTGAGATTTTTGTTCACCCTTTCCTAATCAAAGCGACAGAATGAGTTGGACACATTCAAAAACGACGGTTCAAGTAGTTCATCCTGTAATAATCATTCAATGATTTTCATTATATGTATTGTGTATCATTACGATACACATTGCAAAAACATTGTATCAATGGTCTTTCTTTCTCATAACTATTTTAATAGCAATCTATCGTTATATGCTATGTATTCACTGGTAAGCAACTGAAATGACGTATGAAATATCCAGTTTACCTACAGTATAGTTGAACACTGTCCGGTAGAGCCAAACATCGAAAAAGGACCTACAGCTAGTATCATCGAATATTTTGCAGACCGCAGCTTGTAAACTTTCTCATCTCAAACAATAGGAGATCATTCCATGTGTCCATCCTTTCACTAAACAGTTAAACACTGTATGCATCTTATTATTTACTACATTCAATTCAGTCTAGTACTAATAAGGTTTATCGAGCAATGATCGGAATCCCGACAGTTATTGTGTTGTTCGAGACTGGTTTCCTAAAACACAACCCCTCAACAAGGTTCTGTGCAATGTTATTTATAAACACAAGTACTATGCAAAACAGAATAAATCGAATAGCCAATCGAGGGAATTGGCTTTTGTCATACACAGGTAACGTTTGTCTTACGTGCGTTATAAAGGTAATATGATTGATATCAACAACACAACTCATGTAGCTCAAAGTAGCTCAGCCAAATTAAGTAAATTCACAATGCAACTTTTGTCCGATTGTGAACAGAGATTTTGAATCCTGTATTTGGTTCTAAGGGAAAGTCAATAACACAAGTCATGCAGATATGTTCCATTTAATTAGTTGTGCTTTTAACCAAGATTATGAAAAACTTGCAGCAGACTCATTTGCCTGATGTTGTGTTCAAGTTTGCATGTTCAGTGACCTGGCCCTATCATTCACCTCAGCAACGACAAAGCATCTCTCAAACAACACGTGGTCTTTCCACTGGAATAACATCCAAACACTTTCTAAGTCATTATCAGGGCTTGCACTGCTGGTGTTTGTCTAAAAAGGGCATATTTCGGTAATTGTCACATTCTTCTCTATTCTATTGCATTAAGCTAATGCACCAAAATGAATTCCATGGCTCTGGTACCGCATTTACTATAGCATGTTAATTAATTCAAATAAAAGCACTATAGTATTAATACCACAATCGTGGCATTGCCATTCTTGATATAATTTGATATGTGAGGTCTGAGTGAGTTTAATTGTGATACGTGGCCCGCAAGGTGTCTGCCAGATAATTCATTATGTAATGATTTCGGTTCAGTTGTGGTGTTGTGTCACACAAACGTTACCTAGGTAAATATTTTGGGAGTTTATGTGTCCCACCTCTAGTAAGGAACAAGAGGACTAAAATTAATAAACACTATCCTCAGTAGAGGGTAATATCAAAGAATATGTTTAGATCTGCTCAATCTTCCGTTTTCAAAATACTGAAAGGATAAATTTAAATGAACATTCCTGATTCTAAAGGGCATTTATTCAACGTTGTAAAAATCCCTCAGTTATTTAATAATGTAAATCTAAATATCTTGGACTTTTCTTGAAGATTTGAAACTACTTACTGCTTAAGACGGACTGTCATCATTAGAAGAATGTTGGTATTATAATTTATCCAATTAGCTGGTAATGTGACAAAAAAAAATGTCCACTGAGCTTGATATGGACAGTTGAAGAGCTGGAGTTCCTGCTGAAAGAATTCTTCATGGTCTGGCATAAGAGATATTCTTTCAAGCATATGATTTAGAGGAGCTGATACGTATTCGGTTGTACCGCATAAAATGGCCGTTTCCGAAACAAAAACATGCTAAGTGACTGTTATTTACAAAATCTATAAATTTTCGGCAAGAGCTCAAATATTTCCTCTTGAGTGTGTTTCTACAACATCACTCAAATACTCACCATCAACATCTGATTAAGGTTCATCATCCAGACTCTTATCTTCAGAACAGAATTTGTTGAACAAACGTTGCACTATTATTTTTGAGCAAGTTTCTACTCCAAAAGCAAAATTGATGTTTTTGAGAGCTTAAACAGTAAGGTTAAAAGATAGCAAATGTCGTATGATCTGTCATATATGTAAAAATACATTTTCTACTCCAGAATTTGTCGAAACCTGAAAAGAAAAGCCATTTTCTGTGGGACAGCCTAATGTTATTATGGAATATCCGACCAGACGGCATTCAAAAGATGGAGCATTTTTTTGTTACCGAAGATTTTTGGATTTTTTAAAAAAGTTTCTACGATCGATAACAACTCGGACATGACTTATGTAAATTGTATTTGGAAGCATATGAATCAATTCGTCTTTGGACCTATCATTCAGGAGACTCTCCAATGATATTCTCCTTTGAAAGTTATGTATGAATAATTATAATATTAAATGAGACCTTCGTTTTCTTATATAATAATTTTATAGTCATTTAGATTTAATTACGTGTACCACAGAAACACACACAAAAGTTGTGATAATTTTTATGCAAAGCATTCACAAATCTTAGCCCAAACTCTTGGAGAATACGGCTACTCATGAAAACTCAGGTGCAGGTACATATATATATATGTATATATATATATATATATATATATATAGAGAGAGAGAGAGAGACAGACAGACAGACAGACAGACAGACAGACAGACAGACAGAGGGACAGAGAGACAGAGAGGCAGAGACAGTGAGAGAGGAAGAGAGTGAGAGAGAGGAATGGGGGAGAGATAGTACATGTCTGTGTGTGTGGTTTTCCAATTGTGATAAACACCATTTGAAAAGAAAAATATTCAATTGAATTAAAAATCGAAATCCACTTGACATCATGACACACGGTGTGGATACCCGAAGATCAGTTGCAAAACTGTTACCAGTAAATTATGAGATGGTTTGACAAATTATATAAGTTCAGGAAGTACTGAATTCGTAATACCCATGATGGACAGATCTGGTTAGTCTTTGGGATCAACGAACTCTGAAAGCTTCATGACGATATCAGTGAAATTTTATTTTCCTTGATAAATGAAATGAAATTTTAGGGATATATATATATATATATATATATATATATATATATATATATATATATATATATATATATATATATATATATATATATATATAAGTAGCCTGAAACGAGTATGACGACCAACAAAAGCATGCAATATGACGGATATTTTATAAACTCTTTTCAAGAGATTCATTTCGAAGATAACTTTTTTTTATGCACCCGTGGATTGTATTGATTGTGCTCTCACAGACTGCACCTCGAAGAACTCTGAAGTCTAGTCGGGATAAGGGAGCGTGTTGATGATATGTGATGCCCAGCGACAGCTCCCCTGGAGGCAATATTCAATAGAAATGCAAACTGAAATTAGCAATAGAAGAGCTAATAACTCGATCAATATAATTAAAGTCCGGGTGAAGATCACTCTTGTAGACTTTAAAAAATTGTCAAAAGAAACTGTCATAAGAACTCTCAACATAGGTTTCTCTTCGTTTTTTAAGCTGGTTTGGCTGGTGGACTTGCTGGCTATGTTTCATATGTATAGATCAAAGCAAAAAAACAAATGCATTTGAATTCCCTCTTTATTGAGTTGGCGAGAAAACGGTCTCTAAGTACGTCTACAAGAGAAGACTTTTTGTTTGAAAGACTTTATATTGTCTTTCTGTCTAAAAAGTAATATCAGCCTGGAGTTAATTGTCTAAGAGATAGTTTTATATTCTAAAAAAGATCCTAGATCCTTTTTATACAATTAGATCACAAAGGCAATCGTGTCGTTTGCACATTCCCTAGTACGTAACTCATCCATCTCAATCATCTATACCGTGTTTTTCTTTCAAACAGATTTTGCAACATTCATATAATTTTTTAGTTAGGAGTTTAATATTGTTCACATAGTTTGTATTTGCCCCCTTTTTAAATTTCGGACAATTGTGAACCCTGATAGAAACAACTGTCACGAGATGAAACGCATCCATTGATAACCCCTTTTTTCCATTTTTAAGGAATTAGCACAAACACACCTCACTGCCAGAAGATGTGAATTTGTCTTTTGAGTGACTTGATTGTTCAGTTAATATCTGCAGCAGTGACCAAGGAATTTTCATTGGAGATAAAATAACTGTTAACCTACCTAATAATCTGGCACTCTCATCAATGATTTAACTGATTTTTTAAAGCTTTGCGTCGGAGTGATTCCAAATTTTCATAGTATTCCAGCTTTTCCTCGTCATATTTCATGGTTCTTCGAGAGATAAACAAATTTGTCAATTATTTTTGGCGAAATCAGTACAATTATTTTTCTACCATTGTTTTGGTTCTCTAGCAAATTCTTATAGTGATGCAGCTCAGCCGAATGTCTGACGCCAATTGTGCATTTAGTTTTGAAAGCATATGACCTGAGGCTGATTTTAAATATTTCAACCATATAGTTTACAATCTCATGTATTTCTCTGCAAAATCGAATTGTGCAGTTTTCTAGTGTTATATACACACAAATACGCACGCACGCACACGCACACATACACACATGAGTGTCCGTGCTTGAATATTTGATGATTCCCAATATAATATTTAACGAACAACATAATGGTCCAAAAGTGGCTGAAAATAATGAAATCCATTATTCTGTGTTGAACACAGAGTATCTTATACATCAGCAAGGAAAGAGGAATAACTGACTTGTACGACAAGATATCGTAAGATTATTTGAAAGACTGTTTAAAACAACATTACGTCATTTTCGAACAGAAGTTATCTTCAGCCTTTGGAGTAAAGTTTATGACTATATATATATATATATATATATATATATATATATATATATATATATATATATATATATATATATATATATATATATATATATTTATATATATATATATATATATATATATATGAGGAGGGGTGTGTTCCAAGCGTGCGCCCAACTAATCTTGTATATACGCACTCACATATAAATATATCAGATACCCCGTATATATATATATGTATTCATATATATATATATATATATATATATATATATATATATATATATATATATATATACACATACATATATATATATATATATATACATATATATATATATATGTATGTATATATATATATATATATATATATATATATATATATATATATATATATATATATAGTGTCATCCAAAGACAGCTGTTTCGATGTGTTACATCTCATCAGTGTGGCTATAGACATTATCCCATTTAGTACTGCGAGGCAGAATTGAAACCCCCCCCCACACACACATACACACACACATACATATATATACACATATATATATATATATATATATGTGTGTGTGTGTGTGTGTGTGTGTGTGTGTGCGTGTGTGTTTACTACTAAATCCTGATCAACTACGTATACACCAAACAAAAAATAATGCACTCACAAAACATGGGTTCAATACTAAACATGCAGATAGCATTAATTCCACTAGTAAAACCAATACTGACAAGATCATTCATACGCACACAAATACCAGTATTAAGAATAGATATTTACATATGAACAAAAACATCAAAAATACTTACATAGGTACTAATAACATGCACACCAATAACATAAATAGACGCACATATGAACAAACCCAATGAAAATAGTTAGATAGATACTAAAAACACTAACACCACTAACAGAAACGGACACTCACATTTGGACAGACACAACAAAAATAATTACATATATACTAATGACAAAAACACTACACACCACAGTGACCATATAAATATTACTCCTCAAACTCCCTAAAGCAAAAGCCTTAGGAAAAGCATCCTTGCTCATTTGAACATATTGACCCATCCAAGGCATTCAGAAAACTCAATCCAGCACTCTGACCTGCAACACACACACACACACACACACACACACATACACACACACACACACACACACACACACTCACACACATCACCAAAAAACGAGATAACCCCAAGACCACTAAACATAGAAAGGGGGTCAGAAAACATAATTCTGTCCCTAATAAAGATTTTAGAAAAATTCGTAGAAAAATCACCACAAATCATTTGAATCCAGGAAGAACCAGAAGGCAAAGTAATTAACCTGAGTAAATGTATATTCACGAAGGGTACCTTTACACTCCTTAATAAGGGCTTAAATGTCTGTCCCCGACCCCCACACTTCAATGAAAAACATCCCCACCAAGGCGTTGAACTATTTCTTTTAAAGAATTTAACTTGAAACAATTTTGGAAAGTCACACCATAATAGAAACATCCTAAATAGACTTAAATGCACTGACTTTGACCTAAAAACAATAGACATTATTATTCGAACATACGAACAAGTAGTTTGAGAGGACATGAAAGCCGACATCAGCAACAACAATTACCAATCTTTACCACACGACAACCCGTCCACTAAAGAACAAAAAAGCCTTCAACAAACTCAAAATCAACACGGACTTGATAATCACTAGAGCAGATAAGGGGGAGCATTAATCATCTGGGGTCTAGATGAATACCCCTTATAAGCAAACACACAACTAAGTAACACTGAATTCTACAAAGAACTCCCTAGGGATCCCTTCAACGAGTACATAAACATAACAACCAAAACCTAACAGAGTTATTCAACAATAATATGGTAGATAGAAGAACACAGAATATATTTAAACCCATATATATATATATATATATATATATATATATATATATACACACAGTATATGTGGTACAAATCAGGCTAGCAGTATAACATAATATAATCATATATCAACGATATAACGCCACACCTGAAATGTATTGGATTTATTTCATAGTGTGCTCGATACATACAACATTTTACTCGTGGAGATGAGTTGTTTTAGAGTAGCGCTGGAAATAAGTAGTAGGTTGTGAATTCGCTACACAAACTAGCTCATGTTTCGGTCCTCTCTGGGCCTTTGCCCGAAGAGGCCTAAAAAATAAAACCTGTGAATGATAGGATCGCCTCATCAAAGTGGCGATGCTCTTACCATTGGTCTAAACAAATGTCGGTAGTTTGAAAGCCGAAAGACTGCTTCACTCTTTTCATAGCAACAGTTATGTACAAAGAAATGGATGTATATTATCCGTCAGAATGATTATGGATTGCGTTATATAACATTAAAAAAACTTATTTGCAATCAGCCCGTCATTACACGGCTGATGGCTGTTCTATAATGTATACAAAATTCCGATTTGATACAACGCAATTTATAATTATACGTGGTTCTTTTCATAGACGTCCTCTATGTAACCATTTCTTTTGGTTGTGATAGTTACAATTTTCCTTTCACATTCTTCGTTTATTATTAATCAAGATAATTTCGTCTGTTATTTCCTCGTCTTTATTTTTGAGTTTTGAATTTCTAATATATTAAAAAACATTCATGAGATTCCAATTGATTAAAAAGTGAGAATAGTCCAATATCTTAGGGTTGTTTTTTGTTTTTTTCCTTTTAATATTCTTCAGACGATTTTTTCATCATTTTTTCCTCATTTTCTGACGACTGAGGAGTTTTTTTTTTCAAAGGTTCTAACAGATAAACTCAAGATGTCTTTTCAGTAAGCCATGTTTGTTCTGATATCATTCCGTGTCAGTGAAAATCAACTGAACTATTGAAATCACCAAAGTTGCATTCTTTTGTGTCTTGAAATCAATTAAGAAATCTATTTTGAAAATATTTCTTGCTCATGAAAGGATTGATGAACTCAAACATGAATATTGTTTAGCACCTGGTCTCGATTTTTTTTTCTTTTTTCATTGAACATTATTTTTGGCTTGAAGCTTTAATGAATTCTCCAGACAAGAAAAATATTATCTGCAAAAATATTAATTTTAATACATTTTATTTCCTGTCAAAAATAGAATAAAGTAAAAAAAAAATAACACAGGTCTGGTCAGTCACTCAAAAGAGACTATCACGTGAGCAATATTTTTTTTTTTTTTTTGGCAACATGCCGTGTTAGTGGTGATCGATTAAACAATTGTATGAATAGGTGATCAATGAAAAGGTTACATCTCACAGCCTCTTTAGGGCAGTGATCAGTTGAAAAAAACTAAAATTAAGAAATCAGCAAGCAGGGATGCTGCTGGACACAAACCACTTGATTGATTTAGCATGAATTTGCATTGCAAAAAACATGCCACCATCACTATTACCCTATTTAAAGGGAATCTCCAAAAGACGGATTTTTTTTTTTAAAGACAAAATAAGGAGTAAATATTCTCATTCTTCTATAATCGTCTGTGATGCTACTTCGTGTGTTACATACATACGTACATAACCAGCTACCCAGACCAACTTGATAACTGAAGAAACCATTCTATGAAAGTCCTGGTGACAGTTTTGGTTGACGCTCTTTACTGCCACAGTTTTTCCTGTTTTATTGGTGCTCTATTAACGATTCTTCTAATTATGATATTGCTGTCAACAACACGTGTTTGCTGTAAATACCTAAAAAGAATTGTGATTAGTTTTGTTTGCTTTATTTTTTTCAATGTGCAAACGAAGATGTGCAAGTGGCCGAGCAGTTGATGACACAGAAAACGAAAGCCGAGATCGAATCTAGGTTGAAACAACTGGCATTCAACATAATCACCATCATCATCGTCAGCTGCAGTTGTTGTTTTTTTAGATCCAAAATTAGCTAGATTTCTCATCATGGAGCCAATCACTTTTTAAACTACGGCATCTTATTTTCTGTCGGCCATAGTTTCCCATATGATCCGTGGGGATCCAAGTGATGAGTCGTGATGTTCAACAGTACTCTTTCACTGATGTATCTGTATTCATCTCTTCCAGACCCCTTTCCGACAAGTCAAAGGCTCATCACCCTCCTGTCATAGATAAAGCTACCACGAACCTTAACTAACCCATATGAAACAATAACTCCAATAGTTTGTTATTGTCTACAAGTACCTTCTTTTAATCTGCGCATTCATACTCGTGATTGTAATTGTTCTGGATATGCAAATTACATGTTGATCATTGATTTTGAATGTGACAAATTTCTGCAGTTCTGAAAAAGGGTGAAATGCATGTTGAGACCGACTTTCTAATCGGTTAGCAGCGTTCGTAAAGATCTGGGTGATGCGAATAGTGTGTGGTTAGAAAGAGATAAACTGCATGTGTAGGTTTGGCAAAGATGAAGAGATATGATATGGAACAAGGGGGAAAGAAATACGAACATCTTTCTACATTTCATCATATTATTCCTCTTTTTAGATCAATTTTCGAGACAAACTAAGAAAGTACATGGGAAGAGAACGTAACAAAGAAGGAAAAATAAGATAGAGGGAGAAAAAAGAACAAAAAGGGAGAAAGCGAAGAAGAAAATATGCTATATAATCTTTATAACTAAGGTGTTCACTCAATATGTGTGTGTATATATATATATATATATATATATATATATATATATATATATATATATATATATATATGTAGATACTTTCTTCATTCGTAAGTAAATTATATTGCATTTTGGACCATACGTTTTGTTTCATTTTTGATGCAATCATTTTTTTTTGTTGTTGTTTTGGAGTTTTCAACGGGGATTAGTTTGGAGATTCATATGGGAACAAATAGATTTATTACAGAAACAAACGTATATAGATGGTGTCAAAAGTATTTATAAAACGATGCAGTTTATACACAAAATCTATTCTTTTCTTAGTTTACCTCAGCTTTGAATGATTTTTCAATAATCCACCTGGAAAAATATATCAATGATTTAAATATACTGATCCAATCTGTTTGAGACATTTTTCATGGAGACAGAATACCAAGCCGGTAATAAGAAAATGTATTGTGTTTTATTTGCGATTTGTTTATTTGTTGCAAAAAGAAACTTGTGTATTCCCCAGTATGTACTTGGAGCAGTATATCCCAAAACATAGGTGTTGACTGGGATTAGATTAGTAAATTCAATAAACATGTTAGGGGCAAAGAAACAGGAACCTACCTAAATCAAAGTATGCGAAACCTGAAAAAAAGTACCACTACATCTACCTAAAATAACAGATCTCCACGAAATTCTGGGAAGAAGAAGAAATCAATCGATTATCACTCTGAGATGGCAAGCTTTCAGTAGAGCAAACTAAAATCTTGAGAACAAGAAAATGCCATTAGTCTTAAAAGGAAAGGTCTGCAAGCAGTACATCCTCCCAATAGTCACCGATGGAGCTGAAACATGGAACCTAACCAAGAGATTGACTCTCAAACTGTGAATCAGTTAATGATCACGCGACAGAATCGTGGTCAACATCACGTGGAGAGATTGCAAAACGGCACAGTATATTCAAGAGAAAAACAGGAGTCAGGGATGTCATAAAATTCATTAGGACACCCAAATGGTAATGAAATGCTCTTGTTGCACGAATGTCAGAAACAGATGAACATCACGACTCACTACTTGAATCCTCGGAGATCATATGCAAAATTGTACACATATTGCATGACAAACTATCCAAGTCAAGAAAGTATTGGCCCCGTGACGTCCATGATGGAGAGGACAGTCAAATTTTTTTGAGAGGTTTGTGTCCAACAACAGATGCTAAGATGATGTTAGTTTCATGGTCATACTTCAGAGGCTAGGGACTTATATGTAGTGTAACATTTGAAAGTATAAGTATATTATTCTGATATATGATCTCCGAGGCGAATAGCAGATCGACTGAAGAAGTGTACCACCCCCTGTAGATATCATGATCGGTCATTAAAATTCCAACCTAGGATATAGGCGTTTCCCATCCCTTCCCATGACAACTGTGACTGTGCTAATCCTTGAAAATTCTTCCTAGCAAACTTTTCTCTCCCAAACCTCCACCATATCTGATCTTTTCCTCCAGCGTTTACTGCCTCTTTGATTTGTTCCATCTGTTGACAGATCCTCTTGCTAACCCATCTCAGTTTTTAGTACTATTTTCATAAAATCTTCCATTTTGATTCTCTCTCTGATCAATGTTGATTTTTTTTCTATCTCTTGTGGTGATTATGTAGCATTGCTCTTTCCATATCTCTCGGTGTAATTCCAAGTCAGACCTGTTTGTTTCGATGATTCCCATGTCTTGTATCCGTTGGCCATAGCTGGTATTATGTATTCATTTTTCACTTACGCTTCAAACACGTTGGCAGAGTGGTTTTCCATACATATTCTTCATTATGAAGTGATAACTAACCAATCATTATGCTTTATATTATTCTGCTTCCATGTATCATGCACGATAATAATAATAATAATAATGATGATAAAATCATGAAAGCCAGGGTATTGCCAGTCATAGTAGGCACACAGGGAACTGTCCCAAAGACACAGAGGGTGAAACAGGAGGAGATCGGGATAAGGGGGAGAATTGAGACTGTGCAGACCACAGCACTGCTAGGAACTGCACGGATACTGAGGAAAGTGTTTGAAATATAAAGACTGCAGTGTTAAATGTCAATGGCGACCCAACAGAGGAAGGGAAATGAAAGCAGAAATGTGAGCTGCAGCACAGGCATGATGGGCAGGGGAGGGAAGAGATCTTGGCTGTAGACCTGAGTAGACTTATTGTCACTCAGCCTTCAGCAATAACCACTGGGCAACCGGTGTGAAACTGTAAGCAACAGTATTACTGCGACCTATGAGTACTAGGAGAGAAGGGCTAGAGACTTGGGGAGACTTGCAGTTACTCAAACTCCAGGGGTTACCATCAGGCAGCTGGTGTGAGATTGCAAATATTATTATTATTATTATTATTATTATTATTATTATTATTATTATTATTATTAATAATAATAATAATAATAATAATAATAATAATAATAATAATAATAATAATAATAATAATTATAATAATAATATTTTATTTTGGTTTATGTTGTTACTAAGTATTACGCTCGTCTTTCTCCTGCTAATCTTCCGATTTAGATCAGTCAGCATGTTTTGTTATTCCCTCAATGCTTTTGACACGATTGAAACGCCATTGGCCCTTTCCAAATAGTTTAGATATTATCCGTCTACGTTCTTTCTGATTTCCTCCCGGTCAGTTTTTTTTGAAGACGTGTTCAAGGCACACTGTGAGTAGTCCATGCAATGCAACATATTACAACGTCGGATTAGATTAGGTCAATCGTTCAATCTGTTTAGACCATGTCTATATCTTTAATCTTTAATATACTTTGTAGGAAATCGAAAATTCTCTGCTAAAATAACGCTGGCTAAGATCGTTCTTGAATGTTCGGAGTGTGCTACTATCTACCACTGAAGCTGGGAGAACGTTCTATTGGATTATAACGTGACATGCAAAAAAGTGTGGTCCAAGATTTGTCCTAAATATGAGAATTTTTTTTCCTGTTTCAATACATGACTTTAAGTGGTATTTTCGCTTTTCATAACAAGGGGACTGTCCACCAAATTTAATCTATGACTGAACTTATCTGTCATGTTCCCCTGCTCCCCTTGTATCTTAGTTATGCAAGCCTTAATTTACGTTATCTTCTTCATGTGATATGGTATCCGATTTTTCATCATTATCTTGTTTGTATTTTTGTGTACTCAGATTGAGGCCATTTAATGGCTCGTTCTTAATCACATATACGTATGAGCCCAATCGGAGTAGTTTCTCTAATTTGATTTTGGTTTGTACTCGGCTGGTGTTAGTAAGTATCAAAAAGCAGTATTTTAGATTATCAGTAGCATCTTTCATGATATATGTTAATGTGTGCGTGTCTAAGAGACGTGTTTTACGCTTGAATACGAGAGAAAAGTATCTATAGCCAATTTAGCTGGTTGCTCAGGCCCTTTGTGTATCTCCGGTAATTCGCTGATGTAATAAAACCTTGAAGAATGTTAGACGAAATATGTTGCATTTTCATCTTCCATATTTTTTCTCAATCAGCATAAAACATCCAACGAGAAATCTCTGAAAGAGCAGTCTTGCAGACTGACTGCAACCATTGAGAGCGTCCTGAATTTATTATTATTGAACTGTCACTTTTTTTGGCTCATGGTAAATTAAGTAACATCTTCCTAATCACAATTTATGATAATTATTCAAATAGTTATTGCGTAAAGAATTCGCTACGGAGTGACACTGTTATGTCTCAATCGTGTTTTAGTGTTTTATTGTTTTTTTTTTCTTTGCATGGGTGCCTCTAAGTGTGTATGCGTGCATGCGTTATTTTATGTACGTTCATTGCCATTAAAGGATAAAATCATCAAGAAAAATATAAGAAAACGCGTTGGGGCACAGAATGTAGTTCAGTACAACAATAACACAGGAAAGCTACAAAGCACTCAGATATCGCATACTTATATGAACCCTGCAGACCATCTGAAAGCCGAATGATAAATATCTGTACCTCGCATGAATTAATCACCGTAGCCCACGCGCATATCAGTGCTGTTTATTGAGAAAAAGAACAACGTAAAGTAATCTGGAAATAATTGATCTTTCCTATAAAAAAAATCTATAAAAAAATACCAGCAAAAGATTTTGACATTGTCCTCCCAGAATTATAGTAAAGGCCCGTTTTTCGAACGGGAAAATGTCTTTAAAAGGTGCTTAGTGGTGTATTTATACTGATTTCTAGGCTTGTGGTCCCAAAAATGTGAACAGGTGTGCTCGGAGACGTACACAAACGTCCGAAGACAGAAAAATTTCACAACCAAGACTGGTGGTTGCTTGGACAGGTCATTCTTGGAGCTGTGGATATTCGAAATAAGGGGGATAACTTTCAATGAGTTCAATTCCATCCTGTTTATTTATAAATTCAGCTTTTTTCATCATCAACTGATTGTCTGTAACATCTCTTCCTGCAGAAAAAACAAAAAATATCTCTAAATTGAAAACAAATTCCTGCAACCGTTTAAAAAATTTGATTGTCCTATTTGTAGCCACTAACTCAACTTCCCATATAATTTCAGCTAAATTCACTGAGACCCTCTGGAAATACAAGTGTAGTCAGAAAAAATGGGTACAGGTGAATACAAAAACCTCTTCAAATTTCCTTAGCAGAAGTATTTTTCGGTATAGCTTGGAAAACACTGATACAAATCTGAAAAAAACTTTTTGAAAAACGTCAAAGATGAAAAGGATTAACAGCATTTAAGTGCATCAATCACGAAACAGAAAATTCTTTACAAACAAACAGTAACCGCTTTGTTCCAAGAAAGAAATAAAGACATAAATTATTGAAGATCGGGTTGGTCGAACATGAGGTACCGTCACGTGACCAACACCTTTTAGCATCACCCTGTGTTAGGTGTGATCAACTGAAAAAAAAATAGTTGGAAGAGGGTTGATCAATGAATTAAATACTTCTCGCACTTTTTGTTTAGGCAGCAATTACTAAGAAGTCTGAAGGTAAAAAGAACATGGTCAGGCACAGAATAATGATTGATTTAGCATAATCTTACATCATAAATCGATTCTTTCAGTGAAAAGCTATAAAGGGCATATTTTTAAAAAAGAATTGTTTCATGGTCTGACAAGCAGTGTTTCAATTTTCAGTCTTTTTGCACCAATTGGCTGCAAGTTCGTGTTATACATATATGCATAGCAAGCCAGCAGGACCGACTTAGAAACCGAAATAAACCTATGTGGACAGTTTTGGTTGACAGCTTCCAATATTAGCAAAGAAAAGGATTGGCTATAAATCAAGAAAGTAGACGACGTTTTTGTCCCAACGAACGTTTACATTATGTGATTCGCCCCAGAGAGTTTTGTAAAAATATAATTTCTTTCAGAGCATGATTAAGATAAATGGCTCTGGTTATAATGGTAACAAGTCACTCCTAAATCAATCACAAAGCAAAATGCGGAAATAAAATCAAAGGTCAAAGGGAGGAGATGAAGCAGGAGATAAAGCTGTCAGTTAGTTTCGGCAGAGTCAGAAATATGTGCAGCCGACGCCCGAACCAAATTAATGTTCTCTTGAGCGGACTTATTGTTTGAGACAAAACTGAAACGATATCAAAACAGTGACCTCCCCTGACCGACTGACAGCCAAAGCCTGATCAGTTTCTGGTAACAGTATTTCATTAGCCGTAACTGGTTTTAACATAGCTTATGAATGGTCTTTGCTTCATTTATGGGGGATCCACAAGGTACATTCATATATTCTGAATAATTATACAAGAAGTTTTATTAGATTTAATAGAATCCAGCTTTCTTAAATAACGCTGTTCAAATAATTTTTAATGTTTGACAAGAATTTTATATTTGTCTGTTGCTTATATCTCAACTCCCAGACTGCTCGATAGGACAGTCTCTAATGCTTAACTTAGCAGCTTGGGTCAGGAATAACGATAAACCTCCAGAGAGATATAGCCTCGCATTCCTTAGTCTTGAGAGAGTATATTTCTGTTGCAGTGCCTCATCGATTAGGCCACAAAGCCCAACCAAGAGAAGTCATCCAAATTTAGCCTCAGAGTTATAACATTTACTTCTCAAAACGCTATACGCAGCCATTTCATTTTACATTCACATTTCACTAATAGTATCCGATTTAATCGTAAAGATTCCCCCTGCTATCCGAAATTAGAGAGTTTCTATTGTAATCCAGAATATGTAAAGCAAAGAAGCGATCACCATCAAGTAGAGACATTGGAACGCACAGATTCTGAGCCTTGGGAGGCCATCTGCGGGAAAAGGCAGTTGATGAAGGTTCGGTTGTATAAATATTGCTAGATGCTTGTGGCGTCTGTGAACATATGCAGAATTCTTACTATGCATTTATGAAATATTAATATACAATTCATTTTACAATTATTTATAAGTGGAGGAGTAAGTGGTATGATAAAATAGTTATGAAGGAATATAATGTTGCATTTCTTTAAAGAATCCAACTTAAATCGGCTCACCTGCAATTACTTCTGCTCTGAAATCATTCCCCTCCAAAATCAAAGTATCATTAAGATGAAACAGACAAATTCATTTCCTGTCGTCAATATAGTCGAGGAACACAGATAGAAATATAATCTTATCAAGAAGTATTTGAGTTGCAATTCCTGATTTCTAGACTCAACTGAAATCATCTAAATCTATTAAAAACCACTTAAATGGTTGATATCATTTGCTTCCCTTCAATTCCAACCTTCTTTATTGAATACTTTCTATTACAGTCCTGTTTTAGAATGGGAATCATCGTCTTGTCTTCAATTATAAAAAAAAAACCTTTCACATCCATCAATTTTACGTTGAGCTACTACACTCTTAAGCATCCTTCTTTTTATAAACGTTTCTGATACTTTACGACACATCTTGCAAACAGATGTTCAAACATATCCAGATAAAGCGGACATGGATCAAAGCTATGTTAGCTTGGGCCTTTCGCAAAAGCAAAGTGTTATTAAGTGAACATTTGTAAATCGGAGAGTTTCTGTATTCGAATTTTTTAGACGAAGTATAGTCATGTATTTTCAACAAGTATTTATTTGATTTCTGTTCAGTAGCTTCTTATCACAGTTTCAAGATTGTCATATTAGTGGAAAATTAAAATTAATATTTGATTTTGTCTGAGACTTTGAGATTAGTTGTCATTGAGTGCTATCGAATAATATCATTCCCTTTCTCTTTTCACAGTGTGCAAAATATTATCCGTTCTTCTCAAAGTTAATATATTGTCAGCGTCCTTTCAGATACTGTTACTCGTTGAATTTTAGATATCTTTATTTGTCTTTTTTGCTGTTAAATTTTTCATTTGGAAACACTGTACCGGTTTATGTATCAGATAGTATTTAGAAAAAAACATTACCATAGACAAGTCACGTGAAAATTAAAACACAGTTTAACCTTGCCTTCTAGAAGAAGCCGATGATGAATTCACTCTCTCAACTGAAGAAGGCTTTTTGTTAAAGTTTGCTATTTCCATCTCAAATAAAGGAATTGATATTCGATTCAATACGTTGTTTTGGGATATCATTCAATGGATGAACGAATAGCATTTTTTTTTTTTTTTTACATTCTTAGATTTTGATTAAACAAGGAAGTTCGACATTAACGCAACCAAGTTTGTTGCATTCTGTTTTGAATCATGCCTGAAATTTCTTCACAAGTGATGACTAATTGATGCTCGATTACTTACCTAGTTACTCATTCATCATCCAATGATCATTACGTATTTTTTTATGCCATCAAGCTTGTTTCATTTATTGTGTTTTTGTATTTCATTCTCATCTTTACGGGATTTTTTTTAGGATAGACGAAACTATGCCTAAATTAGCCGTAGAAAAATGCAATAAATGAGGATAGTCAAAAAAATATACCAAGTACAATATCTTGCAGTGGCTGGAATCTGATTACTTTTTTTTTTTCGCCCAACAAAGACAACTACCAGAAAAGACCTCGATGAAGGAGAAACTATGGCGACTCTGAAGATGAAGATTAAGGAGAAAAAGAAAACATTTAAAAACTGAAATAATTAACTTCAGCTAAAAAGCGATTAGCTTTGGTATTTGGTACAAAGTCACTCAATAAAAAATATTAGTTCACACATAGCTAATGAGTGAACCACTAAATTAAGAAAATAGAAATTGCATCGAAGAGATTTAGGTTATGTTAACACTTCAACCAATATTGAAAACAAACACTTAGTTTACTTGTGAAATAATCAATCTGTTCCGCTGTTTGTGTACAGGAATAATATTTAATCAATTTTTTAATCAATAGCTGGATAGCTTATTAGAATAAAATAATATTTATTCTCTTAGGTAGTTTTAGCAAATGGGGGATCAAAATTGATTTCTAGTGAAATGATCATGACTTCCATTGTTGGATTTAATTTGATTACACCAATACATAGACGCTTTATGATTTCTCAAAGTAAACATTAAAGTAAGACAATGAGCTCAAATATGACTCCATGACATCTCATTGTCACATACCTTAGTACTAATTACCACGGTATATTCATTAGGAAAGCAAATTACATTCATCTAACTTAGCTACATATAGGCAGGTCATTTAGTTTGACTTCGAAGCAAAGTAATCCGACCTTAAGCAAACTAAGCTGACCAGAGGGAATAACAGTACAGAAGGTTAATTGAATCGGAATAGAATTAACCAGTTATTATGATTACTTTCTCTGAAGCTTTATTGTATTTTATTCATGTTGACTCGATCAAATGGGATACAGGTTCACATCCACTATCTGAGAGTAGAGTGTTCAAATAAAGACTTTTGGTATTAAATGGCATAAAGCAAAGGAGCCATCATTATTAAATTATCTACAACAATTCTTTAGGCGTTCCCTGACACAAAAAATGTTCCCATTATATTTTTGCTCTAATAGATAATGCTGAAAGTGCATAAAAAAGTTTGATTTTAATTTCAAATTACGTGTAGGTTTTGAGAATGTTTGAAAGGATTTTCTGATTTCTACAGAAAATTGTATGATAGAACATTTAGTGAGGCTTTGATCCTTTCTGTATCAGCCACAGCATATGACAGGCTTTTTCCCCTTAACATCGAGGTAGACAGATATAATTAGATTATTGTTTGAATCTGGGAACGTTTGAAAATTTTTCCAAATTAATGAACTCCGGTCATGGCAAACGTTGTTACTGCCTATGCTCCACACATTGCAAGTTTGTCCTCATCTCGGGGTTCTTTGAGCTTTTTTAGGTCCGTAAAAATTGACAGCATTCACTTCACGATACGTTATTTGGTGTCTGATTCATGCCTTAAGGGCTAAAGCGCGGTTCTTGGTCGCAGCAGGAGTGTGAAATCGGCTCGCCCAGTCCAGTATTGCAATGCTAACTGATTGTCCAGCAGCACTTCATATATTTGTGGTGATTGCTTTTTGCTTTACGCCATTATAGATTACGATGAAAACCTGCACTAGTTTTAGTCTCTTGTGGAGGAAAGCTGCGTGAAGTGAAGCAAAGGGGGATGTGGTACACTAATTTTTGTCCACGGTCCTAATTGCGGATGGTCAAATATATTGTTTCCTTATTGGGCAGGCGAAGTCACTTTCAGTTTCATTTTAGGTGATGAAAATATAGATAAGACTTGCCATTACAGTTAATAATTGAACAACTACCTCCAATTAAGGTCCGGTCTTCCTAGCAATATATTTTTACCTCTAAGAGGTGATGATATACTATGATAATTCCTTCAACTCTGAAAGGCCAGCAAAAACGACCGGAAAAGTTATATGAGATGAACAGTAGGAAACTTAGATGAGTAGGATATATGAACCTTTGTGAAATATATATGATAACATGTTGTTTTTTTTCTTTCGAATGTAGAAAGTGCTGTCTGAGGTCAACTTTATTTGTTCCTTTCAACTCTGTAATCTGTTTAGATTCAAATTTTTTTTTGAATTAAGAAAATGCCTTTACAAATTGAAAGGTAAACCAAATCAAAGGTGAATGTGGCTCCTCTACTCTCCTTAGTAACATTTAGTCTATATGCCAGATACATTGAATTCCAGTTATTTCAACCAAAAGTTCTTGATAGTAAAAGAGATGATGAGGGCCCAAACTCCCATTCAATTCTATAAGACAAGCAGAGAAGACCCAGGACAGTTACTGGAACTTAAAAAATCCAGATAAGAAGAATATATGAACTTTGCTAAAAGATATGTGGTAACAAGTTATTTTGTTTGTTTTTTTAATGTAAAAATTGGTCTTGAGGTCGAAATTTTTCATTAAATTCTTTCATTTGTTCATATGGAAATATTTCAAACTGATTTATAGATATTTATATTTATGAATGAAAAAATCACAACAAATACGAATGTCCCTCCCACTGTTCTTATCCATAACTTACCCTTTACACCATCTACAAGCTACAATTGAATCCGGTCTTTCTCATCATATATCCTTGCCAATAAGAGCAGATGATATACTCTGAACATTTTCCCAACACTAAAGAGTAAAGAAAAATGACCAGAGATGTTTAAGTAAGTATAATGATATATAATGTGAAATATATGAACGTAGCAAAAATATACTTTAGCTGGGAAGAGCAATAACTCACTCTTGATAGATTCTATTAAATCTCATAGTTATCATAAGTTGACCAGGAAAATTAAATGATAAACGTACTTACTCCATTCACTCATTAGTGTATCATTTGTGACGTTTTTTTCTTGCAGGCTACCATTCTCCTACATCTTGGATTACCAACAAACTTTTTATTAAACTGAAACTCGAAAAAACTCGGGGAGAGGGAGTTTGAAATAACTTGAATCCCTCATTGAATTATGTAGATGTTAACCCAGAGGATTGAGTAGAGATTGGAAGAAAAAAACATACGAAAGTCGACCCAATGAGAATTACCACGTAATAGTGTAAACTTTACAGTTATTTCATTTGCTCAATACTCTATACCCACAATCTTAGACCCACAGTATGTCCAATAACGTCATATTATGAACGTACAGGCAATGCCACAAGTATAACTTGATATGAGTGATTAGATTAATCGTATCCTTTACAGCACTACGTTCACCCTTATGCAATATCACGGAAAGCAATAACAATGGGTGCTGACGGTCAGTGTAGCTCTAAGGCTACTCTGAGTGACATCTGTTTTAACTATCCACTACACCCTGTAAATACGTAATTGATCAAAGGGCAATGCTCCCAATGGTTCTCAAAATCAATATTACACTGTTCGTTCCTGCTAGTCTATCGCTTCCAAAGGGTCAAGCTGCATCATTTACTTTGGATGGATATGATATGCTCCAACAGCGACAACCCAAACAAACTGCAAAACCATCACCAAGAACACAACATTATACATTCGCACTCACAACGTTAGAACACATCAAACAGACATGTATTTGACCAATCTTAAAATTGAAATCCAAAACATAAAATGGGACATAATCGGTATTAAATTATTTAAAAGGCCCGAAGAGAAATTGATCGAAATAAAAAGACAAAAATATCCCATCATCACCATAATCATCATCATCAATCGTCCGTCGTTGGACATTGAAATTCTCCATGATTTGCCACAACCCTCTATTGTGGGCAGCGTGGAGCCAGTATTTCCTGAATTCGTCAAGTTGTGACAAAATATTGTATTCTGCCGGCTCCAGTTTTGCATGTGATCTTTGGGGATCCATGTTGTGAGTTGTGATTTCCATTTGCCGTCTGCCATTCTTGCAACATGATTGGTCTATTGCAGTTTCAAGTTTTGAAGTGGATTTAATGTCTTCTCCCTGATTTACTGCACTGACTAGTGCCCTGTCCATCTGGGATAGAGCATCATTCTTTCATGTGTGCATTGTATGCTCCACAGTTTACAGGTCTGTCTCTTGGTCAAGTCCAATGTTTCAGAAGAGAAGCTGAAAATGAAATAATAATAAAAAAGAAAACATACAAAAATCGACCCGATAAGAGTTACCACGAAAGGGTGTAAACTTTAGAGTTATTTCATTTGCTCAATACTCAATACCCACAAGCATACACGCACAGTGTGTCCAATAATGTCATATTATAAACGCACGGGCAATGCCACAAGTAAAACTTGATATGAGTGATTAGACTAATTGTATCCATAACAGCACTGTTTTTTTCTGGTTTGTGGCAGCTCTCATTAGAGAGTTTTTTGGGCTGTGGAGGTCTTTCATGTTGGTGTCGTTATCTGCAATCAAGATTTCATATCTATTTCTGAATTGTAGCTTTGAATGATTTGGTACAGTTGCAGGTTGTGGTTTGGAGTGGAACATTTTTCTGCGTTTTTTGTTGGTGCTTACTTGCATCTTAGATGTTACCATTCGATGGTCGCTTCCTATGTTAACTTGGTTTAGAACTTGAATGTCTTTGATTTCGTCACTTTTGCCCCTTAAAATGTAATATGTTTCCTTTTTGGTCTCGTGGTTTAGGCTCTTCTGAGTCCATTGATTCCTTCTTAAAAGAAGTATTGATAATTTTGAAATCGTTTGCTGCTGCAGAGTTTACAAGATTCTCAACTCTCTTGTTCCAATGCAGCGTCTGTTTCCTCGACCTACCTGTGCATTGAATTTTCCCGTGATAACCTTGAAGCATTTGTAAAATCTAGCAGTGTAAGGGTTCAAATAATCATAAAAGTTGTCTATTTCTTCTTCAGTTGATAGCAAAGTGGGAGGATACAGTTGGATGTATTCAGCTTGAACCTTTTTGAAAGTTCCTGGTGATACTGGCAAAACGGTTTGAGACAGCTTTGAAGCCAACAACATTATTTTAGAGGTGTTCATTGATGGAGGTGCCGACTCCACTTTTACTTTACTCTTCTATAGTTGTAGAGAAGATGTTTGCTCTTCAGTTTAATTAGTTCTTCTTGTCTCCTAATTTTGCTACTGCTGACGATGTCCCATTTGATGCTTTAGTCTTATTATCTAGATGGATTAGGTTAAAGTCTGTTAAGAATTTTCTGACCTCATAGTTGCTGATGTTGTTCTCTTGGGTTTTTGGGGTTTGGGTTATGTTTGGATGGTCACTGTTGGAGCAGATCAGTTCCACCATAGGCAAGTAACGCAATTGGAGCCTTTGGTGCCGTTGAACCATTGGGATCAGGTGTTTTCCTGGTGTAGTGTATGGGTAATCGCTGTTGAAGCACATCACCCCTAACCTAAAACATGTGATGTGGCTGGGCCTTTTTGGTACCGCTGGACCGACAGGAGAGGCCAGTATAACTTTAATTGTGTGAACCATGGTGAGTTTTGGGCCATGCCCTACTACACTGGCCCATGATGTGCTTGAGGAGCCCCAAACACGAAATCAAGAATGGAATCGACTGCGTCCTGGTAGACAAAAGCAACACCAACAAAAGTTGATGTAGGTTGTTGCTACAGAATTGTGGAATGTAAAATCCAAATTAACAAGAACAAAGAATGCTAGAAAAATGTTCTTCATTAAACAACTTAACGTATCATAAAGACTCATTCGACCCTTCAAACACAATCTGAAAAGCACACATGAACTTACAACCAAACCAGATGACACTAACATCATCGAATTTACAAACAAAATAAAACTCTGTGACAGAAGTCGTCAATATGTCAAAACTATAGAGCATAAAAACCCTCAACAAGATCTCAGAAAAGACTAGGAACCTCTTAGCAAAACGCAGAAATCTCTGACAACGAGAGAAAACTTTGAATTAAACGAACTAAATAGAACCGTCCATAAGAAACAAAGAGGGAACAAAAGAAGATATATGTAGGCAGCCATCTAAGCAATTCTCGTGATGAAAAGCCGGTTCAATATTATTAACACTCTGTTTAATGCAGGAAAGAAACAAATAACCAGCATGCTTGAAGATAATTGAAACCTAACAATAGACTCGGACCTAATTGTGGAACGTGCCCTGGAATGTTACAAGAAAAAAAACTCTATCCCTCCAAACTAAAGTTGCAGAAAAATGAACAAAATATATGAAACGAAAAATTTTTCTCTACATGAATTTCAGTACAGCGACTAAATTGTAATCACGGCATTTTATTCTTTTTTTTTTTTTTGCATCGCTGGTACTTTTCGCCCTTACTGTACACGCGCAAGTTGCAGGTCCTCCATTTTAGCTACTGTGTCTTTAACCTCGGTAGCCGATTATGCAACAAAGACAAAGAAATCCAGCAAAAACTCACAGCTATCAACATAGCAGAGCATTATTTAAGAAAATCTTGCTGGTGCTAAGAAAAAGGGTTATAACAGATACATCCTCTGGATGGTCTCCCATATAGTTGGAACACGGAATAAACATCGTCAGAATGGATAAACATCTATATTCTGGAAAGGCTAGATACTATTTTAAATAAGAACGCCAGAATAAGATCTGTGAAGCTTATTAAAATATGGCCACGAAAATTTTTTAACTTTCTCTCCAGAACAAGAAATAAAAACACTTTTAGACTAGGTGTACTGGAATGCTGATAGCAATATTCAAGTTCGTACGGAAAACATTGCAACCAAAAGTTCTGGGAAACACAAACATGTCCTTATAAACTGGGGTATAACCCTTTACCACCTTTGGCGGCTACGGCTCTTCGAATGACAGAGAGATGATTATTAATGATTTTAGCATCGAATCTTCCTAGAAAAAAATATATATACACACACATATATATATGTATATATATATATATATATATATATATATATATATACATATATATATATATATATATATATGCGTATATATATATATATATATATATATATATATATACATAAATATATATATACATATTATATATATTCATATGTATATGTTTTGTGTGTGCGTGTGTGTGTGTGTGAGTGGTACAGAAAGAGAGAGGGAGTTATTTCAAGAAAAAATTGGCAGAACATCATTCGCTTGACTGATCTCTGTAATTAATCGTAATTAGGGAAGAAATAGCATTTTTTCTCCCCGGATCATAACACCACATTACTCCCCTACTCTGCCCCCACTTCCTTTTCTACCAACCAAAAAACCAATATAATTAGCTATTCGCTATCCTTCAGACACTTTTTTCTCTTCTCTGTGTTTTATGATATATTTTTATATTCATTTTATTCGGTTGGCTCGAAAATAATTGCAGTTTTCAATATTTTAAACGTTGCTGCTTATTTTGGAATTAAAGATTATTCAACTATGTTCACACAATGTACACATTTAAAGAGTGACTGTCGCTCTATTTATTCAAGTTGATCGTTTTCTTCTCTCTGTTCATTCCAGTTTATTCGAGGCTATCAAATCAAAGATTGGAAACAGGCAGATTCGAGTGAATGTGTTGCATAGGTAAGAGTTGACTGGGAAGCAGCGAGAAGTCTCAAATCTCAACCAAGAATTTTGGCAGGTCATTGTCATCGAAGGTACCTCTCAAATTCTGGTACCGACAGCTCCGAAAGGGAGACAAAAGCCATGGACATCTGTTTGTGATTGACAACATCCTATTCGGGATAGTTATTGAGAGGAACCTACGCAAAACAACTCAGATGACATACACATTTACAATCCAAAAGTTGTTTGTGCATTCTTAATAATTTAGAGAAGGGAAAAGGCTTGGCATGCTGCACGACTGACTCAACAGAAATTGAACAAGCTAGGCTACAAAACTCATTAACTCGCCAGTCGTCTACCCGACCAACTACAAAATTTCTAAAGTATCCCAATAACTTTCCATGAGGAAAAGTCTTCAGCAATCTGATAAAAACTCAAAAGGCCTTTGAAGAATTCAATGGTTCCAGGACCTCAGAATTCTATACTCCCGGAATAGATGGATTTCAGGTCTAGTTTTAAAAAAACATTACATTTTTGACAAGCTTTAATATACTGCTTTAAAGTTGATGGTTAAAAACAGCAATTTCTTTGCACCAACTTAATTTCACCTACTCACTGCATTTTCCATTACGATAGGAGTAATGGCATATTTTAGAATGTCTGAAAAATATAACATGAAACTAAACGCAAATTGAAAGATAAAATCCAATATATTCAAAGAAAAAATCTAATCTGATTTTTAAAATATTGTTTTTTGTAGTCCATTTGTTAAACGGACGCAGCCATTGTAATTGATCTACAAAAGTCCATGCATTAACAGACATTACACGCTAAAAGCACATTTGCTTATATTCACTCACTTTATTCTTGATATCCTATTTTTTTTTAGGAAATAAATGTGAATATATACACACTCCAAGGGTTTCGTCTGTGGCTTTGTCAAGTCAGTTATTGTAAATTGCTTAGAAAATTTATCAATGGCTTATTTTCGTTCCGATGATTAAATTTGTATTACTTCAAGATAGCGTAAATATCTGTTGTATATTCTTTCCTTTGTCTTTCTTATGAATGTTTCTCTCAAATTTTCCTCTCAGCTCATCCTGTCAATAAATTCCAGACGAAGCCGTTGGTGTTATCAAATGGTCATAGCAATGGAAATACGTCCGTCTATACAATTTTATTTAAAGTGTGTTTTCACGTGGCACAAATATTTAATGAAAGACTTTTGTGAATTCAACTGCTTGGTGAAGACACAAGAACAGAATCCAAGAAACAAAGATGAAAACAACGTGCAAAAATAGAGGTGAGGCAGATTCGAGAGGGAAAAAAATTAACACAGATGTAGAGATTCCAAAATGCGAATTCCCACAACAAAGTATTCAAAATAAATTGAACTCTGACTTCCCTATCAACTTCTTCCGACGCCTTGACATGGGATAGTTTGGAAATATGCATGTCTGCTCCCACTAGCTCAAGTCGCTAACTTGATAGCTAGTCCATCTTCCACATATACTGACCAAATCAAGGGATATGTCAATGCTCTTGAAGTATTTACCCGAATGATCATACTACAATCCAAAAATCCCTACCAATGACAGCGTCTTTTTAAGGGTGAAGCCATCAGGAGAAGGGGTTACTTTCAAGCTGTATGCTGAGATTGTAGTTGGGTCAAAACTCTTTGTCAAGGAGCCCATCATTTGATCATTTCGTTGAAAAACTAACACTTTCTTTTTTCTTTTTTTTTTCGTTGGTTCAATTTGCCAAAACTTGTTTTGCTTTATCACAAAGAGATTACGTTGAGCTCTTTTCTCTGTATTATGGAGCCTGAATCACTAATAGCCTACTTTTATCTTCCAAATTGAATATAAAGAATCTCGTAGACTTCACAGTTAATTCTCACAATTAGCAGACAAAACACATTTTTTGTATATCTCAATAGTACGAAAACAACGGAGGAAACAAATCATAGTGTTTACTGCCTAAAAGAGTGCTTCAATTGTCTTGAAATCTCTCTATACTCGATATTTGAATAACTATTTAGTTGCGTATCAACCTGTGAGATCACTAGTAACACCTATCAGATCAATTTCTTTGAATGTTCATTTTTTGGACATCGTTCTGGCTTTTGTTATCTCATCTTATAATGCTGGTAGACACTAATATTTATCGTTTTTCCACTCCACCCTTGTTTCAATACAGTGATCTTTCTATACTAAGATTCTCAATGTTCCTGGTGGAAGGAAAATATTTGATAATCAAACAATCTATTTCTGTCTTAGGAAATTCGTTTTAGCAATTTATGGCTGTCAATCAGTAAATGTTGGAAGGGAAAGAGATCATTCGGTTAAGAATCAATGAAAGCAATGCCAAATAAATCAGACTATTTTACATACACTTTCAACTAATAACATATAAGTTAAAGGCACCCAATTTCCTTCTGCTTCATTGCTCTTTACAGTACTACGATGTATGCATTACGTTTTATTTATTTCTGTACAAATATACCCAAACCTGAACCTGAATGATCGTTTTTTCTCCAATTCAAGTCGATGATCATAATTAGATGTGATGATCTCCATGACCTTTGTACAATTTAAAAAATCATATATATGTATAAAATTAACAAACTGACTCATCCAAAGACAGCTCTTTCGTTGTATTACAACTATTCAGTGTGGCTATAGACTATCCATTATTCCATCTAGTACCACGAGGTCGGATCGGAACATTCGCTTCGGACCCAGAGGCTAGCATTTTACTTTTGCCCAATGCAGAATTGAACGGTCAGTAAAACCAAATTTAAGTGATATATATACTTACGTGCAATTTCCTATCTACCAGAGTGCTCTATTCCAGAGTTGGAAAATCATTCCTCATAGCTAATAATGAACAAGTTAACTTATTTAAAAAGTGCTCAACCCTGGATAAGGGTGCCATGAAAAGTCGTCTCAGAAAAAAAAACTCTATGTGGCCACTCACCAATTGATTCATCCTAGCACTCAGGCACACATATACACATGCGCACACATGTACACACACACGAACTCACACCCACAACAATATATATATATATATATATATATATATATATATATATATATATATATATATAACGGGCGTGGTAGCGCTAATCTCTGTCGTGTTACACTGGTCTCTTCGTTCTGTGTCTTTTACATTTTTAAATTTACTGCCCCAATGTTAGCGATCTGCTCCAACCGACGTCCCTCTCCCTCGCTGTGTTCCTTATCCATCTCCATGTTGTTTCTTAATTCATGCTGGTCCTTTTTTTAATCAATGTTGATTTTTTTCTTCTAGTAAGAGTCGTCATCAACATCCCCCTGTATTTTCAGAATGTGTATTTTCGCATGGTTCTGTATTTTTCCAGGTTTTGTACTTGTATGCCACAGCTAGGGTGAGGTGTTAATTGTATAGTATACGTCTCTTGTGAATTGGTAATCTGCGATTCTCTGTGTCTTTATTTATACCAATTTCTTTCCAGTTAATCGTTATGCGCCGTCTAATTTCTCAAAGTAGTTCTCCTGCCTGACCTATGTGAATGTATTCCTTGACTTATTTCAGGCTTTTCAGTCTATCTTTATCGTCTTTTTTGGACTCATCATTGCAAATTACGTTGTCACTGTATAGTTCATCATTGACGAAATTGTTCGTCCTTCTCTATTCAGATCACTCAAGATTTTTGGCATATCTTTCACGGTCTTCGATGTTAAAGCATATCACCCCAGTAAATCAAATAGTTCAAACATTCAGAGACTATATTTGCTTTTACTTTACCCCAGTCTGATTTCTGAAAGGTGCTTTCAAGACTTGCTGTAGAAAAGACTTTTGGCCATATCATACCCCACTGTATCTTGATAAGTGAAATAGAATAGAGACCAAGGTATTAATTGTGACATAAGTTCGAACTTTCAAACGGGTGTTATGTCCTCAAACCAGAACATATCTCCGAAAAATAATTCTTCAGGACTTTCGATTCAAGTCAGACCATCGATCTAGCCCAGAAGTCCTAAGGTATCATGAATTTACATCTTTAAGTGCTGTTCTTCACCAAAGCAAGGGCTACAGAGACATCTAAATCCTCAAGATTCCTTCTCTCCCTTAGTTCTTCTTCTTCTTCTTCTTCTTCTTCTTCTTCTTCTTCTTCTTCTTCTTCTTCTTCTTCTTCTTGTACTTTTTATTATTATTACTATTATTATTATTATCATTATTATTATTACTATTATTATTATTATTGATGTTTTTTTTGTTGGTGATGATACTGATACACTAGTCTTATGATTCTAATTTTGCCATTCTTTTTTCCTTGCAAAATCCTCTTGTAGCTTTTTTCAAAGTAGTTGTAACTTGAGGCTATCACTGGTGATGAAACGAGCAGAAAAGTTGAACATCCTTATGTTTTGTTTTGTTTTGTTTTTTGTCTTTTTTTTATAAAATAGACGGAAATGTTCATCAGATCATGGGTGTAGCAGTTTCCAAAGAACATAGAATAAAAATCAAGGGAAAAAGAAAAGGAAGGAAAAATACTTGACATCGATTGAGAAGTAAACCTAAGATAAATTAAAAAGAAGACCCTGATTACACTCATTAGTGCTTTTTGATTAATCTAGATGGTGGGAGAAAAATTTGGGAACAATTTCAGGGTTCAGCTAGTGTGTTAAAACAGGCGCTGAACTTTGGAGAAATTGCAGTTCAAAGCTCACACAATAAGAGCAAGCAATAACTCCTATTTGAAAAGGTATGCAGATCATTATTCTACGTGCTCCATTAGAATAGTTATCAAGGATAACGGATGTGCTACAGTATTATTGAGACTTGCTGTCACTTGATATTCATTGATGTCATAGAATAACCTTTTTGAAAAGATGAAAAATACATTATAAGCTTTATTGTTCAGACTGACCAGGTCATTTGAACTAAAAAGAATACTCCTGATTTTTGCTAATAGAGATGTACCATACTGTGGATTCGTCCGAGCAAGCTGCCCACAGGTGTAAGGGAGAAACTTTGGAAGAAATTAGAGAAAATATCGTGACTCTCTTTCGGAGCTTCCTTAGGTGCCCCCTCGGGGAACTGAAAGAATTGCTGAAGATGAAGGTTGAAATTGTATCAAAAATAGTTGTTCCTTTTTGAAACAATGCCAAAATACTACAATTGAAACTGGATGATTTCAAAATTCGAGGTAGTATCCAGACTGTCCTGCCCTAGTGTCAGAAAGAATATTCAGAAAGGTGCTGGATATTTGGGGAGACTAACTATTATTCGATCCCCAAAAATAACCATCAGGCGTTTTGTGCTTATATCATATGAATAATAATGACACAAAATATGAAAGAAAACTAACAGTCAACGAAGTTTCCAACGACGGATAGCCTGATCACCAACAAAAGTCATGGACATTTGTCGAGGAAACCTTAGAAGAGAAACGGAATATTTTATCATTACAGCCCAGACTAATTACGCTAAAGTCAAAACAAACGCAATAAAATGACAACAAATGTCACCCCACCTCTGTAGACAAATACTAATCCTGCTCGACCGTGGTATATAAGTGAGAATAATCAGTTGACTGAACGAGACAATTTTTTTCGATACTGTAGACGCAGCTAGACTAGAGAGAAACGGGAAACATAAAACTTACCATAACTAAAGACAATGGGGGTCATGGGGGTGAGGATTGTGCTCATACTACCAAGAGTGCCAGACACTACAATACACAAAATAGGATATTGAAAAGGGATTGTAACTGTCAAGACCATGACAGTGCTGTAATCTTCAAGAGTAATGAGGAAGGTGATTTGATGAGAGTATTCCCCAGATAACAAGTGACAACCATCAGAGAGCTATTAGGTTGGTACAAAAGTAATTGGAGTTATTCACCATTAAACTATGAGGCAGTATATCTTAGCTTAGGATGGAAAATCTGATCAAAATAAGAACTTTCTGAATTTACACATTTTTGCCAACGTAAAGTACGTAAATTTATTTTGCAAGTTTAATATCCAGGATACCGAGACCTACTGAATTATACGTTTGCATTCTGTTTGACCTTTGGTTCCTGAGGACTTTCCACGGCAGGAAGAGGTTGAATTGTGTGGAAAAGTGAAAGTTGGCCAGGCAGAGTTTTGATGAGTAAGCTCTGTTGGTCAGAATTTTGTTAGTATGTCCGTCCATTTTGTGCAAGATAAATCGCGTGATGTGCCAGCTTCCTTGCTTTTTATCAAGAGTCATTCGTGTAATTTGTCGGCCATTTCTGCTTTCCCGATTTTGTACAAATGTTGAACAACTGTCGAAAGTCAACCTCTAGTTCCTCTGCAACCTGCAGGATTTTTCTGCATGTGCCTTCCCAAATAATTTCCCTTCCAATAGATGCCATCAATCACAGAACGGTTTCCACGGCTTGAAAGCTCTCGTTTCGTTTTGAAAATATTGAAACCAGTGTTGAACTGGTTGCAGGTCGCCTGGCAATTTACTTGATTGAAATTGCTAGCAGATCTCGTTTGTTTACGCCTAAGAATTGCTAGGATTTGCTCTTTCTTCCATATTTGATTCAACAGCATAACATAAACTGGAATAAATCGTCAAAAGAAAATATTCAGCAAAAAGAAAGGAATTTTTTTATTTCAAAATGGATTTATTTTGTAATAAACTATTATTCAACTAAGTATTAGTGATTAAAACAACTAAGACAACATATTTTGTTTACACCAATCTAATTGTTTGAATATATAAACGCATGACATAATGATCAGAGTAACTTTACTATCATTATGTTAGATTTCATGCACAAACATTTACGTTCCTGATTATTATTCATTTATTTCCTGCTGTTTTTTCCCACCAATGAGACTTGTTGATTTATTTGCATTACCGTGTTCTTGAGTTTCGTTAATCAAGGGGGGGAACTCTTGATATCTGACGATTGTAGAGTGGATGAAAAAGTGGGGGTTGTCAATTATTACACACAGAGACTGAAGTGTACCATCTTACGATAAAATTTCTATTCCGTCTTCTTTTTCTTTCCATCCCAACGTAATGAATAATGGTAAGAATTGAAAATAATGTTGAAATCTTGAACGGAGAAAATATAGTCATCTTTTACAACAAATGTAATTTTTTCATTACTTATCCTTCAGAAGTTTATAGTCTGAAAATGTCTTATCATATTATTAAAATACTAGCCGAGAGCAAAAGTACTTAAAAAGAAGGGAATAATAGATATATAAGTTCCTGAGGCTCTTAGGTGTTATCTTTGTTCAAAAGGATTATGCAATTTAATAACATGATAATATTAATCTAGCTATATCATATGACCAACATCTCTTACTAAGATGCTATTTTGAGTGCGATCAGTGACAAAATTGGAAGAAAAATGAAGGATTTTTTTATCTCTCCTTCTTGTCAGGCCACGATGTAAGAAAAATGATGAAATTTTCAAAAATAAGTACAAAGGCCAATCAAAAAATCCTTTGAGTAAAAACTTGCTTCATAGATAGCTTTTCCTCGGTGTTTTGAAGGGGGAACTTTCAAAAAACCAAGAAAATGCTTTCTTAGTCATGAAGAAGAGTACATGTTTCAATTTTCATCACCGTAGCTCGATGCCTCCGGTCTGTGGGCGTTATACATAAATACAAATATACATGGATAAATGCATACATACATAGAGGGTCAGTCAGCTAGCCAGCAACCGACCAGGTAGCAAGTCAGCCAAATCAACTAAAAAAGCGCTTGAAGCTATGTAGAGAGTTTTTGTGACAGTTCTGGCTGACGGCTTCTCATTTGAACAATAATTCCCGACCATGAATCCAACAGAAGATGGTGATGGTAGCCATGATCATACCAAAGATGGATCTAGACTACATGGAGAAATTACGTTATAATTTGGACATACACATTGACTGATCAATAATTCAATCCCTTTGATCAATGCTATAAATGGGCACAGAAGGAATTAATATTCGATCCAGTGTATCTGTTGGATACTATCTGAATTGTTACGTTCGTAAATTGATTAATTTGTAACAAAGTGTTAGGAATAAGGAAGAACATCAAACGAAATTAATCAATATGCATCGATGGAAGGATACCAAATTTGTGTCAAATGTGCCTTAGAGCTGATCAATATGTATTAGTTCCGAAAAAGACGCTGTAGGAGCTGCAATCGATTAAAGATTAATCTAACAATCCGGAAAATTGTGAGCGTTCATTTGTTATTTTTCATTGATCAGAATTGATGAATTAAATTTCTAATAAATAGCATCTTTTCTTTCAAGATATTCATTCTTAATTCTGCCGACTTCTTTTCTCAATCTTGGATAGCTCTCTGTCTCTGTCTCTGTCTTTCTCTCTCTCACACACATACACTTACACACAGGACTACTTATATACATATATATATATATATATATATATATATATATACATTATTATTATTAGTAGTAGTAGTAGTAGTAGTAGTATGCATTCTCACACCAGTTATCTGGTGGGTACCGCTGGAAGTTGAGTGACAGCAAGCCTCCTGGAGACTCCCGTCCTCTTTTCCTCATTCTCATAGACCACAGTAATAATGTGGTTTACAGTTTCACTTCAGTTGCCCAGCGGTCATTGCTGAAGGCTGAGTGACAACATATCTCCTCAGATGTTCAGCCAACATCTCTTCTCTCCTTTGCCTACCACGCCAGTGCTGTGGTTCACATCCCCGCTTCCATTTTCTTTCCTCTATTACGCCACCTGCTAGGATTAGTGTTGCAGTCCTTATATTTCTAGCATCTTCCTCAGTATCTGTGCAGTTACTAACAGTGTTGATGACTGTACAGTTTCAATCCTCCCTTTTATCCAGGGTTCCTCCAATCCCGCCCCAGTGTCTTTGGGACAGATCCTAATGCACTTATTGTTACTGGTTTACCCTGACTTTCATATTCCACATCTTCTTCAGCTATCTTTTGCTAAATCTTGGTATTTTTCCAGTTACTTTTCTCTATGGTCTGCAGCAAGGTCAAGTCTATTATTTGGCAGGTTTCCCTTTTCTTGTCTATTATTGCCAAGTCAGGTTTACCCTCCTGGATGAAGTGGTCGGTTTGTATGTCAAAGTCCCAAAGTAATCTGTGGTTTCCATTCTCCAGTGCTGTCTCAGGTTTTTGCCGGTGCTACTTTCCAGTACAGTTATATCCTATTCGTTTACTCAGTTCCCAGGGTATCACTGTTGCTAATCTATCTTGTCCGTGTTTATACGCCGTTCGGGTGAGTTGACTACATTCACTTGTCATGTGGTGTACGGTCTCACTCTTTTCCTTGAACAGGCGGCTCTTGCTGTTCGTTTGTGTTCTGTCGATTCTTGTTTTGATACGGTTTGTCCTAATAAGCAATTCCATTTCTCTCTTCAGATTTCCTTTCCGTAGCCATGTCAATGATTTCTCGTGTGCTGCATCTTGTATCTGTCTATTGAATTCTCCGAACAATTTTTCCCATTTCCTTTCCTTCTTTGTTGTGCTGTTCCATTGTTTTCTACTTTATTGTTCGTTGCGCTGTTTCGTGCACTGTTTATAATGTCTTCACTGTTTGTTTGTTTGTTTATTTGTTTTTGTTTATTATTATTATTATTATTATTATTATTGTTGTTGTTGTTATTATTATTATTATTATTGTTGTTGTTGTTGTTGTCGTTATTGTTGTTGTTGTTATTAGTAGTAGTAGTAGTAGTAGTAGTAGTAGTAGTAGAAAATGAATCCCATATGAAGTAATTATAAATAAATAGTCTGCGTTGAAAATAGAAAAAATATGGACAGTGTATGAACAGGGTGAGAACCTGGGGATAATTTGGTATTTTATGCTATGGACTTTCACCAGGCTGTTCATCTCGATAGAAAAAGTGGCGTTACGTCGAAGCAGCTAGCAAAAGCCGTAAACTTCGGTTTTTAATTGATTGCTCCTTGCTATTGTTTATGACCGCCCGTTTGATTCTATTCCATTTTTGTTGATATAAACCACCATAGCTATTCCAGTCATCATTATTATCAATAGCAGCAGTTTTATGATTATTAATAATATTACCATCCTCATTCTCCCAGCCATTAGAGAACATAATTATTGTATATATACATATATATATGTGTGTGTGTGTGTGTGTGTGTGTATGCAAACCCACAAAGAATATAAAAATTGAACATAAACAACATACGTAATGCTACAGTGAACCCCAGCACTTGACGTAGTTAGAAGTAGGGAAAGGATACTCCCTGAGTGGAAACATACCACTGAGAGCTGATTAATTAACAACATTATATGTTATCAAATGAATTCTTCAATGTATTAGGAATACCACACAAAACAATATTTACTAAGTATTAAAATTTCCAAATAGTTTTATTTGGTTGGATAGTGTTTTCAATACACATTTATACTGAATCAGTCCCTAATACGTGTCTTTTAAAGATTCAGAGTTCTTAGCATTATTGCTAAAAACTTAACAAAGAGCTATTTGAAAGTAGAAGATTTCACGATCACGGATAGAGGTTGTGTATTTTATAGAAATATTGCAAGGAAGCAAATAAAGGAATAAAATTATTTTCGATACGTTACTGTTTGTTCCTCCTGGTTTCGTCAAATACACGAAAACTCACGAAACCATTAGTTTTACCCATGTTGTTATTTCCTTGCCTTGGCTTCATCGATCTCGCGTACTTCAAATGAGGAGGCTACCGAATGTCTGAGGGTACTTGCTGTTAAGGTGTGTCGGTATAGATCTGGTATTGCTTCTCAGCAGTTTGTTTGGCCTTGTAAAGTTCTGTTCTCAGTAGAATTGAATAGTTGTAGAATTACACTGAAAAGTTTGAGCTACCATTGAAATGAATGACAAAAACTATTACTATTTTCATAACATTTCAACATTTGATGGTGTAAACAAAAGAGCGTATGTTACATCAATAATTATGAACAGATACAATCAAAACATGCCCAAAAAATGAAAATATAGCACATGAAAAATGGGAAATGAGCTCAGAAGAGAAAATATTAAAAAAGTAATGCTACGTCTGCCTTTGAACCGGACGGGTCGGTGTGACGTTTGAATATTCACAAGTTTCTTCAAATACAGAAAGTGCAGATGTCAGACAAAGCAAGGGGAATTTCAAAGGTTTTGATCTGAAAATGGCTAGTTATCTGTAGGTTTTTTCGATATTGTATGGTTTCATGTGAGATTATCTTGATAGCCATCTGATTGTATCTTTTGTGAATGAGGTATATACGTTTATACTGAATATATTATGATCTTTTCATTTTGGCACTAAATTGAAAAATATGACAATTGTTTTTTTGTTTTTTGTTTTAACAGTTCCAACACAATAAAAATTTGATTCTTGAATTGCAACCTTCAATCTTTTGTCATGTCACCAAACAGCACTTTGGTAGAGTTTAATATACATTAGGATTTGTTTCTTGATTTTAAAGTCTGAGTATTTTTGCAATTTTTGTCAAACTATGGCCCGACTTTTGAATTTCCCTGTTACAAACAGAAAGATGATCGTCAACAAATTTAATGGGTTAAACTCTCCAGTTAAACTAAATCTCTATATAAATTTGGCATTCACCTATTCCAGATCACGACTGTATAATTGAAAGGTGGCTCTCTCTCTCTCTCTCTCTCCATCTGAGATAAAGTGAAAAATCTTACAAATTTACAAAATTATTTATTTCATAGGTTATAGACGATCAGTGAAATTATGTAATTGGCAAAATCTATTTATTTTTCTTACTTTTTTTTTTTCCAGAAAAATGATTTCCCTTTGTAATGAAAATGTTTCACACAACAATCATAAATGCCAAAAGAAGATCCGTACAACGGTCTAATAATCAAATATATTATATTTGGGTTTTTTTTTCTGAACATATACACCCAAAGTCAAATAATGATTTTTATATAGCTTTTGAAATATTGGAAAAATAAGATTTTGGTACTAAAGATTGAACTCCAATTACAAGTGTGATTTTGAAACTTCAAGCTGATGGTGCAGTCAAAATACTGTCCCATTAAAAATGTCGGGCTACCTATGGCAATCTATGATACTCTAACATTCTTATGCCGCTTTTTACTGAATACAGACTGTAGACAAGTAAATTCTTTCATGTGCGTATAGTTTCAGATATCTTATTTGATTGATTTTCTTCCAATGCCTTTGGGGACACTCACACTGTGGCCTCTCCATGGCATGTCTCATGGCTAGACTGTTTGAGTTCTCTTGTGACTGTAGCGGCTCGATAGATCAGATAAAGAAAGACTTTGATCGATCTCAAGAAATCAACTTTATTTTAAAGAAAAGTATACACAGCTGTGTAAAATTTAGCACAAAATCCATACCTTACACGAATGAATCATCGTAATCCTCACGTTTACCAGAACTAATAATCTGAAACGACTTTTAGAGTTATCTAGTAAAGATAAATCTTTTATGTAAAGCTATCTACAAAATCATCATCATCATCATCATCATCGTCGTCATCATCATCATCGTCATCATCATCATCATCATCATCATTCTTTTCTTGTCCATTGTTGGACATAGACCCTCTCCAGGATCCGCCACAGTTCTCTATCATGGGCATTGCGGAGCCAGTATTTTCTGTCTTGTTCATCTCTCCATCTTGGGTTCTGTTGGCCTCGGTTTTGCATGTGATCACTGGGGATCCATGTTTTGAGTTGTGATGTCAATCGTCATTTAAGTTTTTTACTAGGTTCTATGATGTCTCGGACTCCTGCTTACTTCCTGATATACTGTGCTGTCTTGTGATATCCCCATGTAAGATCGAGCACGATTTTCTCACGCGTGCGTTGTATGTTTCTCAGTTTGCAAGTTTATCTCTTGGTTAGGTTCCATGTTCCTGCTCAATAATTGACCATCTTGAGGAGTTATAGGTCTGTGGAAATTCGGCTCGAAATTCGTGCTTTGTTGGATCAAAATACCTATTAAACTCCAAAAAGCACTCTGTTTCTGGGAAAATGTGTTTTCTGATGTTGTCTTTCTTCTATGCTAATCTTTGAAAGGTGTAGCCCAAGAAATATGAGTATGAGTGTCCAAGGACAGAGAGAGACACAGACGAGCAAGAGCGGATATATTTGTAGCTCATTTGACTGGTTGGTTCGATGGACAATTTGTTGGACAACAATGATTCGATAATGGTTGTCAATACTCGATCTAATAAAGATAGATCACGATGATATCGCTAAATTTGTCTAAACTTTGAAAAAAAGGCACACTCTGGTTAAAAGAACTCTTTTTCTCTTATTTTTCTCTCAATCTTTAAAGGGACATTTATGAGCACACTTATAGATACTAATCGCTGTCTACAGAAATTGAAAAAAAAAACAATTTGAATTGAAATCTGATACGCAGAAAAACATATGTTCTCAGTCATTCACGTCTATAATCAGGTAGAACCAAATGACAATCGTGAGCACTTCAGTAATAGTCTAATCTATAAGATTATGGCTTTCCTAAGCCCGTAAAGTAGAGTTTATCTACTCGACATAACAAGGTTAGGCGTCATTCTTGGGAAGGGAGAGCAATTACGTTTTGATTTATTTCTCTCAATTATCAATCAACTTATATTCTGAATTATCATTTATCAGAAACCATCAACCAAATCCGTCAACCTACGTTTATTTAGTTTTCAAGCTGGCAGTCAGCTTAGTATGTGTCACGTCCAACACAAACAATGGAGCAAGAGGGCTGGGAATTCAAATATTCACTGCTTATCAAGTCTACAGGAGAAAAAAAAAATTAAATTCCTCCCCCTAAATTGGTTATAAGCAAGATGTTTGTTTTATAGACTGAGTTCATGTTAAATTGGTCCTTCATCTCTTGTCCAGCAGTGTTTACGCTTTCTTTAAAGAATTCAATTTCAATGATTAGAGCCGAACAACAAAACAAGAAAAGTTGACAATTTATTGATCATCCCATTCCACAAAGTTTTAATTGATCCTCCGTAGCACGGTGAGCCGCAAAAATACATTTCCATTGAGAGGCTAATCAACTCTATATTTATACTGTCCATAGATTTAATGATGCCATAAAACCAAATATGAAACTAACATACTGTCCTCATATTTGGACAGATATCGTTTAAATCATAACGGAATTATGTATAAGATTTATAATTTCTGATTAGGCCTAACTCTTCAATTTTTTTTTTCTCTGCATTGTTTGTGTTGCTGATGCACCGTTTTGACCGATCTATTCTACTGTCTTCTGCAGCTGCTCTATCCGAACGTGGTTGAGTTAAACAGAATATTTCAAATGCTGGTCACGTTTATGACATTGCGTTCGGGTATTATATCCTTTTTTTTTTAGGTTTTGATTTTATGTCTAACTTCCATCGAGTGAATTCCACCTTAGAATGAAGTCTGCATTTGTCTGACATGCGTTGAGTCGACACGTGGTTGGCGTCTTTGATTTTCCTCAGGGTTCAGCAGCATATTCGTCATTCACTCTCCGGATATATTCAGCCATCTGAGATCTCTTTATCTCACTTTTATGTTTGTTTTATGTTCATCAAGTAGAACTTTGAGAGGATTTCACAATTCACCAGTAGAGATCTTTTGTTTATTAAGAATCAGGTATATACTTTTATTGATCAAACTCTTCTTGTGTGGTTGGCTCACTTTCAGGATCAAATTTGGGAGGGTGTGAAAACTACTGAAGGTAACCTGTGTGTTATTATTCATACAGATTTCCTGTATCTTCGTTACTGTACATAAGGGATGTGGATTATTAGAATAAAGGGGGCACCTTGATGTTATCTTTAGCCGACTCCTTACCACTCTTTGTCTGTTGATGTCCCTCCTTGAAATCATAAACCTCTCACATCTTACTCAATGGCAACTGTATGAGGAATCATTTGATTGAAAATGAAAGTAATATGATAGACTACTTGATATTAAAAGCATTACATGGTTAAACATAACGCCTTTGGGCTGAAAGATCTCTCTGAAAAACAAACAAGGATGCTCACAGAGAGCAAACAATATGGTCTGGGGATTTGCCTGTGCTTAGAAAACTTAAATTCTTTCACTCCAATGCATTTTAGCAGCTTTTTTTGTACCTTCCTCTATTTCTGCCATAAATGTTTCGTAACATTCGAATTTTATATGGGAAAAATAATTCTAAGAGAAATAGCAAACATGTAAGACGTACTACCTAAAAGACCAATTCATCATAACTTCCCATTCAGAGCCAATGCAGCCTAATCAAAAACTCCTTTCACAACATCGATCGATTTTCCTATAATAATTTACACTGCGTGTATCTGTACCGATTTACTCACTTTCGAAACTTCCATTGCCATAATTACTTTGTTTTTCCTTTATTGTAGGAGTATGTTGAATTGCTGTATATGCAATGAAAAGAATGTATGTTTATTTTCAATTATTTGATTTAATACTTTGCTCGTCCGTCTTACAATTTACATAACAGCAATAACATACATAATTTCTGTGTGATTCAAGCATTATTTAAGTGTTCACAGAGAAGATTATTCTTTGTGTTTTTCTATGCACATAATACAGAATTTCGATGTCAGAAAAAACCTTTTTAATATTTTCTAGGTGTATTAACAGTTAATCTATCAGATTCAATGCAACAATTGTGATTTGGAGCCATCCATAGTGCTGCAAATGACCATCACTTTCTTTCTCTAGGAGTAACATTCCACAAGTGTGGGTTATTCAAATTCGTCAGTGAATCCACAATGTATAACTCCAGCATGTTGCTGAATTCAGAATTTTCACATTGATTCCATTGCAGTGGTATGATAAATCAAATGATCAACGCTTGAAATTCCAAATATCGCGAAATACTTTCACATACAGAAGCTGCAGAGGAAATTTTAACACCCAATACTTAGGATACGTATTTGAAACCGTCAGGCCAAACAGTAAACGAATTTTCATCTTTTTTTTTTTTCTAGATTTTGAGCTGGTAAGGCTATGTATGTATCACAAGCAAGAGGGCTAAAAATTTAACATTCCCTCATTTTCTTATGTCTAAAAGAAGCAGCTCTTTTTGTTTCCATCCCCCGGTTTTGTTTTGTTTTTGTTTCTTTGTTTGTTTTTGTTTTTGGTGTGTAATTTGGGAAGTACATTTTTGCTAAATAGGTCCTTCTGTTTGTGTCCAGTGACGTTCAAGCTTTTTTTTTTTTAAACTGGAACTTTTTTCTGTAACCACTGCCCAAACAAAAGCGACTGAAGTTATTTATTTTTGATCCTTTCTTTTTTCTGATATTGTTTATTGATCATCCCAAGCTCAATGTGCTGCCAAAAGTGAGAGTTAATATTCAGCAACTAACTGTAGCTGCTATAACGAAGATCATGATGGAGGATGGATGATTGCATTTTGGGTAATTGTTCCATAAACCCAACCTACTGTATCACAGCTTATATGAGTAGCTATTTCCTGAATAAGAATCCACTTACAGACAAAATATCATCACCCTTTCCTAACCTAGTGTTCTACCCATTTCCTGGATTCTCTCGGTTTGCAGTCATCTTATTATTAACTCGATTGTCCATTTCAGACCAGCGCCAAACATTCCAACAACATCCACTGATGGATAATGAAAATGCCAATATCTAACCATTCATCTCTCAAATCCATTATGTACTGTCGATAAAAGGATCTCAAAAGAAAATGACGATAAGAATCTCCACTCAATTTGTGAATTCATCTCTCTAACAACAATTTATCGTGAAAAGGATTTGTAGAGATGAGGATATAGATGTCTTAGGGCAGAGAACAAATAAATATAAAGAAGGCGAGAAAGGAAGTGATTTACTTGAAACTGGAATCATAAAAGGAAGTAGTCTTAGTAAAGATCACAAACAAATGGATATACGTTTATTATCAGAGCGAAAGGAATATTTACTCACAAAAGCCATTTGGCAAAGAGTCTACACCATTTGTAGTTACTTCCAACGAAGTTGCCATATATATTATCGGGTTGAACAGAAATTCGGTACTGGAAACTTCTGGACCGAGTCGTAACTTTTGTATACATCAAACTATAAAAAGCACGTTTACTCAGGCTACGACTTTAGTCGTTCCTACTTGAAAAAATAATAGCCAACCATTTCAAGTGCAGAGAATTTAAAACAGTCTAAACTGACTCTTGAGTATGCTAAAATAATTAAGATAATTAAAAAATATTCCTTGCTCAAATGCAAATAATTAAACTTCACTTCTTTGATGTAAATGGAATCGTTGAATTATATTCAGGTCATTAAAGACTATGGTTTACTCACAGACATAGAATCAGTCCTGCCCTTTCAATGAGTAAACCCCAGGACTGAATATCTGCATAGCACTAGGAGGGCAGAAGGTACTTGGACAGGCGTCCTCGGAACATTAGCTGCGGAGATTAAAGCTATTTTTTTGCTATCTGAACACAGTCGGGTAGAGGCCATCCTAAACTGACAACGTATCTGATGTCTTCTCATAAGGAGAAACGTAAATACAAATCATGGCTTCCTTACACAGAATTCGTCGATTAGTGCCCGAAGTGAACATTTTAGATTAAACTTGAATTGTAAATTAAATCCCCATTAAGAACCTATACGAAGGGGAAAATATCACTATACATAGATTATGATATTTCTCGATGTGATCAGGAGTGAATGTTTGAATGTTCTACCTTATTGCTGCACTGACATGGCCAGTACGTGTGATGCATACATACATGCAAATACAGCCAGCCAATTTGAAAACGGTCGAAACTTATCATGAAAGTTTTGGTGACAGTTTAGGTTGGTAGTTTCTAACAAGGTTTTATGGGACGCTAATTCAACGCGATGAAAAGAACCGAAAAAATGTATATAGTACACATGGTAGAATACGCTGACTATTCTGGTGACAAGTCTTAAATTCGTAATAAAGAATGGGTTGTTTAATAATCGACAACATTACAGCAGAATTAAACAAGATGCTTAAAACGAATATCAGGTGTCCAAATTCTCAAATCAAAGCATTATCATTATCGATTTTCGATCGGTTTAAATATTGTTTTTTTCTTATTCTCATTGCAATGAATAAGCAGCAAACGCCATTTCTCGAATAAAGCATTGTTAGAAACTGTCCTCTTAGACTGTCACCAAAATCGACACCAAAACTGTCAAAAATGTTTTCAATAAAAGGACTAACCAGACCTAATTTATGAATGTTTCATTAGCATGCCTAATTAGGTTTCTTTTAACTGATTAATTGAAATTCAGAAATTAATGAAATCGTGATGGGTCTGTTTTCGGCTATTTGTTTTAAAGCGAAGAATTTCTTTAAAATCAGATATGGATATCTCTTTGAAATCTTTGTGACAAATAGTTCCCTGTAATTCATTTAAAGGGCATAGCTAACGTGTCAACAATCTGTACAAATTGAAACTCGATTAGCTTTCATTGCCATTAATTATGATCGTTAGGGTCGGACTGTTTTCCTCGTCTATATATTCATTTGCTCATAACGTTTAGGTAGTGTACTCTCAGGCTTTTGATGACAGTTGTGGGTTCTCGAATGTGAAACCACCGCTCAGATGGCATGCTTGATTTGACTGGACACGTTGTACCCATTTTGTAATTTTCTCATATTTCTTTAAAAGTTTTGCTTATGCCTTTGATGAAATTTTGAGTAATTTCCTGTGCGTTGGATAATGTCTCTTACAAATGGAGCCTCTGGATGCTACTAATGTCTATGCTGCGTCAACTGATTGGTTTGGCTGATAAAAGTATGTGCCACTGTCTGATGGTGTTGTTTTTGCCAATTGTTCTTTTTATCAATACATTTCACTTCATCTCATAAAAACCTGTGTTCAGGTCACCTATGCCTCACATGGACCGCTATGCCAGTTATGTACATATGCACGACCGAAACATCGTAAACAAATAAGTGCAGACGTTGTAAATAGTCCGATTGTACCATATGATGTTATTGATACTCTAACAAAATTCATACAAGAATTAACTTTATTCTCATTCAACTGCTTTAACTAAAATTGATTTTTGTTTTTCAGATTTA
>OY735225.1:40698782-40763782 GCA_963457665.1 Thysanoteuthis rhombus | reverse complement strand
ATAATAATAATAATAATGATAATAATAATAATAATAATAATAATAATATTAATAATAATAATAATAATAATAATAATAATAATATTAATAATAATAATAATAATAATAATAATAATAATTGGCGGTGGCCGCTTGGCCATCTATCTACCCAGCGGGCATTGGAAGAAGAAGAAGAAGAAAAAAAACAACGAATATCGAAGACAGTCTACCACATTTTGACAAAAGGCCTCCTTTTTCAGGATGAATTCTGGTGACTTACTTTGAAGACCTAACTAACTCAGGCTAGATTTTAAAATTTACTCTGTGATTGAATGTCTTATCATTAACAATAATAATAATAATAATGATATTAATAATAACAATGCTATTTTGACTACAGGCTGCCCTGGATGATTTTGTTCTGGGCTTAGTTAAAGAAGTTTTCTTTAGATTCTAATGATACTTAACGGTTGGCTTTGAGATGAACTCTGATTATCTTCGAACATTTTAATGATATTTTACTTTGGTTGATTATTCCTGATATTTTGATGGTTCTTATTGAATGTCTTATTAATAATAATGCTATTTTGACTACAGGCTGCCCTGGATGATTTTGTTCTGGGCTTAGTTAAAGAAGTTTTCTTTAGATTCTAATGATACTTAACGGTTGGCTTTGAGATGAACTCTGATTATCTTCGAACATTCTAATGATATTCTACTTTGGTTGATTATTCTTGATATTTTGATGGTATCTTTGTACCTCTGAGATGGTTTTCTTTGTGAGTCTGAGGAATTTTCTCTTGCAATGAGAAGACCACTGCCAAGTCGAAAAAAGTTGTTTTTTCTTAGACCTGCACGTGGGTAAGTGGAATTAAAATTAAATTTAAAATTATTATATTTATAATTTATATTTCAAAAGGAGTTGTCCCATAGAAGTATAGAAAAGCGAGGGGCGAGTATATATATATATGTGTGAGTGTGAATGAACTTTTCCTCTTGCAACCTCCTCCCCCCCCCGCCCCCGAGATTAGTATAGTATAAATTGGCGGTGGCCGCTTGGCCATCTATCTACCCAGCGGGCATTGGAAGAAGAAGAAGAAGAAGAAGAAAAAACAAACAACGAATATCGAAACTCATACTAAGTCAAGACTTATAACATTTAAGGGAGACATATGATCTTTTATGCACGCAACCCCCCCCCTCCCCAAGAAAAAGGCTTAGTGTTATTTCTTTAGTTCAACAATCAGGCAAATGTCATATCACTAGATAGATATCTCTGCAAGCCTGAATGGCTTGTCCTTGTGAGGCCATACCCTGGGTGGTAGGAGCTGGTGGGGCTCTTTGATTACCACTGTGCACATAGGTCTCAATGAACCCACCAAGATATGGCGCTACCTTAAAAGAACCAAAAGGGCCGGTGGGGCTCTTGGGCTATTTCCGACTCACATCGGTCTTAACCAACCCACCAAGGTCTGGTACTACCTCCAAAGAACCAAAAACCCCAATCATGACAGTACAACCAAACCATTTTACCGCAAAAAACGGGGCACAGATCCAAGACCTGTGTGTCGTAACCGGCAGGTGTTCCCTTGTTAGCCACCAGGAGGGACCCGGTCGTCATCCTGTGACTGCTGGCCAAAATCTCGGCTCGTGTACCCTTAATGGCCTTCAGGAGGGACACAGTCGTCACACAGCTACTGTTGGCCCAAACTCGTATACCACTAGCGATATCCAGGGGAAGCGCAGTCCTCATGGGGCGACTGCTATAAAGAACAAGAGAAAGAGATGGACAAGGGAAGAGAATAGACTAGTTATGTACTGTTACTATAAAAGCAAGCCTTCAGTGCGATCTTATAGGTAGCGTATGCTCCAAATATGGAGGGAAAAATCTGCTGTGGAAGTATCGAACCAACGCCTTGCTGACCAAGTAAAGCAAATTCAAAAGAAGAAATGGTTGTCTGAGACTGAACTACTAGAGATTCGCATTAATGTAGAGAGAGATTCAGGTGACACATCTGAAAAATGCCCCCCCAGCACAACTAGTACCAATAACAAAACTAGAATAATCCCCCATGAGACCCCCACAGTAAGCTACGCACCAGAGGGTGATGCCGAGGCACCAACGGAAGAAGAGAAAAGCAAAATACAAGCTTTGAAAGAGATCATGCGAGGAGAGAAAACAACACTCCCCTCCCTAAGAGACAAAGATAGAAAGAAAGTCGGAGAAGTGACCGAACAGGTCAACTGCCTCTTACAGCACATAGAAACAGACACCCTCCTAGAACTCAACAACCTAATTTATGCAGGGGCGAAAATGGTAGCACAAAGCTTCACAACACAAGATAGGAACCTGGGTACTAATAGGGAAGGGAAACCCAACTGGGAGAGAAGGTTACAAAGGCAGATCTCCCAACTACAGAGAGACGAAGTACTGCTTAGAAATACACTACACACAGACAGACCACGAGTAAGACTTTATAACAAATATAAGGTAGCGCAAAAAGGCATCGCAACTGTAGTTGAAGAGTTACACCAGAAAAGACTAGCTAAAGAGGCAAGACTAAAAAGATACAGACTAAGATCGGCCCAATACACACAAAACCGCACATTCCAAAACAATGAGAAAAAGTTTTACCAAGATTTAAATGGGGAAAGAAGGCAGGACATAAAACCAGATGCCACAGAGGCCAAGAACTATTGGAATAGCATATGGGGGCACCCAAAAAGACACAATGTAACACCGCAATGGTTAGGAAACATGAGAAAAGAACTAGAAAATATAGACAAGGGAGAACCAATAGTACTGAATGAAACCACATTGAAACATACTCTTAGGAAAGTAGCCAACTGGAAAGCACCGGGTCCCGACGGGATCCATGGGTATTGGTTCAAAAAGTTCACCACGTTACACGGCAGACTCACCCACCTACTCCAAAATTGTCTAAATGAAGGCAAAGCACCAGAATGGATGACTAAAGGCAGAACCACCCTCATCCAAAAAGACCTGGGGAAGGGGAACATAGCAAGCAACTATAGACCAATCACTTGCCTACCACTTATGTGGAAAATCCTGACCGGGCAAATAGCAGAGAGAATATACATGTCAATGGATAGAAGGGGGCTACTACCAGAAGAACAGAAAGGGTGTAGGATAGGAACCAAAGGGGCAAACGATTTACTCTACATAGACCAGATGATCTTAAAAGAAGTAAGGAAAAGGAGAAAGAATATCGCAATGGGATGGATAGATTACAAAAAGGCATACGATATGATTCCACATAGCTGGATACTCGAATGCCTTAGAATGTTCAAAATTAGCGAACCGGTGGTTAAATTTATTGGTAATTCAATGAAAGACTGGAAAGTAGATTTGACAGCCGCAGGGGACAAACTAGCCGAGGTAGGGATAAAAAGGGGAATCTTCCAAGGAGACTCGTTGTCCCCACTATTATTTGTTCTAACAATGATACCGCTTAACAGAATCCTGAGAAACAGCAAAGGATACCACTTCTCTAAAACAAAAGGAAAGGTCAACCACTTAATGTACATGGACGATATTAAATTGTTTGCAAAAAACAGGGGAGAGCTTGAGACTCTGTTCAACGAAGTAAGGGAATATAGTGAGGACATAGGAATGGAGTTTGGGATAGAAAAATGCGCAATCATGGTGATGCATAAAGGAAGGCTTTCAATGACTGAGGGAATTGAACTTCCGGACAACAGCAAGATTAGGGCATTAACTGCACAAGACCGATACAAGTACCTAGGTTTCCTTGAATGTGACACGATAAAACGGGAAGAGATGAAGGAGAAAATTAAGAGAGAATACCTCAGAAGGATAAGGAAAATATTAGAAACCAAATTAAATAGCAGAAATCTAATAAAAGGAATGAACACCTGGGCTGTGTCAGTAGTTAGGTATACAGGACCATTCCTAGGATGGACAAAGGAAGAGCTCCAATCAATGGATAGGCGAACAAGGAAACTTATGACGATGCATAAAGCATTACATCCTAGGGATGATACAGATAGGCTATACGTTAAGAGAAAAGAAGGTGGTAGGGGGCTCATCAGCATAGAAGATTGTGTCCAGAGAGCTAAGGTAGTCCTAGATAGATATGTGCAAACAAATAATGAAGAAATCATAAAGAGCGCGAGGGATAGTGCGACAAACAATAAAGTAGAAAACAATAGAACAGTACAGCAAACTAGAAAAGAAAAGTGGGAAGGGAAAAAATTGTACGGCGAGTTTAAAAGACAGATAAAAGATATAGCAGACGAGAAATCATGGACGTGGTTACGAAAGGGAAACCTTAAGAGAGAAACAGAATCGCTCATCATGGCAGCCCAAAACAAAAGCATAAGGACAAACTACATAAAAGCAAAAATCGATAGAACACAGACAAACAGCAAATGCCGCATGTGCGGTGAAAGAGATGAGACAGTAAACCACATAACTAGTGAATGTAGCCAACTCGCCCAGAAGGAGTATAAGCATAGACACGATAGAGTAGCAACGATGATACACTGGGAACTAAGTAAACAAATGGGATTCAACCATGGGGAAAAGTGGTATCAGCACAAGCCAGAGGCAGTTTTGGAGAATGACAACCACAAACTACTGTGGGACTTCGACATCCAAACTGACCACCTCATCCAGGCAAGAAGGCCGGACTTAGTAATAGTAGACAAAAAAAGGAGGGCCTGCCAAATAGTAGACGTTGCTGTACCTGCAGACCATAGAGTAAAAAAGAAGGAGGGTGAGAAAAGGGAAAAATACCAGGACCTAGCAAGGGAGTTAAAGAAAATGTGGAACATGAAAACCAGGGTAGTACCGGTCATAGTGGGAGCACTAGGAACTGTCCCCAAAACGCTGAGGGAGAGACTGGAGGAGATCGGGATTAGGGGGAGGATAGAGACCGTACAGACCACAGCACTGCTGGGCACTGGACGGATACTGAGGAAGGTGCTAGAGATATAAGGACTGCAACGAATCGTAGCTCTGTCATGATATGCGAAAGAGAGAGGAGACGTTAGCTGAAGACCTGAGGAGACTTATTGTCACTCAGCCTTCAGCGATAACCACTGGGCAACCGGTGTGAAACTGTAAATCGTAGAATTACTGCGACCTATGAGTACTGGGAGAGGAGGGCTGGATACTTGAGGAGACTTGCTGTCACTCAAACTCCAGCGGTTACCACCAGGCAACTGGTGTGAGATTCAATAATAATAATGATATTATTAATAATAATAATAATAATAATAATAATAATAATAATAATAATAATAATAATAATAATAATAATATTGGCGGTGGTCGTCGCTTGGCCATGTACCCAGCGGGCATTGGAAGAAGAAGAAGAAGAAGAAGAAAAAAAACAACTCATATCGAAGACAGCCTCCCCCATTTTTCGGCAAAGGGCCTCCTTTTTCAAGATGAATTCTGGTGACTTACTTTGAAGACCTAACTAACTCAGGCTAGATTTTAAAATTTACTCTGTGATTGAATGTCTTATTATTAACAATAATAATAATAATAATGATATTAATAATAACAATGCTACTTTGACTACAGGCTGCCCCTGATGATTTTGTTCTGGGCTTAGTTAAAGAAGTTTTCTTTAGATTCTAATGATACCTAACGTTTGGCTTTGAGATGAACTCTGATTATCTTTGAACATTTTAATGATATTTTACTTTGGTTGATTATTCCTGATATTTTGATGGTTCTTATTGAATGTCTTATTAATAACAATGCTATTTTGACTACAGGCTGCCCCTGATGATTTTGTTCTGGGCTTAGTTAAAGAAGTTTTCTTTAGATTCTAATGATACCTAACGTTTGGCTTTGAGATGAACTCTGATTATCTTTGAACATTGTAATAATATTTTACTTTGGTTGATTATTCTTGATATTTTGATGGTATCTTTGTACCTCTGAGATGGTTTTCTTTGTGAGTCTGAGGAATTTTCTCTTGCAATGAGAAGGCCACTGCCGAGTTGAAAAAAGTTGTTTTTTTAGACCTGCACGTGGGTAAGTGGAATTAAAATTAAATTTAAAATTATTATATTTATAATTCAAAATGAGTTGTCCCATAGAAGTATAGAAAAGCGAGGGGCGAGTATATATATATATGTGTGTGTGAATGAACTTTTCCACTTGCAACCTCCTCCCCCCCCCCCCGCCCCCGAGATTAGTATAGTATAAATTGGCGGTGGTCGTCGCTTGGCCATGTACCCAGCGGGCATTGGAAGAAGAAGAAGAAGAAGAAGACTCATATCGAAACTTATACTAAGTCAAGACTTATAACATTTAAGGGAGACATATGATCTTTTATGTATGCAACCCCCCCCCCTCCCCAAGAAAAAGGCTTAGTGTTATTTCTTTAGTTCAACAATCAGGCAAATATCATATCACTAGATAGATATCTCTGCAAGCCTGAATGGCTTGTCCTTGTGAGGCCATACCCTGTGTGGTAGGAGCTGGTGGGGCTCTTTGATTACCACTGTGCACATAGGTCTCAATGAATCCACCAAGGTATGGCGCTACCTTAAAAGAACCAAAAGGGCCGGTGGGGCTCTTGGGCTATTTCCGACTCACATCGGTCTTAACCAACCCACCAAGGTCTGGTACTACCTCCAAAGAACCAAAAACCCCAATCATGACAGTACAACCAAACCATTTTACCGCAAAAAACGGGGCACAGATCCAAGACCTGTGTGTCGTAACCGGCAGGTGTTCCCTTGTTAGCCACCAGGAGGGACCCGGTCGTCATCCTGTGACTGCTGGCCAAAATCTCGGCTCGTGTACCCTTAATGGCCTTCAGGAGGGACACAGTCGTCACACAGCTACTGTTGGCCAAAACTCGTATACCACTAGCGATATCCAGGGGAAGCGCAGTCCTCATGGGGCGACTGCTATAAAGAGAAAGAGATGGACAAGGGAAGAGAATAGACTAGTTATGTACTGTTACTATAAAAGCAAGCCTTCAGTGCGATCTTATAGAGAACGTATGCTCCAAATATGGAGGGGAAAATCTGCTGTGGAAGTATCGAACCAACGCCTTGCTGACCAAGTAAAGCAAATTCAAAAGAAGAAATGGTTGTCTGAGACTGAACTACTAGAGATTCGCATTAATGTAGAGAGAGATTCAGGTGACACATCTGAAAAATGCCCCCCCAGCACAACTAGTACCAATAACAAAACTAGAATAATCCCCCATGAGACCCCCACAGTAAGCTATGCACCAGAGGGTGATGACGAGGCACCAACGGAAGAAGAGAAAAGAAAAATACAAGCTTTGAAAGAGATCATGCGAGGAGAGAAAACAACACTCCCCTCCCTAAGAGACAAAGACAGAAAGAAAGTCGGAGAAGTGACCGAACAGGTCAACTGCCTCTTACAGCACATAGAAACAGACACCCTCCTAGAACTCAACAACCTAATTTATGCAGGGGCGAAAATGGTAGCACAAAGTTTCACAACACAAGATAGGAACCTGAGCAATAATAGGGAAGGGAAACCTAACTGGGAGAGAAGGTTACAAAGGCAGATCTCCCAACTACAGAGAGACGAAGTACTGCTTAGAAATACACCACACACAGACAGACCACGAGTAAGACTTTATAACAAATATAAGGTAGCGCAAAAAGGCATCGCAACTGTAGTCGAAGAGTTACACCAGAAAAGACTAGCTAAAGAGGCAAGACTAAAAAGATACAGATTAAGATCGGCCCAATACACACAAAACCGCACATTCCAAAACAATGAGAAAAAGTTTTACCAAGATTTAAATGGGGAAAGAAGGCAGGACATAAAACCAGATGCCACAGAGGCCAAGAACTATTGGAATAGCATATGGGGGCACCCAAAAAGACACAATGTAACACCGCAATGGCTAGGAAACATGAGAAAAGAACTAGAAGATATAGACAAGGGAGAACCAATAGTACTGAATGAGACCACATTGAAACATACTCTTAGGAAAGTAGCCAACTGGAAAGCACCGGGTCCCGACGGGATCCATGGGTATTGGTTCAAAAAGTTCACCACGTTACACGGTAGACTCACCCACCTACTCCAAAATTGTCTAAATGAAGGCAAAGCACCAGAATGGATGACTAAAGGCAGAACCACCCTCATCCAAAAAGACCTGGGGAAGGGGAACATAGCAAGCAACTATAGACCAATCACTTGCCTACCACTTATGTGGAAAATCCTGACCGGGCAAATAGCAGAGAGAATATACATGTCAATGGATAGAAGGGGGCTACTACCAGAAGAACAGAAAGGGTGTAGGATAGGAACCAAAGGGGCAAACGATTTACTCTACATAGACCAGATGATCTTAAAAGAAGTAAGGAAAAGGAGAAAGAATATCGCAATGGGATGGATAGATTACAAAAAGGCATACGATATGATTCCACATAGCTGGATACTCGAATGCCTTAGAATGTTCAAAATTAGCGAACCGGTGGTTAAATTCATTGGTAATTCGATGAAAAACTGGAAAGTAGATTTGACAGCCGCAGGGGACAAACTAGCCGAGGTAGGGATAAAAAGGGGAATCTTCCAAGGAGACTCGTTGTCCCCACTATTATTTGTTCTAACAATGATACCGCTTAACAGAATCCTGAGAAACAGCAAAGGATACCACTTCTCTAAAACAAAAGGTAAGGTCAACCACTTAATGTACATGGACGATATTAAATTGTTTGCAAAAAACAGGGGAGAGCTTGAGACTCTGTTCAACGAAGTAAGGGAATATAGTGAGGACATAGGAATGGAGTTTGGGATAGAAAAATGTGCAATCATGGTGATGCATAAAGGAAGGCTTTCAATGACTGAGGGAATTGAACTTCCGGACAACAACAAGATTAGGGCATTGACTGCACAAGACCGATACAAGTACCTAGGTGTCCTTGAATGTGACACGATAAAACGGGAAGAGATGAAGGAGAAAATTAAGAGAGAATACCTCAGAAGGATAAGGAAAATATTAGAAACCAAATTAAATAGCAGAAATCTAATAAAAGGAATGAACACCTGGGCTGTGTCAGTAATTAGGTATACAGGACCATTCCTAGGATGGACAAAGGAAGAGCTCCAATCAATGGATAGGCGAACAAGGAAACTTATGACGATGCATAAAGCATTACATCCTAGGGATGATACAGATAGGCTATACGTTAAGAGAAAAGAAGGTGGTAGGGGGCTCATCAGCATAGAAGATTGTGTCCAGAGAGCTAAAGTAGTCCTAGATAGATATGTGCAAACAAATAGTGAAGAAATCATAAAGAGCGCGAGGGATAGTGCGACAAACAATAAAGTAGAAAACAATGGAACAGTACAGCAAACTAGAAAAGAAAAGTGGGAAGGGAAAAAATTGTACGGCGAGTTTAAAAGACAGATAAAAGAAATAGCAGACGAGAAATCATGGACGTGGTTACGAAAGGGAAACCTTAAGAGAGAAACAGAATCGCTCATCATGGCAGCCCAAAACAAAAGCATAAGGACAAACTACATAAAAGCAAAAATCGACAGAACACAGACAAACAGCAAATGCCGCATGTGCGGTGAAAGAGATGAGACAGTAAACCACATAACTAGTGAATGTAGCCAACTCGCCCAGAAGGAGTATAAGCATAGACACGATAGAGTAGCAACGATGATACACTGGGAACTAAGTAAACAAATGGGATTCAACCATGGGGAAAAGTGGTATCAGCACAAGCCAGAGGCAGTTTTGGAGAATGACAACCACAAACTACTGTGGGACTTTGACATCCAAACTGACCACCTCATCCAGGCAAGAAGGCCGGACTTAGTAATAGTAGACAAAAAAAGGAGGGCCTGCCAAATAGTAGACGTTGCTGTACCTGCAGACCATAGAGTAAAAAAGAAGGAGGGTGAGAAAAGGGAAAAATACCAGGACCTAGCAAGGGAGTTAAAGAAAATGTGGAACATGAAAACCAGGGTAGTACCGGTCATAGTGGGCGCACTAGGAACTGTCCCCAAAACGCTGAGGGAGAGACTGGAGGAGATCGGGATTAGGGGGAGGATAGAGACCGTACAGACCACAGCACTGCTGGGCACTGGACGGATACTGAGGAAGGTGCTAGAGATATAAGGACTGCAACGAAGCGTAGCTCTATCATGATATGCGAAAGAGAGAGGAGACGTTAGCTGAAGACCTGGGGAGACTTATTGTCACTCAGCCTTCAGCGATAACCACTGGGCAACCGGTGTGAAACTGTAAATCGTAGAATCACTGCGACCTATGAGTACTGGGAGAGGAGCGCTGGATACTTGAGGAGACTTGCTGTCACTCAAACTCCAGCGGTTACCACCAGGCAACTGGTGTGAGATTCCGAAATAATAATAATAATAATAATAATAATTATTATTATATTGACAATGATGCTCCAGAAGCAGCAGGTAAAAAATTAACAAGGAAAACTATTCAGCCAAAAAGACAGTATCATAGAAGTAATGGATGGTTGTCAGGAACGTCGAAATCCTTTTAAAGACTTTTGATGTCAATTCAATTCTGATTTCAGCAAACAAAAATCTGATAAAGTTAGATTGAGTTGGTCTTTGATCAAATGCCAATCTATACTGTGCAAATACGGAGGATGCAAGGCAAAGAAAAAAACTTTTCTTTGCTCAATTAATATCTGCAAAAGGAAAAAACAGAACTCAACCAGACCTTGATACTCAAACTACATGCAAACTCTCCTGTAGGTATTTGTAAAAGTTGGTCTACACATAAATACGGTATTTTATCAGGCAATGATGTAAAATAATCGCTGCAGTGAATAACAACTATAGTAGCCTTGCATCGTATCCTTTGGAGGCTGAAACGGGCTTGATTTTCCAGTTCTCATTTACAGCAACTTTCAGCTAAGCTAAAACTAAAAATTTTGAGTACGCTCAAAAACATCATCATCAGCATCATCAGTCTTTTAGCGTCCGTCGTTGGACAGAGACTTTCCTCAGGATTTGCCTCACTTCTCTATCATTGGTGTCACGGAGCCAGTACTTCCCGAACTTGTCTAGCTCGTCTCTCCATCTGACATTTTGCCGGCCTTGGTTGCGCATGTGGTCTCGGGGAATCCATGTTGTGAGTCGTGATGTCCATCGATTGTCAGCCATTCTTGCAACATGGCCAGCCCACCGCCATTTGAGATTTTATATTGATTCTATGATGTCTCTAACTCTTGTCTTTTCCCGGGTGTGCTGTGCTTTTTTGTGGTCTCTCCATGTTAGGCCCAGCATTATTCCTTTATGTGCACGTTGCATGGTTCTCAGCTTACGGGTCTGTCTCTTGGTTAAGTTCCATGTTTCAGCCCCATAAGTGACTATTGGGAGGATGCATTGGTTATACACCCTTCTCTTTAGGATTAATGGGATCTTATTATTTTTGAAGGTTGAGCTAGCTCTGCCAAAGGCTTGCCATCCTAGTGTGATTCTTCGTTTGATTTCTTCTTCTTAACAATAGACAGAGACAGGATTGTCGAACGAGCCAAAGAATTCTACCAAAAACTTTATTCGCCCAAACAAGGACTGCAAAACAATGAGCAAGATACGCAAGACACGGGCAAACAACTCGAGGACTTCCCAAAAGTAACCCCTTGGGAGGTGAAAGAAGCCATTAAACAGACGGAGAAAGGAACTGCCCCTGGACCAGACAACATCACCATGGACCTACTCCGAAAAGGAGGTAAAATCATCACTAGGAAACTGGCCGTCCTCTTCAACATGTGTCTAAAACACAGTAAAGTCCCAGACGATTGGAACACTGCTATAATAATGCTTTTATATAAAAAAGGAAACCCGAAAGACCTCAACAATTATAGGCCTATAAGCCTACTCAACTGTGTACACAAACTTTTCACAAAGATCATCACCAACCAAATCACAAAAACACTTGATGAAAACCAGCCACGTGAACAGGCTGGCTTTAGAAGAAGCTACTCGACCATAGACCACCTGCACTCGATAAATCAACTGAAAGAAAAAGCAGCAGAGTATAAACTACCACTTGCCGTTGCATTTATCGACTTCAAAAAGGCGTTCGACTCAGTGGAAATCCCTAAGGTCATGGAGGCCATCAGTCGGCAAGATGTAGATCCAGTATATGTTGAAGTGTTGAAACATATATACAATCATGGCAGCTCATTTATCAGTTTACATAAAGACTCGGACCCCATCCAGCTCCAGAAAGGAGTAAGACAAGGTGATACCAGCTCACCTAAACTTTTCGCAGCCTGCCTCGAGATGATCTTCAGAAGAGTAGACTGGGAGAGTAAAGGAATTAGGATAGACAGCCAGTATCTGAGCAACCTCAGATTCGCAGACGACATAGCCCTTTTCGCAGAGAACCTATACGACCTCCAACTAATGATAGATGAACTAAATGAAGAGAGCAAGAAAGTCGGCCTACACATGAACTTCAGCAAGACGAAGATCATGTGCAACAACCACATCGGAGATAAAAACACTAAGATCGAAATCGAGGACACAGAACTCGACAAAGTAGACCAGTACATCTACCTAGGGCAACGAATCTCCATGAGACCCTCAAAAGAAGAAGAAATCAAACAAAGAATCACGCTCAAAAACACTGAATGCTCAAATATTTGGATATTTGAAGATTATATTCAGAATATTATTTTGAAACGCTGATTGCTTTGGGTGTTCAGATTGTATAGTTTCCTAAACGATATTGCTTAAAAATATTAAAAATATCTCGGTTCATGCAAAAATTACCATGAATAAACATGCCAATACATTCATAGACACATATGATAATATGCAAACGAATACACCAATTAATTTCGTTGCTTAGTCTCCCGAATCACCGCAGCCATACAATTGGCTAGCATGTCCAACCAGCTATCCACGTGTTTTTTTTTTTTTAGGGATACCACCTTGGAAATGTGTTGAAGTACAACACAAAATAATTTTCATTTGTGTTTGGATTCCTTACAGATTTTAAAACCAAATATGTTTCCTTTTTTTTTTTTTTTTTGGTAAAAAATGTTTTGCTGATTTCTACTGGCATATGTATGAGCTTGGTTCATTATTTTATGCTATGTATGGATGTATGATATTTGTTTTGTATATATATATATATTGATATATATATATATATATATGTATATATGTAAATATATATTGATATATATATATATATATATATATATATATATATATATATGTATGTATGTATGTATATGAGTGTGTGTGTGTGAGTATTCAGTAACATTTTCGTTAATTGTCGAGCATTCAGACTTTACTTGCTCTGACTTTTATGTTCGACGATTTTGATTTTTTCTGTTGACAAATGTTTGCCCTAAGTCTGTTCTGAATTCATTCATAAAAAAGTATCGGTAAGAGTTCAAATGTCATTCAAACTGTGAGTTTGGGGTGGTCCAAAACCTTTATAACTTGTCATTTACACAACCTTATATATATATATATATATATATATATATATATATATATATATATATATATATATATATATATATATATATATATATATAATTATATTTCAAACTTTGTCTATACATCACAAATGACTAATCACATCATGTTGGCCAGCCTATCATTATATATATATGAATATATGTAAGTCTGGTTGCGTGTACTATTTCCATTTTCAGAAGGTAAGTGATTAAAATCGAATCAATATGGCATGTATTTTAAAGAAAAATGGTGGAAAAATGAAAAAAACAATTAAAAAACTTGGGAAAAAAATTAAAATTTTATCATCACAGATTCTGGAGACTTGAGTAACAAATACCCCGAAAAACAAATGACAGCAAATTACCAAAACTGCATCCGTCGCCAATTTATGCATCCTGCAACATATGAAATACACGGCACAAATAACACGACCGTAAAATTATGCATTGTAAAAACAACAGCAGTTTTAAAAAATTGTAAAAAATATCATCAAAGATTATGGAAGAATTGAGAAAAACAAACACTAGGGTCGATAGTACAACTCTAACGTGAGATGCGAACCAAAGCCTGGCCCAAGTCTCTGATGACTAAAATATATGTAGTCCATAAGACACGTACAAATTCAAAAAGAGTTAACATAATGATGCTGATGAATGATTTTCACTCTATGTTTCATGATCAAACCATAACTACTACGTCTATCTGATTTGATATTTTCCTTCTCTTCATATATATATATATATATATATATATATGGGGTCGCTGTAGGAATCAAAATTGCTATCGATAGGTAGCCGCTGCGTACTGATTCACTAACCATTGTGACTGAAATATATATACATATATATGTATATATATATATATATATATATATATATATATATATATATATATATATATATATATATATATATATATATATATATATATATCACACTGGTAGTGAATCAGTACGTACCAGCTACCTATTCATGACAGGTTCAATTTTTGCAGTGGCCCTATTCTCTTTAATTGTTTGTTCTTTTTGTGCTGAATGATATATTAACCATGTAAAAACAAGAAATCATTTAGGTTTCTGTATAGTCTAACATAGTAATATTTTGTCCTGGACCAAAGTGTCCATTTCTCATATGAAATATATAGCCTTTTCTCCACATTTGAATTTCAGTTATCATTTTGAAATAACTCCCACAATTTGATTCGTACCACTTTTACGTGGGTCATATATGTATGGGAAGAGCCCCTTCCGTAGAAAAAGGTGAGAATTTGACTGATTGTACCTGCAAAAAGATGTTTTTAGTTTTGCTTTGCTGATATCCCGGCAATTCAATTTTGGAATAAGGTATTATTCAAGATAACTACCAGAAAATTACCACCAACTTATTTGGGAACCATTTCGTTTATATTTAAGCAATTGAAGTCCATCAAAGTCTTCGAATTTTGGTGGTAATGGTTGGGGTCCCTCAGTGTAGATATATATGCACATATCCTTAGATGCAAGCTGTTATGTTTGATGAGTCGTTATAACTTATATTTGTAATTTTGGATGCTTTGTAGATTTGTTGAGTTTATTTTGTCTGGTTAATAACCCGATAGAGACTGTAATGTGATTAATGTCTTTTAGCCTTGACTCTTAAACAGTCCGGATCGCAAGAAAAAAAAAGCATTAATGCTGTCGACTTGGGATTTTTTTATCAATTTTTTTTTTCTAGACATCAATAGGAGCAGCAGCTTTTTTGCGTCCATCGTTAGACATAGACCTTCCCAAGGATTTGCCAGACCTCTTTATCGTGAATATCATCAAGCCATTGATTTTTTAACGTTACGTCATCTTATATTTTTGTATGTTCGGATTTTGCATGTGATCTCTTCGGATCCATGTTGTGAGTCGTGATGTCCAGCGATTGTCAGCCATTCTCCAAATACGACCAGACCATTGAGGCTCAGTATCTTTTTTTAATGGATTCTATGATATCTCTGACTCCTGTTTTCCTGTTATATATTGTGCTTTATTGTGATTTCTCCATGTTATATTGTAGACGATTCTTTTCCGTCCATATTGCATAGTTTTCAGTCCGAGGGTCAATCTTTTCTCTTAGGTTCCAAATTTCAATTGGTGATTATTGGGAGGATTCATTTGTTGTATACCCTCTTTTTGCCACTATTTGCTATTGACACTTGCCTTCTTAGAGTGATTCTTCGTTTGATTTATTCTTATTTGGATTTGATGGAGATTCGTCCTTCTCAGTAAATGTAACAGTCTACTCTCTCCAGTCTTGCTCTTCGATATTAATAGCAGTCTATTTGTTTTCATCGTACTAGTGAAACATGGCATTATTTTTTACTGAAGTTCTTGCTTTCTTTATTCAGTTTGATTCACAGTGTTTGAAAGTCAAGGAGGTTCTCAGCTGAAACGATAATGTCTCTGAATATCTGAGGTTGTTACCAGATTTGCCCACTAATCTGATTCCTTTATTTTCCCAGTCAAGATTTCAGAAGATCTTATCAAGCCAGACTCCAAAGAGTTCAAGGAGGACATGTCCAAATTTTAACCACTCTAGCTCTATCAGTGCAGTCTATGCGGAAAGGGGAGAATATACATAGCCAGCCAGCTAAAAGACAGAGAAGTGTAAAAACTTGAAGAAACCAGTAGTATGGTTTTTGATGATGGTTCCTAATAGTTAGTAGAACATTGAGCAGTTATATTCGATACACTGAATCATTGAGTCAGTCAGTTGTTTTTGATACTAGATATACTTATGTTGTAGTTGTGAATGACATACACTTATTGTTCTTTCTATATGTTACACAATACATCTGATTATTTGTATGCTGCCAATTTGTTGAGGGGCCAATTTTTCCACGACTCAAAAATACATAAAATATCAAAATATTGAACTAAGGTAGCTGTCAATAATGGCAAGAGATTCTTGCTATTTGTGCGTGTTTGTTTGTTTTTTGTTTGTTTGTGTATTGCAGTGTGCTCCTGACTATACAGTTCAATCAACTTGAAATTTGGCATCAGTACTCCATTACATGTTTTCTAAGACACTTACTTTTTTTAGGAAAAAAACAAGCTCTTCCAAAATTTTGTGGGTTTTATATTGCCAAGTTTATTCATAATATCTACATCCTCCAGAATTTAAATGTTTTGATTTTTACTTTATTTTAGATAATTTCAAGTGGTAAACCCCAATGATGTCATAAATGAAAACTTATCCTGGCTATATTCAGTTTTGATAGGTTTTTTTATACACAACTTCAAATTTTGATGTTATGGTAATTCAATTATTAACTGAGATGGCGAGATTTTTCAAAGAATATATGAATCTGCTTTTGAAATTGATATTCAACTCAGGATTGCATTTTTGTATCACATTTTTGAAGCTCACAGTTGAGAATCATTTCTTCGGGGTGGCTTCCTTTTTGATACATTTTGCAATCCAGCATTTGCAGATCTGAAGTCTTTATAACTTCCGTTTATGAAATCTTTATTTCTACACTCCTGATGCCATGGATCTCCTAGCATTCTGTTTTTTTATGAATATAATTTTGTTTATCCATAACTTTCTTTTCCTTCTCTCATAAATAAAGAACTTGTATGGGCCCAAGTTCATGTGTACGATCCTTGAATGGATATAATATTCCAGGGCCCGAGAGAGTGTAAGTTATCGCATTTCCCCACTTATCCCGTGAGGTCAGAGGTGGTCAAACAAAATAGGTCCATCGTTTGTCCGAAGCAGAAACCCCATTCCATCTTCGATCTCTCATTTATCTCTTCTATGCTGCCACCCAGAACAGTGGGAATTCTCAACCCCACCAAAAGATTCTAATCCTGACGCTAAGAAACGACCTTGCGAAATGGAGGATTCCATCATATTGGTGATGTCAAGCTTGTTTTAGAACAAGAACAGTCTTTCTTTAGTATCTCCAGCCACATAGGTTATTATATTTCCACAGCTTGAGGAAGGCCTTTTCAATCTCTTTCCTAAATAATACTCACCTGATTATGGGAAGTAAAAAAAAATAACCTCACAATGATTTGAATTCATGGCCAGCTGATTGATAACCTTGTCTTTTTCCCAACTGATATAAATTGACAATTCTTACATATCTACAAAAATTACGTTTGAAATAGACAAAGGATTATTTCATTTAGATGAATAAATGCAGCTATACAATTAACATTTTCCTAGCCTGATTAGGGATCACAGCCAATTTATCATCGAGCTGATCTCTTTCGAACTGAGCCATACAGACAAATCTTACACATATGCAACATCCATTTCACTGAGTTACCATGGCATACTTCCTTGTAAATGGTGAAGTCTTCTTTATTTTTCTATATTTAACGTTGCAGCTAGTACTCTGTATTGTTGGTGCAAATCCTGAAAACTTACACAACCACTCAAAAATAAAAACAAACTCAGAATAGCACAGAGGACAATGAAAAGATTGATGATAAGAATATCTTTCAGCGATGGAGAAAGGTCAGCATGAATGAAAAAGAGGATCCAAATGACGGATACTGTGCAAGTAACTTACAAAAATAAAGAGAGACAGGACAAAGAAACAAAAAGAGTCTACCATAGATGATGCACAGGGCTGATCGATGCGTGTGGGACAGTGAAAGCAGTAGAAAGATACCAGGTACATGTTGATAGATGAGATAAAAATGTTTGTCAATAAGACCTAAGAAGAATTGGCACGATTAAACTCTCACGGTAGATGACGAGAAAAGATTTCTTTCCAGCACTGAATTCATAACAACTGTTATAGATGATGGTGACAATGATGATGATGATACTAAAGAATCTAATTGGAAACTGTCGACCAAAACTGTCATCAAAATTGACAAAAAATTTTTTTTCAGTTTTTAAATGGGTCTTGCTGGCTGTTCATGTATGTAGCGCAAGTACATATTACGCCAACTGAGCTACGAGACTGAAGTTTTCAACATTTACATATTTTCATATTTATATTTATGATATCTAGTAAAAGTACTTCTTCAACTTTTTTTTTTAAATCTCTGCAAAAGGTTTTCAGTGGGGGTGAATCTATAATGAGAGTTATACTAAAATGGTCACTCGTTTGTGCCCGCTTGTTTTCCGAAAATTCAACTTTTAGTTATCCAACACACACCGAGAAAATTGACTTGATAATTGCTCACTTCTTATTCCAGTGTTTTAATCGATCCTCCAAACATGATATGCTACCAAAAGATATTGATTACATGACGTTTTTGTTATTGAGTGAAGAATCAGACCTGTTTTTTTTTTGTTTGTTTTTTTTCGATTGATCCATTCTATATACAATGGTGCTATGGTTGACTTTGGGCTTTTACATAAATGAAATTTCACTCAGTCGAAAATGCAATATTTGGTAGGTATGGCCAGCTATCAAAATTTCGAACCCGATTTGCATTTGTACGACAAGAACCTATGATGTGGCTCAAATGTAATTTAGTAACCATTAAGGGGACATTCTACCGTATATGCATAAATAGGCACTCTTTCGTGTGGAAATTCGGCAGTGAGATGTCATTGAGTGACCTTGTCTCCTAATTGACTGTTTCATCTGCAGGGACCAGGTGATCCAGATTTCACGCTTCGTGTAAAGTTTTTTGGCTAGAGTGTTGCATCACTGAGGTGACTGTTTCCCAAAGTTCAGACCTGGCTACCAGCAACTTTTTGCTTTCTTCATAGATATATCAAATAAGCGTGAGATTATGGAATAGATCAAGACAACTGATGCTGATCCCAAAAGACATCTTGACAGACATTTTCTTCTTCAAAGCTGAATGGACGCTAGGAAAATTGTCTGAAACCTTAATGGACGTACTTTCAATAATACTGAGGCACCATTGTTCTGCTTGTTTAGCGTAATGGTCCGCACGATTGTGTCGCACGTGGAATAGCCTTGGTTCTATCCCCCATATGAACAGCGAGCGTAAAAAACTCTGTATTAGGACAAATTTCCCGGTGCCCTCAGCAGCCGATTGGATACGGTTACGCTGTGTGATTACAATCGGGGTATCCCTCCTGTAAACTTGAATCCTGCCAAGGTTATGGTCAGAATCAAACTCGTAGGTATTAAGTCCAGGTGTGAACCAGGCTTGAGACTCGCAAGGATCACTAATTCAGGCAACAGGAAAAAAACTAGACAACTCCATCGGCCTACACACTCCATTGAGGGTTTTGTTTTAACAGACTAGACTTTTTCCTTTACCTTACCGATTAAGTGGACTATTTTCTCATCAATATTGAATAGCTTGATAGTTGATGGGGAAGCTTTGTATGTGATAAACATTGAAATTGCGTCAGACACAGCAACATCGGAGGAAATACTACAGTAAAGAAAAGAAAAAGAATAAATAAATCTGTATCTCAAACGACCTTTCTATTGCATTGGAACCGATAGCACGTCGACATAGACAAATCAAAGTTTTTTTTGAAGGCGTGACCTTCATCGAAAAACACTTCAGATCAAATCTCTTGACACGACTACAGAAAAACAAAATCAAAATAACTTTATCTCTTGACTTTTATTTCAGTCCATCCACAATTCCGGCTTATTATGTTTATATAAACTAGGATACACAAAAATACAGTTCTGGTTTGACACTCAATAGAAACCGTCACGTGACCAGCAGCATGTTTTGTTGGGGATGATCAAACATGATATTAAGAAAACTTACTTTTTTCATCTTTTTCCGAGGTCATGATCAATAGAAAGTCTTCTTTTTTAAAAAAAAAAACCGTATTGGTGATCAATTTGACATAAAATATCATTGTAAGCTGGACCCTCTTTAAAAAGTTATTCAAGTAATGAAAGAGGAAAAGGTTAAGGTTATTCTTTCACATAATGAGAAGTGACTGTTTAAATGTTTAATCTCCCTGCTTTATTATGAAATTTTTGCTGTACATACATAGCCAGCGAGCCAGCGAGCCAGTCAAGGAGCTAGCTAGAAGGCGTGCCAGCCAGACAGCCAGTAAGCTTGCCTGCCAGTCAGTCAGCTAGTCCGCCAGACAGCCCGCCAACCAGCCAGCCAGTACGCCTGCCTATCAGTCAGTCAGTCAGCAAGCCTGCCAACCAGCCAGCCAGCCTGCCAGCCTGCCAGCCAGCCAGCCAGCCAGCAACCAAGCAAAAACTTTAAACCGAAAAAAGCAATTTACACAGTTTTTGTAACAGTTTCGTTGCTTCTTTCTGACAAAGGCTCAATTTATCAAGACTAAAAAGTTTATGAATGTCCTACCCAGGGATATAGAAGGAAGCTATCACACGTTGACACAAACCAATAAGAAATCGTTTAATGAAAAAAAAAAACCTGGGCAGATCAAAGAGTCCATCTCTGCACTGAGACTGAATGTTACAGAGGAGAATGCACGTCTGGCAGAATTATATCGATAATCGAAATTCACTTTATCCGGTTTTCTAGCGTTTTGCTTATTATGAGGCGTTTGATCGTCTTGGAAAACAGCATTTCTTGATATATGTTTCCTTGAAAATGAGGCAACGTCGACTGATATTTGACATCAATGAGATTTAGGATTGAATCCAGTAAAAAGACATGAATCGTGCTGATTCTGCACGATATTAAAATGTTCCAGAACTTATAAAAAGCACGCGTCTTATCCCCCTCTTGTCGTACACGCACGTAAAGATATTTACACGCGTTCATACAAATACACGCATGCGCATGTTCTCACACGCGCACATACATGCGAGCACGGTCATAGGTTTATAATCACACATCAATGCATGGGTATTTCTCAGACTATCAGAACATCTGAGGCTCATCACTGCGAGGAGACTGTTTGGCGAGTTGGTTGTGCATCCTGTCGATATCTCAGCTAATCTCTCCATCTTGAAAAAAGCTGTTCCCAACATTGGAAAAAAACTCCCATCCATTTATCTTCAACTTGAATACACGAAACAAAACTCTGTTTTTGGAATTTATTCGAGAATTTATCCCTTCTCTGAACATTCATAATATTCTAGAAATCTGACCAATCGATTATACAGTCACGAGGTCAGTATATTGGTGATTTTTTTTCCACGTGGCCTGCCATATTTTCTGAAGCCTCCAACGCTCAGGCACCTAGGGGGTATAAAGGCAATGGAGAAGCATTACTTATTGAACAATTTGGATCTGATAACAATGCTAGTTGATAGTAGAAATACATTTATTGTCGCCTTTGTCGAAAAATAAATCATCATGGTGGGTTGCTTTGCTTTTCTCTCAATATTCTTTCTTCTGTATGTTCTTATCCCTCCGAAACCAAAGACTTTACCAGCCCCCCTTACTCTATCCTGACTCTTTACACAATGATACAAAGTTACATAAAGCAGTTCATGATTCAACATTATTAAAAGCGCCGACCAACAACAGTTGCAATTATAAAGAGTATTGGTGTAACGAAACCAGTAGGTCGGAAAAAAGATATTTTTCATTGGAAAAAAATCAGTCATATACCCTTTAAACCTCTATCTATCTATCTATCTATCTATCTCTCTCTCTCTATATATATATATAGATATAGATAGATAGATAGATAGATAGATAGATAGATAGATAGATAGATAGATGATATTCAAGCAAAGCATTTTAGCAAACACGTAAACGAATAAGCTATGGCAAAATGAATATATTCTTAGTGAAATGGATACATTTAATTCGTTAAAGCTGTAAATGTACCCCTTAGAACAAACACAGGATGATGAATATAAATAATATCAAAAAAGAAATTTTAGAAGAGATCTGATGGACAACACGTGGGTATTTCCAAGGGTCCATGTCAGAGAATGTGTGATCAGGGACACTGAAATAAACCCAGGAGTGGACAACTGGAAGAGTAAATTTACTGAAAATATCCATCAAATTTTCAACGACTTTTTTTCGTATGCAATTTTCCGATAAATCAGTTTTTATTCAGTGAATGCTTATGAAATGTTTAATTCTAAAAAAAGCAATTCATTAGAATTCTGTCTTGGCAGTTAGCCAAGTTTAGAGTGATAAATTAAAAAATGAAAAAAAATTGTTAAATCAATGAGTTACTTCTCACTCGTTTTGTTTGTCATGGATCTTTTAAAAAGTATGATTTATTTCAAAACGCTTGACCAACACTAAAGTATCAAAATGACATAACTTCACACTGCAAAATGGCCTTCCCCACCATCAAAGACCCCATCCAGTGGGGAGACGGAAAAATAATGATTAAATGTTTGAATTCCAACGCCCCCGGGCTAGATTAGTGCTTCCTAAGCACTTAATACATACATATGTACTTACATGCAAATCCAGCCAGCCAGCCAGCCAGCTGGACTAGACCAAAGTCAAAACGTATTAAATCAGAGTTTCACACACCCATAATCACACAGTATAACACATGTAGAGTTATAAATTGTACTAGCATCTTTTTTAGATACACTGATACTTTTATGCAATATATATATATATATATATATATATATATATATATATATATATATATATATATATATATACATATATATATATATGCTGATTGTATTTTTTCTTTGAGTCATCTCTAGTATTGCTCTTTCAATAGCTCTCTGTGCCGGGCACAAGTTTAGGAAACCAGATCCATGTAGATCAAAGAGAGGAAAATAGATTGAAGGATATAATACAAATAATCAAGCAACAAAAATGGAGATGGATAGGACATTTGTCGAAGGAGGATGACAATAGATTGAGTAAAAAATGATGTCATATCAAGTTCAATCGTTAGAGGTAAGCTTGATGGGAGGAAGAGGAGGAGATGTAGGAGTAGGAGTGAATGATTTTTTTCTCTTACATATCTTTTCTTGTAATCAAAAAAGCAACATATAGAAATCCTGTAAATTGGAGTTACCTGCATATTGTTGAAATAAATCCTGATATTTATACCGCTCAGCAGTATATTTTCACCATTGTCACGCCCTGTCACGTGTTCCTTAAAAATTTTAATGCAAAATTTACCCTTTTTATTCCCTAATACTAATAGATTTCTATTGATATTTTAGCGTGCAGAAGGGAATGGCAGGCTGTTTGTGTATGCCTGAGAGCAAATAGTATTGTGAAATAGCATGGGATGGCTGGAAATGGCAGGGATCAAATTAACACTTCCCCTGTTGCATTACACCATGGAATTAAAACGATTAGACCTTTCATCATAGAAGAAAACATCAACCTGTTGAACCAACGCACTTACTATTGACTTACTTCCGTGAACTTCAAGATAATGTAATTTCCTTTTTAAACATTATGCAAGTGATTGCATATTTGAAGTCGCTATCTTTGAGTGCGAATTTATAAAGGAAACATTTTATCTTTCCGTGCATAATTTTGCTTTAGTTCGTTTTGAAATATTATATTTGTCTTTTCATATTCCAAATATATCATCGAACTTTTTCAACGGAAAGTATTTTCATATTTATCACGGAAACGAAGAGACTAATGAAATGAATTATGTCGAACAGTAAAGAGTTATGTCTCCAATAATCTACTGATTCTGATATCTTTACGTCAAAGATAGTATTCAAAACTTATAAACGAATTTATCAATTACTTAATAAACTCTCTTACGCGTTGTGTTTGACATAAATTATTGGGATCAGAGTCAAAGGTCACTGTCTGGATGCACTTCCTTTTTGATTATTACTTATATGTTTATCAGAAAAGTGAATGAGATAAATGCAGATCAGGTTAATCACTCGATAAAAACCATCACATCACTAGCATCTTCTGATAGCATGTTGTGTTAGAGATGATCAATTGAAACATTGTGACATTAGGTGATCAATGAATAGTTTACTTTACCCACCTTTTGGGGGCAACGAAATCTCTATTTTCCGGGAAAAAAAAGGGGGCTCAAGGTAAGGGATCGATCTCTTATGAAATGCCTTAGCAAATTGAACTTCTCAATTAAAAAACCTACTTTGGGGGATGGATTTAAAAAGAAAAACGAATAGTTCCTCGTTGAAATAATGACGTATGAACGTTCAAATTTCTAACCACCTGGGGACATTAAAGTCGGCTGTACGCTTCATGGAAACGTAGTCAGCCAGCCAACTAACAAACCAAACCAACTTCAAAACTGAGAGGGACCTATGTTTACAGTTTTAGTGACAGTTTAAGTGACGGTGTCTAGTAGTTAAAGTACAACAAACGAAGATGTCGTCGATGCAAAGAAATCAAACCTACAGCAGATAGCGTCTCTATAGGATTGTAACATACTTATTAGGTTGATGTGTAAGTTTCATCCATTTCTTGACGAAATCTTTCATTTATTGTATTCGATGACATGTATAACCCGTTTTCCCACCAAAAGTGCGGTTGTGTTTTTTCTAAAGATATTTCCCTGCTGTCAAAGTTGCGTATTTTCTCCAATTATTTTTTTGCTTTACTATAGCTACAAATTTGAATTACCTTATAGGCTTACAACAGATAAACAATTTTTTGATTATTCCTCAATGAATTATATACACTTGGGTCATATTTGCTATCAAATAAGATATTCATTGCATCATTATTTAATTGCCAGTGGTGGATACAGCTGACAAAACTTCTGAAATGATAAACAGTTGAAAATCAAGAGAATATATGACTACTATGTAATAATATAAACTTTGCTTTTGGCCTCTTTTTCGTTCTGAGACGCTTGAAAAAAAAATGAAAGGAGTTGACATATTGATACATTGAAGCTTACACATAGATATAAGTTAGTGTTCTAGCGGTTAGTATCTTTGGGTTTAGTATTTGTGGGACTTTGGTGTGAGTTAACGTTAGGGTTAGAGTAAGAGTTACTATCGTCTGCTTCTTTGACTTTAAACTAACCATTGGCGCTTGCCACCGTACAATTATCCCGAGATTGGAAATTTACAAGTTACAATTGCCTCATTTTTTCTTTGTTGAGGCTTATGTTATAGATAATTAGGATCGATATTGATTAAGGCACCTGAGATGGTCTGTCTCTATATCGTAGAGGAAATTTATCCAAACATATCAACGGAGGAAAAACATTGTCAAATTACACACATTTATGAATTCGGGGATATGGATGCAAAACCTGATGCCGAAGACCAAATGTCCCGAAATAAACAATCACGTTGAATATGAGACATTATCGATAAAAATATTTGAAGTTTGACAAAAATGAATAAACATATCCAGTTAGTCACTCAATAAAATCTGCAACAAGATCAAAATGCCGTGTTCTTAAGGGGTTTTCAATTGGAAATTGAGAAGGAAGTGATGATGAATGGATAAGATACTTCTCGCACCTTTCTTTGGCTATGATTTGTAAAATGTCTGAATTAGTCAAAAAATCATAGGACACGAACGATGGGATGAGGTCAATATAAACCTACATCGTTTTTGAACCCAAACACTATATAAAATGAAATTTTTAAAAAAATATATTCAAGGGGCAACTTCAAATAGAACAACTTTTTTTTTTTATAAGCGATACATACATAAATAACTAGTCAACTGAATCAACTTGATCACAGAATAAACTAATTTCGACAGTTTTTCTTGACAGTTACTAATCCACGGAATCAGATCATCTAAAACAGATTTTCGAACACATTGAAATGTTTGATAAAAATTTCTTTTAACTCCGAAAATTGTACCATTTGTGAGAATACGCTAAAAACCTTTAACCGAATGAAACTAAATACACAGAAGTCAGATAATATTGAGAAATGAGATAGGTTGGCTGAAACAGGGATTGTTCAGCGTATGCTGGCAATGAATGGGTGTATTCGTGTATATACCAGAATGAATTAAGAATATGTACAAGCATTTAAAAATATTCAGGATGCATTTACATTATATAATACTAATAATATAATGCAAATATGAACAGACAGATCGTGCTCAATATTTACCTTAGTAAATAGAATAAATACTATACATACATACATACATACATATATATATATATATATATATATATATATATATATATATATATATATATATATATATATATATATATATATATATATATATAAACAATTTACTTCAACAAATGATGAGAAATAGCCTACAGAAATCAGGAAAAAAATAAAGTTTTTTCTTTCCGTATAGTGTTTGAAGCCGTAAAACCTGTTAACACTATATATATATATATATATATATATATATATATATATATATATATATATATATATGTGTGTGTGTGTGTGTGTGTGTGTGTATGTATATATGTGTGTGTGTATATATACATATGTGTGTGTGTGTGTATATATATATATATATATATATATATTGTGAAAGACAGAGAGAAAGAGTAAGAGAGATCGATTGATCGTATTGTTAGGCAGAAATGTTCTGTTTATGCAGGTTTCCTTGAACAGAATCGACATTTCTAGTTGGTTCAATGTTCTTGTACTTTTCTGCAGGCGGGTATAAAATTTGCAATATTCTTGTTATATTTGTCTTTCTTTTCTTTTTTTTATATACGCTGGGAAGAGGAATGCACACCTGCACGATATGTTCATATAATCGTAAAAACTTGTTGAACGACAAACAAGAATATTTTAACATAGAATAGACGAAATAATATTCATACATTGGGAAAACAAAACATTTTCTTTTTGCAAAAGTAACTAATGATATTCATAGGATTATGTTACATATGCTTCGAAAGTTTGTCTGATTCAGTTTACCGATTAAGACGTGTATTACCTTCTCACAGCTTTTACTTTCCTGTATAACAAAAAAAAATGATGTTTGAATCTACAAAAGAGAATCGATTTTTATGACCTAGTGATACAAACAAGTTTTTCAGAGTAAAATTCACGATTGGATAACGTAGTTTTCTTTAAGATTGGATGAATTCTCGAAAAGTTATTAGAAATTCAGAATTGCTGCTTTGAGCAGAAAACTTAACTTTTAATTGATACACACCAAAACTACTTTTTATTCAAAGAGCATGTCAGCCCAAAATGCATCCAAATTACTAACCTATCTAGTAAAAGCAACAGGCTACTGCATATGTCTGTTATATAATATTTATTTATTTCTGGACACACTTCACACGTGCCTTGCTTTCAGAAAACTTTTCCATTCCCTCATATAATTGGAATTCCAGCTTTGAAAAACAAAAAGGAGATTTCAAATTTACATTAGTGCACGCTATTACTAAAACTTTGTCTACAACTGCAGTAATTTTGTTCCAGAAAAAATACCGTTCCTGTGTTGATTGGAACTACAAACATTTTGATTAACAACCTTAGCCCAACCTTCTGAATTGCAGCACAAGAACTCAGTTTACCTGGTAAATGCTTATTAGGAAAACATTGATGACACAAAACGATTTATTATATGTCCCCGATATTCAAAACCGTTTCAATTTTTTCCGTAAAAACCACTCTCTAAAAAAGACACAGGGGTGATTTGTTTTTTTCGTACCCTACAACATAGCAAGACCGTGTCACATCTGCCTACAGAGTCTCATTAAAAAGATTTTTTCCTGGTTAGCTGCGTATCAATTAGAAACAAAAAACCTTTGGCAAAAACAAGGAAATGGAAAACAAATCATCAAAGATTTGTATCTATCTTTTTTCAGAGCAAAATGAGTTCTTTACATAATGAATTTTTTTTACGAAGAACAGAAAATACGATCAAGTATTTTCAGCATTTTGTTGGCATATAACGAGGCTTGTAGAATATATATATATATATATATATATATATATATATATATATATATATATATATATATATATATACATTGTGATGAGTGTGTATTTGAAGACGGATCTGTATTGGTTGATATATATTGAGGGATGAATGAAGAAAATATTGCAATACAATAAAAAATGATCTCTGATAATTGAAACTTATTCCTAGTTCACGCTTTGTCACACATTTGAATAGATGCTAAATAAAAGTCTTCGAATGCGAAGTTTGAATCACAAACACTCCTTTCCATTTTGTTTCTTAGTTCATTCCACCATGATAAACTAAAAAAAAACATTATGGACATTGTTACAGTCTCTGCGAAACACCTGTCTGAGGTTACAAAAGTTTAACTATGTCACCTGCTGTCGATATATCTCCAAGATACAACAGATTTTCGAACGAGTTACGTTTTACTGGCTTCTCTTTTCTTTTTATTGTGTTTGTAAGGGAGTTTCCAAACGGAGAATGAAAAAAAGTTGACGGATGAAACAAATAAAGGAATTCATTGTTCTGTTCTGCATAAGATATCTTGGTCTACTTTTTTGCACCGAAAAAATAATGTTGTTTTATTTCAGGTCTCTACGAATGTTGACCCGGGAGACAGGAAGCAACAAAGACAAAGAATTATAACCTTGGCTGTTCTGGGTTCGAGCTTCTTGTTCCATTCAAATATAAGGTGAACAATAAAGAACTTATCGTTCCATACAGTATTATTCATTGTTTCTTGGTCTCAACATTGACACCAATCATTGTTGTTACATACAGAAATAAAACTATGACTGAATAGTAGTAATTCACGATGAGAAAGCAAAAGTGAATTTTGAGCTTTATCAATAACTAAGTTCAATACAGAAAAATAACAACCAATTAATTTGGATTTTGTATAAACATAACCAGATAGGTCTGGCCTGTCACTCAAAAGAAAAAGATCTTCTAGCAGCATGCCGTGTTGGGTATGATCAATTTAAAAAAACGTACTATTTTGTCGATCGTGTCCGTGGATATTTGGTCGGTTCTAAGATACCCGTGGAACTCTCACTCAATTTCGAATACTCTGTTAAAAAAATGTTATTTTTAAACAATGGAATTCTTGTTTCAACCTGCGGGTTGCTAACCAAAGCAAGATCCGAGGGCAAAGATACGAGAGTGATCAAGCCAGAAATGTGGTATTAAAATCAAATATGCAAAACTTGGGAAAGTAGACCACATTAACCCTGGGACAGAAAATATCTATGAATTCAACAAAAGAAGGAGAAATCAAGCAGAGATGCTCCCTAGGATGGCAGGCTTTCGGGAAAGCAAGCCCAACCTTGGAAGGAAGAATATACAACCAATGCATCCTCCCGATAGTCTCTTATGGAGCTGAAACACGGAACCTAACCAAGAGACAAACCCATAAACTAAGAAACATGCAATATACACATGAGATAATCATGCTCATGGTGAGATTACAAGACTGCACGATATATCAGAAAGAGAACAGAGGTCAGACACGTCATAGAATCCATTAGAAAACTCAAAAAGCAATGGGGTGGCAATTTTTCAAGGATGAAACACATCACGACTCACAACATGGATCCCCAGAGACTACATGCAAAACCGAGGCTGACAAAGAACAAAATGGAGGGATTAACTTGACAGATTCAGAAGAATACTGGCTCTGCGACGCCCATGATAAACAAATGCAGTGGATCCTGGGAAAGGTCTACGTCAAACAACTGACGTTAAAAGACTGATGATGGTGATGATGATGATGATGATAATCATCATCATCATCATGGTGATGATGGTGGTGGTGTTGGTGGTGGTGATGATGATGATGATGATGATGATGACTTCCAAAAATACAGCCGTACACCTATGTAAATCTCTTTATGGATAGATCGTTTGATAAATAGTGAAAAAGATACAATGAGAAAGAAAGGTATATAGAATGAGAGAGGGTGAAAGAAGGATAGAAGGTCTCACAATTTGGTGTCGTCGATCGCAAAATGACGTATACATCTTCATAGATCCTGTATCGGTTTCGAAATTTTGGGAACCAATGTTGAGCTGTACATTCGTTGACAGTCCTTTCACCGAATACCTGGTTGCTATTGCAAAGAGTTCTCGCTAATTTATATTTCAGGTTTGCTTAGTTTTTTTCATCTTCGATGTGGCAGCCTCCAATAAACAAGAATAAAGAGTAGAAAGTAAACTTCCGGCTTTAATAGATAGAACATCATGCTCTAAATTGGTATATTCCATGAATGTAGTAAAATAATATTCCATCACAAAATAAGCGTCCAAGTTTGACATAACGTGAACTGCAAACATTTTTGCGCTAAAAAAATTGATCTTTTTACACTCAGATAAATAGATAGATAGGGACAGAGGGTGGAAAACACAACAGGACAGACAGAAATATGGAGAGGGGGAGAAACACAGACAGACTTTGTAAAGTAAACAATCACAGATTATATTGGCGTCTCTAGAACAATGATAAACACCTGTCCCATCGATCAGCTCCGGTTTAAGAAATGAAAAACTAATGAGGTTCGTTTAAATAACTTAATCGCTATATTATTTCTTACATCACTTGAGAGTTCTCCGGACCTGTTTTCTTCGCGATCCTTTGTTCTTATAATTTCATCAATAAAAACAATCACTTCGAAAGAATTGGTAGCAACAAAAACATCGATAACAACTGTTCTGATTGGTCACTCAGAAGAAAACGTCAAGAGAACAATGTTTTGGGGCAGCGTGCCACGTTGTAAGCTAATTGTATGAGTTTTCAAGTTGAGAAGTTAGTCCATTCGGTTTTGATATCCAAATTAGAAAAAAACAAAACAAGCATGAACACCACCAAAAAGTAACTAAGGGACAATTTTAGCATAAACTTTAAATACAAATTGAACATTGCCTAAAGAAACTATATCTATCTATCTATCTATCTATCTATATATATATATATATATATACATACATATATATATATATATATATATATATATATATATATATATATATATATATATATATATATATATATATATATATATATATATGTCATCAAAAGACAGCAGTTTCGATGAATTACATCTCTCCAGTGTGGCTATAGATTTTCCTTTATCCCATCCAGTACCACAAGGAAGGATTGGAACCTTCGCTTCAGAACCCAGAGGTTGACATCCTGCCTCTGAACTAACTGGACGGTCAGTAAGGCTTAATTTAAGCGATATATTTATTCACGCATAACGGTTTGTTTGTTTTGTCTTTTTGGGTTTTTTTTTGTAGATCAAAGGAATAAATGTTTAGATTGTTAGACATCTAGCTCCATTACGCACGATACAATGCATTTTTACATATATAGCCGACTCCCCATCCATCTAGCTATCCAGCCAGCAAAAACACCCTGGATACTGGAGAAACCTATGTTGACAATCTTGTGTCAATGTTTCAGTTGATTGTTTCTAATGAAACTTCAATAATAATAGAATCGATCATCATACAGTAATTATAAAATAAATATAAGACGGCTTATTGAAAAACAGAGTTTAGCATGACTGTCTCGTAAATTATTGCTCTCACAATCAATGTAATTCTCACGAGGCACCAGGGGCACAGCTGAATATTTCGTAGTCTGGGGGCTTGCCTCTTTAGAGGGTGTCCCGCTAAGGTGAGATTGGTTCTTTTATGTTATTACAAATGCAGCAAGGGAACAATTACTAGCATCCAGATGTTCCTTTCTATTTGGGACCCGATTTCAAATCGCCCAAAACAACTGCTGAGTAACGCTCCTCTAAGGTGCTTTTCAAATATAATGTTTTGACGAGAAAAATATGAGGCAAGTTATTTTTAGGGGTACCGTCAAGTACCTGATAGTTTGCTTACTTACTTCTCATACTAAATAGTCATTTGAGTGAATTCAATCTTCACTGGCTGTCCTGCTAACCTTACCTCATACCAATCTAAGATAATCTTAGTGGGAGAGCTTTGCTGTAGGTAATGATTAGCCAGCTAGCCCTGCAGATCATCAGGGCTACGTGATCAATCTGGTGCATTTGGCGCCTCGTCTCTAACATTGGTAAGTTGAGATTTTAAACAAATAAAAGACATCAACTTTGTTATAGGTACGTTACGACAAAGTTGCAATAAATCCGACCTATTTTGATAGAAATTGTCATTTTGTAGAAACATTGATTGCGAATAACTCTTTTATCTACGCCAACTTACAAAGATGCTTCTGAAAAACGCTAAATACAATTTCATAATAACGAAATGCACACATAAAATTTAAATGCACTGAACGTTCCGTATATTCTCAATTTGACTCTGTGAATGGTTTTGCAAAGAAAAGATTGTCCAGCTTGTAAACATACATTTTTCCTAATGAAAAAAAAGATTTCGAAGGCCAGGCTCCAGAGATTCATAGTAAAAAGAAATATCTATGTCTTCATAAGTCTTTCATGGTCCAGTTAGTTATAGAGCTTTATTTTGTAATAGAAGGGTTCGGTGGATCAAATTTGCCCCGAAACTGCTAAAAAAAACAAAAACAATCATAGCTAGTGCATAGTACGTGCATATTCATGTATGAAAACATGACTAGCAAAAACCTGCATAACGAGTAGATATGAATGCAGAAACTGTTTAATGCCGAACAAGAATATGTCAACAAAAATGCACAAAAAATTTCAACGCAGTGGACCTGATTCCGTTGTTATATCATTGTATTTGCCACTATCACATTTGAATAGTATGCCTGAAGAGGTTTCCGAATGGAAAAGTCGAAACATCGTGTTAAAAACACGAACAAGAAATTCAATCGTCCAAAAGTATCTTTGAATTACTCTTTTCAAAACTATAAACAATACCTAAATGCAGCTGTTTTGTACCGTACAAACCTAATCCCAGTGAATTCTGATAATATCAGTAGTAAAAGATGTAGAAAAAAACAATGTAACTCGTAAAGAATTCCAAGAATGCAATAAGTGCCATTCTGGAAATGACTTAAATTAAAGTAAGAATAAAATTCTGGATTTAAATTTTTCGTCTCTTATTGAAAACTTTCATGAAGTTGAAATAAGATGGTAAAAATCGAAACCCAACATTTGATTCTTGATTTAATTAAACACGTTTGAAATAGAGCTCAGAAGCGTTTACAAACAAAACTTTTCATATTAAGAATTAATTAGGTAGGAACTATCATGTGTCGCCGTAATAAAGTAAAATAAAAGCACCCCATCTGAAAGTTTGTGCGTAAACCATAGAGACCAACCATTAGACATGGCTCAAGAAGGTAACACTCGCTTTCAAACAGAAAGTGTTTTTGCTGACCTTGCTACTGCAACTGAATCACCGTAGTCCAACTAGTAGCGTGACCAATTTGCCAACTGGGATATAGATTCTTACAACTTTGGTTGCGTCTATGCGTGTGTGTCAATCCAAGCAATCCTGATCACATTTCGAGGCCAAGAACCTTGATGATGCATCAGTAGGCATCATCTAAATATTTTAAATTCGTTTTTGTTTCTTTGTTTTTGCAAAAAAAAAAACATTGTCTTGTTCTTGTCAATCCTCTGATTACTTTAGCGCGATTTTTTGGAAAGTTTCAAATAACTTTTTTTGGCTTTTCATTCAGGTTTGTTTGAGGCTGTCAATTCAAATATTGAAAAAAATGGCAAGTTTGAAAGATTTTGTTACATGAATTCGAAATGAGGTGCAAATCAGCGGGAACTGCTCGCAATATGAACTGTGTATTTGACAAAAGAACCGTTAAAAATGTACTGCTTAGAATTGGTTCCAAATTTTTTGAAACAGAAACGAGATCATCAAAGGCATGGACGTCCCCTTATAATCGACAGCATCAATGGAGGGGCCTTTATTGAGATGAGTCAAAAAAAAAGTTTGCAGAAGTATCAAAAGTTGACTATTCAACAGTTTGACATTTTTACAGAATTGTACAAGCGAACAAGCTCAACATGTCTCACGAATGATCGAAAATAAAGAGTGAGCAGCTTGCGTGTTACGCTATTGAAGCAGCCAGAATTGACTTATGTAGGTAACGAAAGCTCACTTACAAACACTGCAGAAATCTCTCTGACTGAATATCAAATTATCCAAGTATTTTTTACCATTCCTTGCAACGGAAAGTTCTGAAACAACAAAACAGCAGCTGGAATGCCTTTGTATAATTGATTGGTTCCAGGACATCAGAATTGTATGCTTCAAGAATGAATTGATTTGTTCTTATTTGCTGAACACAAGCAGATTATGGAAGTTCGATAGCTTCAGATATTAGATGAGATCCATCGCTTTAAAGTTAATGATGGAAAACTGCGATTAATTTTGCACTAACCTAATACGTTATAATACGATTGTTTACTATATTGTGAAATTCAATACAATAGTAAGGCGTATATATAGCACAAAATTAGATTCATTATCAGCCTTTTTATCATTTATTGTTGTCTTTCCACAAGATTCGCCAAACTTGTTTATCATGGGCGTCACAGAGCCAGTACTTCCTGAATCTGTCTGGCTCGTCACCCCAATTTTTGTTGGCTGTAGTTTTACATATGATCGTGTAATTTCGAGTGTCAAACAGTTGCCAGGCATTTTTGCAACATGTCCAGCCTATTGTCGTTTGAGATTTCTGATGGTTTCTTCGATATTCTTGATTAATCTCTTTTCTCTAATAATACCGTATTGCTTTATGAGGATAAGCATGATTCTCTTATGTACACGTTGAATAGTTCTAAGTTTTAGTGTCAATCTTTTGGTTAAGTTCCATATTTCAACTTCATAAGTAACCATCTGGAATATGCATCGGTTGTTGAGGATTCTCTTTTGGACAAGTGTTTTTTCCCTCGCTCTTGAAAGTTGAGCTAGCTCAACTGGAAGCTTGCTATCCTAATATGTTTCTCCTTTGGAGGATTCCATGGGTATTCCTTGCCCTACATGGATGTAGTGACGTACTTTATCCAGCTTTGCGTTTCCAATTTTGTCCTCAAAATATTTCTTGCACATCACATTTCCTTTGCTTAAGTTCATCTTTAATAATAAATATCAATCTTCACAAATCAGCGTACAATATTTATATGGTCTCCTATGCCTGATGGTAAGTAGTTGACATGTTGCCGCAGATAGGATAGACATATAAGCTGAAAAAAATGAAATTATCTTCTTATCAAAGAAGTGGTGAGTAACTTGTGTATGTCCTGTTAGCTTTTCTCTCTAGCACATTCTATCAGCAAATACACTTGTTGGATTTGCCATTATCATATAATTGCTACAGCAAACAATATAAAAGCCATATATGTAAAACAGTGTTTTCAATTGTATCACCTGCTGCTCAGTTGTATATTTTTTATGGATCCTGCTATGGCTAAAAGGGTATGATAAATTTGTCCATGTGAAATACATTAACTGAGCAAGAGAAAAGCATTATAGGCCCGTAATGAAATGACATGACAGTGAATAATACTTCGCAATCGCTTAAGACATTACCTTTAATCAAACATCATAATTAAGTTCAGATTGCAAAAATATAAAATTTGGATATATCAAATTTAAAAAAAAATAAGTCACCGGATGATAAAGCTTTAGGCTCCGTTGGATTGATTCATACATAAATATTTCAGTCATTTTTGACTGGTATATGCGACTTTTCAAATAATTGATGTATAATATGATATTATCATACTATTGTCGTTTCACAACTTTTTTTTTTAACTCACTGCACCTCTATGTCTAACGCACAAGATATTGGGGTCTCCATTGGCATAGCAGTTCAATGGGAGAGACTGTGACGAATAGTAGTTAACAGAGGCAAAACAATCAGTAGTTTAAATATAGTTAGGGAACCACTCTCCCTCCAAAATATTGTGAGGGAACGCCGTCCGAATGCATATTACTTGCACTACACCACTGAGCCTCGTTGTCTATGTTGCCATTATATGTATCTATAACAACCCATCAACCAGAACTGACATTCAAACTGTTAACATAGGTTTCTAAGTTTTCATGCGCGTCTGGCTGTCTAGCTTTGTATATATAATGCATACAGACTGCGCTAATTGGACAAGAAGAATGAAAATCATGCATTCCTTATTATGTTTATAAGAACAGAAAATAAGGGGGGGGTCTTTGTTAATTTTCCCCCCTGAAGGGTTCTTCGGTTTCAATCAAAAATGTATGTTTTTGCAAAATTGGTCCTTGGTTTGTGCCTGACTGTGTTCATGTTTGTTTTCAGATAATTCGAATTTCTTTTTAACCAAGAGTGAGATAAATAATTAATTCATCGATCATCTTTTTTCTTCATTTTGTTAATTGATCATCCCCAATATAGCATGCTGCCAGATCAAGTTGGTCACGAGAGGGTACCTATTGACTGACTTAACGGATCCGTTTCGTATGTTATTCAAGATTAAATGTAAAGCTGACGACGAAATCACAGTCTCGTCACCGTTTCTCTCGGGAACCCGTATCACGTACGTGTATTGGGAGAAAGTTATATAAACAGAGTTAGCATCAGAGTGGCAGCTTCAAAGTATTTTGGTGCAGTGAGCAGCTGTTGATTTTCTTGCTGTAAATAGATCTCCCAACGTTTGTAAATAATGAAACGAAACCATCCATCAAAGATGGCGTTTACGTTTGGCAATAAAAACAAGCGGATTTGGTTGGCTATTCGGGGAAACAACCTTATAGGGAGACTTGGCGGAAAGTGATAAGGTCCAAAAGGAAATATAAACTCTGTTAGATTTATCTGTGTCAAATTGTGCGTAAATCGCTAAATTCATATAAGAAAACGGCTCGTGTGTTTGGCATAAGTTTGGAAACTTGCAACAATGCTTAAGGATGATTAATATGTTTATTGTCTTCTATCCCTTCAGAACGAAATACATCCGCACCAATACATTTGCACTTATTTACAAACTAGTTGTTTATGCGACGCCAGTGCAGTGTTTATTTAATAGACACGTCAAAATTTGATAAATATATTTGATTATATATATATATATATATATATATACTAATGCAGCAGATACTAAAACCAATGATAAGCAGATGCCAAAATTTTCATCATTCATTTAAAGTCTGAAAAATTATTGCAAACATGAGTAACTGTCGATAATTACGATAAGAGTTATTTTCATTCAAAGAGCTTTTCGGGCAATTTATCTTCTTGTTGTTTTTGTAGATAACACAACTATTTGGCTGATTCATTCTACCTCCTTCCTCGGGTGTAATATCCGAACGCAACGGTTGTAAACGTAATTTCCTAATATTTAAGTCATACAAGCGCAGTGTTGAACACAATGTGGCTTCCACAGCTCAACTAGTACAGGGTATGAAAAAATCCATGCTTTTCCAGAGGCAGCAAAAAACAACATTACTCATTCTATACTTTGTAGTGTGGCCACAATTGGAATATATTCTTTATCAGCATCATTGAAAAAATATGTTTACCACCAGCGCATTCGGATGTTACACCTGAACAAGGCTGTGACGTCGTGTAAACAACACAATTGAGAAAACTCTCTGAAAAATGCTGAAAATAACGTTTTCATTGCGTAGTCCAGATTGAATGATCAGTAAACTCAACACAGGATCATTAAAAGTGAGTTCGATCCGAACTGGGTGAGTCATATTTGTGACCTCATGTCAAATCAAAACGACCTTCAATCAATAAAATGAAGAAATACCATTTATATTTTCAAGGTTATCAATATTGAACTCATCCTTGGTACCATTACAGAAATACTCTATATTCAGATGGTCCACCCGAAGAAATCCGTGGAATCAATTGGCTGAAACGCCGTATTCAGAACAAAAACGACTAGAAAGACCCCAGTCACCCCCGAAACTATTAGTGTAGGAGAGATATGGCCTGCTCGGAATTTTTTGAAAATATTAACTTCATAAGCGAGTTACGAGAATATAAAGGGTACATTTGGTGCCACCCTCACAAAAAATACGTAATTGCCCAACCTCGTGGCAGGAAATTGCAAGTCGTTCTCAGCACCATTAATAGAGGAAAATCAATTGAGTAACTTTCGCGCCTAAAAGTGTGATTTGATGATTTAACCAACAATGTCAGCCATTGTTAAGATAGAATTAGTTCGAGCAAGTTTCGGCAATGGAAATTTTTTAAAAGAGAAAAGAATATTTAATGTTCTACAATTATTGTGAATGTTTTGGGTAATTAGATATGTACATCATACAGAGTGAGGCGAGACCATTTATAAAAAAAACTGTAATATATATATATATATATATATATAAATATATATATATATATATATATATATATATATATATATATACATATATATATATATATATATATATATATATATATATATATATATATATATGATTTTATGGCTAAATGATTCTATTCAGATAGACGGATATATATGAGAGCAAAGATGTAGATCTCGAGAGGAAATTGTGCAAGCCTTGTATTTACTCTCACCATATTGAATAACTGTGTGTAAGACTTAAAAATACCAAGAGAGTTACATATACCATACAAAAACACATATTGAGGAAAATTGATTGAAAATTTTTGGTATAGTAACGGTATGAAATATTGAAGCCTTCTAGACACACACACACATATGCACGTGCATAAATACATACATACATACATACATATATATACATATATATATACATATACATATATATATATATATATATATATATATATATATATATATATATATATATATATATATATATGTATGTATGTATATCATGAATGATATACGTACTTGAGTATACGTACTTAAAACCATCTAAGTGTTTGTTTATGTGTGCGCTTAAGACGATCAAGCGTCGAGGGGGTGATCAGAAAGCTATTCATTTTCAACACTTCAATAACTATATTAAGTTCAAACTATCCAAAATGCATATCATCATCATCATCAAGACTTGTCTATCAAGGGCATTGCTGATACAATTCGTTTTAATTACATTGTATTCTTTATAAGACAAAAAAGTATCACGTTTTTTCTTATGTCGTAGCTGAGGAAAACCATGATGATGATAATGATCATTATCGTCATCACTCTTTTGTGATCCGGTTTTAGACATATACCTTCCCCAGGATTCACCACACTACTCTACCGTGGGTGTTGCAGAGCCAGTGTTTTCTGAATTCGTCAAACTAATCTCTCCGTCTTGTATTATGTCGGCCTCGGTTTCACAAGTGATCCCTGGGGATCCATGTTGTGAGTTGTGATGTCCATTGGTTGTACGTTATTCTTGCAACATGGCCTGCCAATTGCTATTCAAGTTTTCTGATGGATTCTATGATGTTTCTTACTCTCGTTTTCTTCCTTATATACTGTTCTATCTTGTGATTTCTCCATGTGAGATTGAGCATTGATAATTAAGAGTACGTGAATATAAATCGTAGATACACATTTATATTTCAGCTTATAAAAGGATATTTAAAAATACATATATATAAATATATATATATATACATTATATTTGTACACAAGCATATATATATATATATATATATATATATATATATATATATATATATATATATATATATATATATATATATATATATATCATATGAATGCAATTTCTTTTCGTACATCCATGACAAGCGCAAGTATCAATTGATCTTTACTGCATAATATCCATACTGATTCACCGGCATACATGTCTACAAACACTCACACTGACATACTCGTGTACGTGTGTGTGTAATGCGCTTGAATTTCTGCATACGTGTGTACAAGATTATGTGTTTGACCGTATGTGTATATGTGTGTCTGTGTCCGTGTGCAGAAACTCCCAGGTTGTAAAATATTATTAAAATTCTAATTTAATACCAAAAAGGTAGCCCGTGGCTTTGGCAACAGGATAAAGCTAATTTTCTGCGTTTTCCTCTGGCACACTGGACTCAACTGTTTGTGAACAGAAAAGAAGATTCCTGTCGAAGGTACTGCTAAAACCAATAAGATATTGCATAGATCGTTTCGTTATATGCATACAGACTATGGATAGATGTGTTGGTATTCTTCGTCTCACAAGGCACAAAGTATAAAACTTAGGACAAAAAGAGTACATAGATGGATATATTGATAATACATTAATGGATGAAGTTATGATTGATGAATTGAACAAAAATCTGAATGAAGAGTTATTTTTAAAATTGTTTTTGAATATATATATATATATATACATATGTGTGTGTGTGTGTGTGTGTGTGTGTGTGTACTTGAGTTTAGGGATAGAAAATAACCGACGTATATTTGTGGTTGATCTATTGATCAAGAATGGTGGATTATTTTTTTATTTTTATTTTCAATCTTATAACTTTTTCAAATCCCTGTCTTAATGCAGAATTAAAAATTGAGCAAATTCCTTTTTTTTTTGTAAAAAGGTAAGTACTAAAACTGTATTAAAACTGAAAAGAATTTACCATGTATGATAAATCAATCGAGCATGAAAAACATGTCGAGTGTTTTTTCCTCTTGAATAAGTAGATATTGCACTGCACTGAATCAATAATGTATACATATATATATATACATATGTATATATATATATATATATGTATATATATATATATACATATTTATATATATATATATATATATGTATATATATATATATGTATATATATATATATATATATATATATATATATATATATATATATATATATATATATATATATATATATATATATATAATATTTGTAAACATGCATCTATAATCAAGTCTTCCGTACTTGGAGAATGTAATATAATTCCGATGTGATAACTCGTACTTGATGAACTTGAAATTTTTATCCTGTATTTTCATGCTTTATATAAATGTTAGATCCAAGTGGAGATATATATATATATATATATATATATATATATATATATATATATATATATATATATGTATATATATATATATATATATATATATATATATATATATATATATATATATATATGTATATATAGTTTTAAACCACTGAGAGTTTTTAAAAAATTGTCTGCACACACCTAATGACTATTCGTAATGCTATAATTGACCGTTACATAAATTATCAGATCATACAGCTCAGCGGAACGGGAATCTCAAGATATTCATAGTGTCGTCTCCAGTCAAAGCAAAATTGTTTTGAGTAAGTTATTATAATAAATCACTTTTCTGTTCGAATTCGATAATTACATCATTTATTCGAAAACATCAATATCAGAATCGTTGTAATATAATGAAGTACTGTAAAATAAAACTGGCATCAAAAACATTGACAGGCTTCTTTTGATTTCCAAGTTGACCTGACTTCAAAGATAGTTAGGTACGTATGCATCACGCGCACAAGGCGTACCAATGGAGCCACAAGGCTGAAAAATTCTATCATTTACATTTTTTTCATAAATCCCTCTCATAAAATACTTATACCGGGGTATTCAATTCATAATGTAAGCTCATGCTGGAGTGGTCCCAAATCAGAATCTGTACTTTCAAAATTCAGACGATTCTAAAAGTTACTGCGAAATGATAAATGAGAGAAATCGGCTGATCATTGAGTATCTATTTTTAAATGATCACTCCAAATATGCCATGCTGCCAAAAGACATTGATCACATTACAATTTCAATGAGAGACTAACCAGATGTATCAATAATCCTAGTTGGAATATTTGAGATTTAAAGTTGACTATCCATCAACTGAGACTTTCTCTTTCTCTTTCTCTCTGGTATATATATATATATATATATGTACAGAGAGAGAGGGAGGGGAGAGAAAGAGGGAGCGAGAGAAAGCGGTTTGAGACAGAGAGATAGCGGAGGGAGGAAAAAGAGGGCGAGACTTTGTGGAAAAAAAAATTGTTGCCAAATGCATATTTATCAACTCAATTATTATCTGTAATTTTCCTAGTATCAAGTTCAATGTACGAATTCGGTTTTCACCATTAACTCATTTAATCAGATTAACGTGTAAGGAAATTATATTCTGTGTTCCACAGTGAATAATTTCTGTTCTATCTAAAAGGATACTGGAACGCCCACACTAGAATTCATGACTTGGCAAAGCGTATAAAGATTCTTGGATGGCCCAGTCGTCAGATTCCCTATCTTGGTCTCAATAGAATAAAGCAGACAGCATCTTGCATCAGCTTCACTGCAGTAACTACCGGAACATTGGGCGTCAAACTGAGTCAAAGAGGATATCTTCCCCTGGTTTGGAATCAAAGTTGTTTTTTTTTGTTTTTACTTTTCTCCTTTTCAAGGCCACAGTGTCTGATATTCTTACATTAGCTGAATCGATATGAATCCATGTCTCACCCAAAGGCCATAGGGCGAAATAAACATTAAGAATTCCGATCTCAGTTTGAACTCGTATTGCTGATACCATTGTTGAAGCCACAAACACTTATGCTGATTGCAAGCCTGTTTCCGTGTCTATGTCCGAGAGCAACGCATCACAGAAGAACCTACTCATAGCGCACATTTCAGGTTGTTGATTCAAAAGGAGTTGGTTTATGCGCACTCTGAAATAAAGATGTCTAAAGTGTTAGTTTTTCATATTTGAGATTCTCCAAACAACTGTTAGAATAAGACCAGTAAAACCCTTCGCATACCTCTGATCAATATCATCCAGCAATGTTATTGAAGCATGTGTTCCAGATCTACACCATTGGTCCTTTCAAATTCTATTTTTCTGCAGTAATTTGTAAGCCTCGGATTAGATATAAGAATTTAGTTCCCGAAAATTGTTATTCGATAACTGGATGGTCTTAGGTAAGTAAAAAGTATTCAGTGCATTGCGTTCGGACAAGTGAAAAAAAAAACTTGAATTTTATATGGTTCCAATCTTTTGATCTTAGAATCTTCCAGATATTCATCAGTTTTGAAGCAAAAAAATCCAGTTTCTAGATGGAGTTTCATTTATAATGTAGCAGTAATGCTGGAATAGACCATTTCCTCTCCATTCGTCGTAAGAAAACCACAGGTATGATTTTTCTATCAGTGCTTATGTAATTTTAGCAGGATCTGTATTATTGCCACTGAACTATAGATATAGACAAGATATCACTTATGAAATAAAATGTACTTTTCACGTAAACACCCCACATCTCGGAAAGTACCATTGGTAGAATTAAGTATTGTAAAGGGTTGGGCAATAAGTAATGAAAAAAGTGAAGTAACATTCAAGCAAATCAATGCACAACAATATTTCCATATGCCCCAGCTTTGTCAGCAACAATAGAAAATCTCCAAAAGACCTATGGTAATCCAGACAAAAGTATCAAAACATCTCGACAAATTTGAATTAGATTTAGTTGGAGGTGAGCAATAGACTACGTTAAATCTTTAAACGGTCAAAATCAACAACAATCATCACCCCCGTGTCCTGGTTGTCGGTTTCATTTGAAAACAATGGTTTGGCATTTTATTGTAAATAGGTCAAAATGACTTGCTCTGATGCATATGGTTTTTCTTGTACACTTTATTCAGTATACAATGCCTTTTCGAAAAATGTATACAATATATCAATATTTGATGAAAAGTTCCATACCTTATTGGGGAATTACAGCGAAAATCGGCAATACTGGAGGTTGGCGCTGAATACTTTTGGCCATTCATCTAGACTGTCCCCATAAGCTTTTTTCTTTTTTACACAAAGTCGTTTATGTTTCTGCTATGTGAACAGAGCAGAAAAATAAATGTCTTCATGTACAGAATCCTTACTTCATATTCCAAGTTCCACTTTAAATCAGCTTCGATGTTAAATGAATTGAGCACTCCTTGGAATAAACCCATCACACTTCTGATATTGTATCATATTAGAGAGTAATATTGTATTACATTGTATTCTTATACATTCATTCTTATATATATATATATATATATATATATATATATATATATATATATAGAGAGAGAGAGAGAGAGAGAGAGAGAGAGAGAGAGAGAGAGAGAGAAAAGGAGAGAGAGAGTCAGGGAGAGAAAAAGAGAGAGAAGTGGCATAGGTACGTAGCAGAATGGGCTAATTTTGAAAAGTAGTGACTACTTTTTCATCATTTGGACAACCAGCAATTTTTTTTCTGCTACCATAGCATATTTTTGCATATCGTGAAAAGAATGGCACCTACCAGTCTATTTCACATCATTCAAAAAACCCCCAATCGACAAAAAAAACTTGTGACGTGTGAAGTCTGGGCAGGGACGGATGTTGCCGTGGTCAGCATAAGGGCATTCACTTACTTTTTCTAGTAAAATTGTTTTGTTACACATAGTTTTCTTCTTATTATACTTATTTTGAGCAAAAATGTCTGCATCTACCTGGGGAAGTAATAAAGAGGATAAAAAAAAAAAATAGATATTTTTCGCCGTTATTTTACTTTGAACATATTTAAGAGTTTTGCTAAAAAAGAAAATGTAGAATTCTACTTTTTCTTCGTGTTTTACTTTGTTGAAAGAACGTGAAAGCGATTTTGCATTTATATTTATATGACAGTAGTTATATTTTTTCGGATATTTATCTTCAACATGAAATAAAAAATATAAAATACTGAGAACAAGTCTTTTCGATCCTCAGAAGACATCTAAAATTGGATTCTATGCAGGTGGAAACACCTGAATCTCAAACTACACGTGAAAAACAAAACCCAGTATATGATAGCGAGTATTTTAAGGTTATTTGCATTCTGTAATTGAGATATATCATGAAATTAGGCAATTTCCTGTTTTACGTAAATAAAATAGTTTTATAAAAAGAGTTTTTCTCTCAATTTTAGGTACTTAAAATCAATAACACCTACGAACCATCCCCAAATATGTTTGTTTCGAAGGGTGAAAACTAAGAATTTTCAAGGGCGTTCCTTTCAAAATGTAATCATAATGCTAAACTTGGCACTTACGTAATTTTCAAGGAGGTACGGCTCACACAACTGTTATTGGGTGGTTTCCGGCTAATTTGGATATTTATAAATGTATGTTGAACAGAAAGTAAAGATGCAGTTTATCCTTATAGTTACATTATGAATAGAACCGCCTCTCTGAAACTAATGCATTCTTTATTCATGCCTCTCTGGTACTGATGCATTCTTTATTCATAAGTCTTCACTTTAAAACTTTCCCTTAGGTCCTTTGACTATACATACCAAATTTAGTCGAGCTGCCCTTATGTTTGAGTACTGAACAGACAGAACATACTGTTTCATATAATCTTATATAATATTATGTGTACGATAAATAACAAATCTGGTTCGTCACTAGATATGAACATCACTAACAGCATGTCATGTTAGGGATGATCAATGAATAAATCATAGAAAAAGGTTAAGCAATGAATACGTTACTACACTAGCCTTCTGTCGGGTCACTGAATTTTAAAAAAAGCAGGCCAACTCTTTTTTTAAATTTGCATCTGCTAGTAATTACTGTTCACCAAAACGCACGAGTAAATTATACATTACTCATCTTTTCTCAAGATGATTTAATTGATCATCCCTGCATTAATATGTTGCCAAAAGATGTTGGCCACGTGACCATTCTTATTAAATGACTATCCAAACCAGTTTTATTCGCATTCTGATATGTCGAGCATGGCTCAGGATATTCAGAAACCGAAACATGGTCACAAATTTTTCTGAAGGGAATTTCAACTTGACAAATCGATGAGATTTTGACGTAATTATTATGCTGATATCTCTCACAATTATATTCCCACCTTCACACACACGCACACACACACACACACACACACGCGCGCGCGTATATTCATATGTCTATCCTGGGGTATGAGTGAATATATGTATGAGTACATCCGCGAATTTTCAAAAGAACCAGTGGTGACTAACTTACGGATATTTGAAACCGTGTTTAGTTGTCATATTATCGAAGTTCTTTCTTGTATACATACAAGCGTGGATCAATAGATATGGCACCTGATATTTTTAATGGCTGGACTTGGGTCTGAAATTTTCTTTAAATGGTGTTCGATTGGTGGGATTAATATCCATCACTCTACACTTCCAAAAGACATCAAATAGGAGAATGAGAGCAAGCTGATAGTCATCACTTTTCCCCCTTCCGATCGTGTACTTTTATTGCATCACTCAGGCTGCAAAGTTCCTAGAAACAGAGAGTGATAGTTGTGAGAATATAACTTAGATTGTAAACTTCCTCGCAATGCTCAAACAGCTGCAGCCTTTCAGCGTGTGCCTTCGAACAGACCTTCCAAAGATTAAAAAAAAAACTCTCAATCATTGGTGTCGCGGAGCCAGTGATTTGAAAAATTGCCTAGGTCGTCATGCCATTTTATTTTCGATGGGCCAGTATCTAATACAACTTCTTGTAACTTGTTCAGCAGTTAACTAACATCCATGTCACATGACCAATCAATTGCTACTATGGTTTTCTTGTTGATTCTATGATATCTCGGACTATTGTTGTTTTGTTTTTTTCTCCCATGAACCCTTTGATCCGGTTTTGAGTATTTCGAGTCGTAATCTTTTGATTTGGCTATGCTTATTCCTTTTTTCCTTTATCTCAATTTTACATAATGCTCAAGTTATTAATTTGATTTTCTTGTCTTTTCCAAAAGGCTTTCCGTATTGATCGTTGGGTTGACACTCAATTTTGCTTGAATTGTTCGTATGAGAATAATTACATTGGTAAATAGACCTTCGACTACCAAACCCTTATCAATGTTGATTTTATTGAACTTTATTGGATTGCTGATCTTGAAGATTACCCCATAACCGACAAGTTAGTGATAATCAAATGAGAACAACTAATATTTCGTATAGTAAAGATCACAAACACTAACATACACACACATGCAGAAACATATGAATATGTATATAAGCATTTGTGTGTACAAGTGTGAAAACAGTCGCTGCAAAACGCTCTAAGTGTCATTTAGATATCTAGCAAGTTGCATTGTAAATTAAATTTTTGATTTGACCTTCTTATCTTATTAAGAACTTACCAAAAAATGTCCTATATTCGATTTTAAACCGAATTAAACGCATAATTTATCAAAGGCACTTATAACCTTTGTAATCACTATACTTGTTATATATATATATATATATATATGTGTGTGTGTGTGTGTGTGTCTGTGTGTGTGTGTGTGTGTGTGTGTATATATATATATATACACACACACACACACACATATATATATATACATATATATACACACACACACACACACACACACACATATATATATATATATATATATATATATATATATATATTCAATATCTAAACTCATGCTTACGTGCTCCCTTTTATCATATTTCAGTCATGATGTACAAAACTTTCGGGAGATAACTGTTTTGAGAAAAATTTATGTATATATATATATATATATATGTATATAATTCTGTCACATTGAAAAATAAACGTTCATTGGTTGTAGTGTGGCTCGGTTCCCATCAAACTGTAAATTGGTCGTAATTTTAATGAAAGATGAAACAAATTAGCGATGATTACAAACGGTCGAATCGGTTCTCACAAGTTTACTAAGTGTTGGTACAAATAAGTGGAGCATGCTGTAATATATTTCGCAACGGAAAGAATGAAATTACAAACAAAGTGACGCTTTGAAGGGAAGCAAAGCCGTTAAATTGTTATGATATTGCAATAGATAGCGGGATAAAGAAATAACACAATCATAGAAATGCGCATCATTGCAAGAATATGGGGTTAGCGAACGAGGAAAATATTGTTGATTGAAATAATATTAGGATCGAGGAAAGATGGAAGAATAATTTTCATAGTCTGTTAAGAAAAGCATTGAGAACGATGTGCTTATGTGCAATAGTAGTCCGTGCAAATCCCACACAAATAACGTTTCGGAAGGCATTGATACCTTTCTGAATAAGTCAGGCCAAAGATTACTCCCTGCCGCTAGTACCATGTAACCAATGTAATCTCGGTTGGGGTTGGAACTGGACTGGTAACGCCAAATCATCTCACTGCTCCAAGAATTGCCATTGGGATCCTGGCATGCTATTCCAACGGTTCACTAGGTCATGTGATGATTCAGATTTGATTGCCGTAGTCAGGGTTATTTGAGTTTTATAATTCTATTGCTGGGTGTATGTTACAGCAAGATTGAGGAAGTAATGATCACATGAAATCTTTGGGGGGAATTTGTTAATGCAAGGACATTTCAGAAATTTCAGAAAGTATGTATTTCCGCAATCAGGTAATAATAGTTAACAAGCTTGTTATCTCATTATTAATTTCTGTAATGAGTTCGATTTCATTGAACGCAAAACTCATGTAGCCAACTGTCAAAATAAATTAAACTTAATTAACATCCAGTTAGTTGAACCGGTTTAATATTCATATCGTATAAACAGCTTTGTTTGGCATAAGTTAGAAGTGGGGTACCCAGTGAAACTTGAAATCTTTACAGTAGGGATGGTTGGAATCACGAGCTGGTCGACTATTGTTAGCTGATTGTGAAATGGGAAATGAAATATCTGAAATCATTAGTTTCATGAACGTTTCATAATATGCAAATGAGTGACAGCGAGTCCCCTCAAGTCTCCAGCTATCTTTTTCACACTCTTAAAGTCCACATTGGGAAAAAAAGTTAGTAGTTTGAGTCTCGTCCTGGGAATGAAAAAACCTTTTTTTCCCAGTGCGTCAACCTTTAGTTGCTTCGAGTATCGTCCTAGGAAAGAAAACCCTCTCCCTGCTAAAATCCTTTCAGTCGAAACTTAGTAAGGACAGAGCCTTTTTTTCTCATTAAACAACAATTTTTTGGACATGCATCATCTTTTTTTTCCTTTTTTTTTTCCTAGCTTTCATATTATTAGTTCTTCCTTTGATGAATGTCATATGAAGTAACGCTAACAGAATGTTGTATGAAACACTTGACGTAATTCAAGGTGGAAATATTTTTACGTAATCCCTCGTTTTTTGTTTTTTTCGTTGTTTTTTTTTTTTTGTTATGTTGGGTATTTCGAGTTACTCCTTTTTGAATAGTGAAATTTTTCTTCATGATTTGACACAGGGACTCGAAACGCACGAGAACGTGATTTAGGTTTTTATTCCCAAAAGGGAAGGACTAAAAATGTGAAAATAAGCTGAAGATGACAATAAATCCCACTTAATAAAACGAAATTCAATTAAACATCCCATAACTGTTATCGGGTACAGCAGAAAACCTGTTTTGGTTCCGAGAATATTGTGGCTGTTTAATATTCTGCGATGATCGGCAAATAAGGCAGGCAATGGGAATGTCCAATAGTACACTGACTGTTCAACATTCCGTGATGTGTACTGGATATAACAGAGCCTGAGGATAATTCGCCCGAATAGATCATAATTCCATAGAATTACTGGATATGGTTGTCACTTGAGGTAAATGCAGGGGTGTAATGGCCGTTTGCGAGGAAGTTATTGGATGTGACCGAAAATTTGAGAAAAAATCTGACTTTACCTCGGATACAGGATACGATATTCAGACATTCAGACTTGCAAAGTCACCAGAGGTTGAGAGGGACAAGAAAAAAGGTGACATCCTTGCGATATACTGGACAATTCTTCGTTACATAAACAATTATATAATGGCTTTTACATTTGCGTTTGTGCTTAATTCACCCGCTCCATGAAAATCAATTGTTCCTAATGTTCTTGCTCTATGTACTAACTGATATGTCTGGCAAATGTCAAATTTAAACAATGGTCGGCCATCGAATATCAGCAGTGAAAACACACACAATTCTTCAATTGTAATTAGATAATAAACTGATTTGCCCAGACTAGTGTCCTCGATTCCTGTTTTTATTGTCTGGTAAGATACAGACATTAATACTAGCTAATCCGAGCATCATCATCATCATTATCATTATTATTATTATTATCATTATTATCATGATGATGATGATCATCATCATCATAATAATAATTATACTAATGATAATAATAATAGTAATAATTATAATAATAAAAATTTCGCTAATCTCTAACAATAATTCGAAGCAGGAACAAATTGCCTGGGAATATCCATGATTATTTGGAAAAAGATAGATCTTTTATCCGTTATTATCTAAAAAGAATATTCACCTGCACCATATTGGGCACTGATGGTCGAAAATGACAATAGCTACCCTGAAAATATTTTTTGTTTAATGATGGCTAGAGTTCTACTAATGTAAATTCTCGAAGCCCACAAAATGTGACTAAGAGCACCCACACACACACACACAGGAATTTAGGAAGAACATCTTGAGTGGGGGCTGTGGAGTGATTAGGTAAACTGGTATCACCTTGGCTCACTTTATGTTTTCAAACTGAAACAGCTTACATTCTCTATGTAGCCAGATAAAGGGACTACTGTGTTGGTATATAAGTGTGTCCTATCCAGGATCTATGCCTTATTGCATGATTGCATCAATGGTGTTGAGGATTTCCACTAACTCCAAGGCCCTTTATTGGCAGCAAATGCTACAGCAAGTGGCCTTTTAGACTGTTTTATTTTTCAGTTGATTTTGGTTCAGCAGTTTCTGGTTGAGTGTTTTTTGGGTTCGGATGTTTTAGGACTTACCGTCATTTTTGGGTGCCACAGTGATTCGATAACAACTAGAAGAGGTGCACTGATACGTGACGTTAAATGTAAATGAAGCTAAAAAGATACCCAATGTACCATAATGCTACAGATGCTCCAATGAATAGAAGTCACACAAGCAAAAGGAGGACAGGAAAGGTTGTCATCGATGTAAGTTGTAGATGGATTGTAGCAGTAGGGAATTCAGGGCAGTCCAATCATTCTGATATGCACATCAATATCATATGTTATGTATAAGGGAATGGATAAAGAGAAGAAGGCAAAGCAAACAGTAAGAGGGCAGAAATGGTTTTCTAAAAGTCTATATTAATCCAATGGTTCACACACACACACACACACACACACATATATATATATATATATGAGTGTGTGAGTGTTTATGAGTGTATATATATATATATATATATATATATATATATATATATTATTTAGTCAATCACACAAAAGGAACCATCACGTAACCAACATCTTTTTGTAGCATGCTATGTTGGTAAAAGTGGTGATCAATGAAAACATTACTTCACGTACCTTCTGGCTTCGGCGGTAATCACTAAGTTACTTGATTTTTAAAAACAAGCATGCATAAACAAAGCATAAACTTACATTGGAAATCGACGCCCAACCGTTAGGAACAGGAATCTTAAAAAAAAAAAATTTTTTTAATGATTAGTAAATATCCAGATTTTCAACCAATTAGCTCCATTGATACAGCCAGTGTGCATGGTACATACAAAGCCAGTCAGCAGAACCGACTTGGAAATTGGAGAAACCTATGTTGACAGTTTTGGTTGACGATTTTTAATATGGGTACATGTTTGTGTATGTGTACATATATCTGTGTTATAGAGATGAGAAGAAAAAATGATCCATCTTGATAGGTGAGATAGTCGGGGGAAAGTGAAAGTTCTTTCTACGTACAGCTAGCAAGCGTCAAAAGATCAGATAATATTCGCTGCTACAGGAATCAGCTAACCAATTATAATCTGTCGCATGCTATTTTGAATGGAGATGAGCATTATATGGCCTCATACTCCCCACGGTTCACACAATTAAAAATATACCAGCAGTTTTTGTTGCGTCAGTTGTTTCATAAGGGCAAGCCACGTCTCTTGCATGAGGTCAGACTGATGTGCTCAATAGGTGACTAAACCAAATTAAACCTCGAGAATGGCAACATGAAACAGTATACATCGGCACTTACAAAGTTAGTACTCTTTCTAAAGACATACGGTTAATGGAACGAAGATCAAATCATAAGTATCGAATGGGACATTTATAGTATCAACCAAATGTGAAGGCTGAGAGTCGAACTAATCAAACTCAAGATCAATGCTTCATTAACAGGTACAGAATACAAAGCGGAGTTACTTTTCCTTTCATAAAAGACACCAGAGACAACATTGTATGATTCAAGTCCATCTCGGACTTCGTTGCCATTATCATTGTACTGCTTTCGAAGAGATGCAAACTAAACATCATCCAAGTTTACGTTCCCCCTTCACGATGAACCAATGAAGAGATAATTGAAGCTCTACGACGGTTTGAATTCTATACTCCAAGATATCAAGAAAGCTACAACATTACCAAAGCACAAAGAAGAAAAGAGAATGAGAATTGTTTCGGCAAGTCTGGATACAGAAGACGGAAGGAAAGAGGCAAGGATTTCGTTAATTTTGCAACTGCAAACGCATAGCAGACACCAAGTAATAGATAGACTTGGACGAGCTTCAAAAATGAAGACAAGATCGATGTTGATTAGGTCCTATCAGACTAAAACAACACCGTCAAATATATTCACGTTCTATGTCAAGTCAATGTAAAAAGCAACCATAAAATGTTACGATGTATTATTCAAATCAGCACCCCAATAAGCAGAGACTCATGCTCTGCACTAAACTGTGACCATTCAGCGTACAAAAGGCAGCTTACTCGATCAATCAAGCGGGAATTGGGAAACTGATATGGACTTTCCGACAAACCAGGAGGGAACATCAACCAGCCCAACGATGGGGAACACACTCTCTAATTGAATATATTTCATTTGAAAAGAAAAACAAAACACCAGTAACATCCCTGAAAAAAACAGAGATCTCGTGAAAAAGAGCGAGAATCTCTTGCAACAGACAGCAATATTAGAGAGGACAGAAGTACACAATCTGAAAAACCTTCTAAGAGAAAAGAAGAAGAGAGGAAGCAGATACATAAGAGCTGTAATTGAAAAAGTTTTCGGGAAATATAGGGGCTCCATGTCTATGAAAAAATACTTGGACCATAAAACCGGAAATAATCATTGTTCCTGAAGAAAGTTGGGAACTAACAACAGATAAGGATTGAATTGCCAAATGCAACCAATGATTTTTTACAAATCCCCCTTTCTTCCAATCAAGGGACAAAGAACAATGAAAAAGATATACGTCTCGAGTAACCAGTTTGAAAATATCCAAGAAGATATTACTCAGGGGTGAAGCAAGGCATCAAACATGCAAAAAATAAAAAGGCCCCCCCAAAAAAACATCAACTTCAAACAACTCAAAATGCAGGCAAAGTCTTCCTAAAGAAACTGGCCATCTTATTCAATTCTTGCTTCAAACAAACAAAATAGTACAATATTGGAACAATGTAATTACGATACTCTTATGTAAAAAATGGTGCCCTAAAAAAAACATAGACCAATCACTGTCCTTCAACTGAATTTGCTAATTTCCTGTCAAAGTGATCACAACCGGATCACTAAATTAAGACCAGGATCCAAAAGAAGCTACTCAACCATACTCAACCCTACGCAATCAACTAAGAAATGAAACAGCATAAAATTTCATTTTCTTTAGCATTTGTTGATTTTAAAGGGCCTTGCAAATCCCATATCACCATTGTTGCTATCATGCAATAAGGTGTAAAACCCTGGGTACAACACACTTTTGCAACACCTATACCGACACAGCACGTTTCTTTCTGAGACTACGCAGAGAATCAAAGCTCTTTGAAATAAAAATTAAGGCAAGATAATACCAGCTTGCCCAATCTCTTCAAAGCCACCCAAGGGATCTTCTTCCAAAACTAAGCCTGGGCAAACGAAGGAATTAAAATAGACAGAAAATACTTGAATAACCTCACATTTGCTGATGGTATCGTCCCTTTCGTAGAGAATCTGCAAGATTTCCGAATGATGCTAGACAAACAAAATGAAGAAAGAAAAAAGTTCATGGGCCTCTGGAGATCAAACGCGAAAAAATTGTGGCCGGCAAAAATAAAATATATTCACGAATCTTGAGGAAAATCCAAGTCTAACAACAGACGCAAAAAGGATGATGATGATAATGATGATGATGAATCATATATATATATATGTATATATATATATATATATATATATATATATATATATATATATATATATATATATATATATATATATATAAAATGATATTGATTCCCATATGACAGAAATGTCAAATAACAAACACTCTTACACTTACATACCATAAAAGTATGTTTGGGTGTGTGCGTGCATGTGTTAAAAAAATAAGATGAACAATATATTTCAAAACGGTCATGAGTGGCAATTTACTTCCAGCTCAAAGTAGGCGACGGAAAAGGTTGATTGAATATACAAAGTTCTTAAGTATTTAACTATCCGAAGGAAGAAATTTTGGACAGTTTTCGCTCAAAGACACTTGGAGGGAAATGTTGTTTTGTAACAAGTGGCTTTTGGAAATAGGCTTTTTATTGCAGATCTGTCCTCGATGCAATTCAAGATGAAGCAGATTTGGATACATGAGATTACTGTCATTTCATTACCTTCCCTCCAGAATACCTACGTCTTGGTTGACCTTTTTCACAGCCCCTCATATATATATATATATATATATATATATATATATATATATATATATATATATATATATATATATATATATATATATTTATATATGTATATATAATGGTTTGAATCTGCAAAGGAGGGCGTCTTGGAAAAGTTCTCGAACGCAAGAGTACCATAGCCTAGGACCCTCAAGCCTTAGCAATAGGGTTATAAGGTAGAAAGCGACTTGGCCTGTTTTGCATCTTATGGTTTACCAATATTGTGTGGATATGAGCAAGGCTCATTCATTTCTACTGTGACATGATTTATAAGAGCAGCACTACGTTATGGCAAGTACCTTATCAGTTGCAGGCCCTATTTCCCTCCTGTTAACATGCACATGATGTGAAATATATATATCAAAAATGCTACTATATTGATACATTCATAATATTAGACACGAAGCAGATCTATCTATTGACTTATCCCTCTTTCTTTCTCTCTCTATATCTCTCTCTCTCTCTCTCTCTCTCTCTCTCTCTCTCTCTATATATATATATATATATATATATATATATATATATATATATATATATATATGTATATATATACATTCGTAATTTTCATCTTTCGTTGCTAAATATTTCATGTCTGTCTCCCAGCAAGAATTTCCTACTTAGATTTGATGGAAGACCAATCAATCCAACACAGATTTGTTTGTTTTTTATGGCCAGTTAGAGCTCGGTCGAGGTAGCAGATGGGGGTTGGGGGTAAAGGGTACGGGATTGTTTTGTTTTTAGAGTTTTGGGGTGGGGTTTCTCAAATTTTTGGTTCTAGTGCCTTTCGTTGGACATGGACATTTCCCCCAAATCGCCAGATCTCTTTATTAAGGGTGTCACGGAGCCAGCACTTTCAGGATCTTATCTAATTTGTTACTCCATAATATTTGTCAGCACTGATTTTTCCCTTGTGAATCCACAATGTGATTTGTGATGTACGGCTATTGTCTGACATCCTGGCAATATGACAATCCCATTGTCATTTAATTTTTTTTTATGGATTTCATTATATCTGATGCTCTTTATTTACTGTTATATATTTTACTACTTCGTCATTTCCCCATGTGATGTTGAACAAGATTCCCTCTTGTGCATGTCACATGATCCTCAGTTTAAGGGGCATTCCTTTGGTTAGTATTCATGATCCGGAACGATAGACAATTATCCGGTGAATGCATCAGTTTTATTCCCTTCTTTTTCGCAGTAATGAAATTGTCTCAATTTCTTCTTTATACACACACACACACACACACACACATACATACATATATATATATATATATATATATATATATATATATATATATATATATATCCTTACATTAGTCAATCATATGAACATAATAAATAAACAAAATAGTAGGCATGCATACATACTATCATATGTATAGTGTCTCAACAAAAATTGAATATTATATCAAATATACAATTTGTTTTTCAAGATCCTATGCATATTAAACATTCTGGGTTTATAAAGAATGGAGAAGCATTTTAGAACCATCAACAAAAAATTATCAGTATAAGTTTTTTCACAATTTTAGTTGGTCTGTCGTTTGCTTGGCTGTGTATGAATATAATGCAAATAAAGGCTGCACCAACAGCGGCAGCAGCAGCGGCTTTTTAGCGTCCACACTTTCTGAATTTATCTAGCTGATTTTTTTCTGTTTCCAGTATAAGTTTTGTGAAATCAACTCATGGGAGGCAGTGAAGAGTTAAGGTGGGCTGATATCACTTTCTCACTATAAAAGGGCTCTGAGTCATTACGTTTCCTGATAAAGGAACTGTTGTGTCGGTGGTTATGTCGCAGTACTCTGACATTTATGAGGTGTACACCTTGTAATATTGCATCAATGACTTTATGGGGTTTCCACTGAATCGAACGCTATTTCAATGTCAACAAATGCTACAGCCAGTGGCATTCTATATTCTGCTCCTTCTTTTTTTTCTTTCATTTGGTTCAGCAAATTGAGATGATGGATGTTTCAGAAGCTTGTTCCTGTGGTTGATTTTATGATAACATTTTGTGGATTTGGTTGGAGGATCCGGAGCTTTTTTTTTAGTGATCTGCCCATCAAATCACTAACAAAGTGACTTGGTCACTGATCAACCCTCTTTAGAATTTCTAGATTTATAATCCCCAAGCATACTAGGTTGCTGAAAGACTTCGATCCTTCTAAGTGTGATAAGAAGTGATGACTGAAGTTTTCATCCCTCTAGCTCCATCGCTACAGCCTGCAAATAGTATGCATATATGCATGTATATATATATATATATATATATATATATATATATATATATATATACGTGAGTATGTAAACCAATTAAAAACAGAAGGAACAAATGTTGACAGTCGTGAAAGATTTGGTTGACTACTTTTGAGACAGACACAAACCCATATATTTTTTGATTTTGTATTTTACTGTATATATTTAGAGGTGAATTAGTTTTTACATATGTATTGATGTGCATGTATATGAATATGAGAATAAATTCAAACACACTTGTATATATAAGCAACCACTTACATAAATATATTCATATAAGTATATGTATACATCAGCATAGATATAAATGCACATACACCAACACCTAAATAAACATATATATGTATGTATTTATTTATGCACATGTATACATAGATGCAAATTCATATATATATATACATATATACATATATACATTCATACATACGTGTGTATGAGCCAATAAATGCGTGCATATAGATACACACGCACACACGCATATATATATATATATATATATATATATATATATATATATATATATATATATATATATATATATATATATAATCTTCTCAAATCTCATTTGAACTAGTCTAAGAAATCTATTTTGTCAGGAAAAAGATACAATGATGAACACAAATTCTATTTATATCTGTGTGTGTATATCTCTCATTTTCTCTCTCTTTCTCTCTCTCTCTTTTCCCTCTCTCTCTCTCTGTCTCTCTTTCACTCTCTCTCTCTCTCTTTTTTCTCTCTCTGTCTCTTTCTATATATGTATATATATATATATATGCATATATATTAGCATACATATATGTATATATGCTTTCACTCAACCAAGCACACGTATACACACATGATGTATATATATATATATATATATATATATATATATATATATATATATATATAAAGTACACGCACACGTATGTATGGATACATATAAATATATATAGCAATTTTCTTATAAGTATATTGGTTGAAAATCGTCTGAGAAATCTTTTCTTAGAGCTGAAAAAAAGAACAATGAACACAAAAACTTATACATATATATACATATATACGTATATATATATATATATATATATATATATATTATAATGCATGCGTGTCCTCGCATATCTTTTATTATCATCTATATTTATTGGTTCTTCTGAGAGTCCTTTATCTAATTCTTTCGACACATCACTAAATCAATGCCGGAAAGTCTTGCAGGGTTTCTTTTTACTTCTTATACTAAAATGTCTCATCTTCCATCTGAGGCAAGATATTTCCTTTCATTGCCTCACCATTAAAAAGGTTTAAAGTAGACAGCAAGTAGAAAAAATTGAAAGGTCACTAATACATTTTATACTACAGTCACTTTCATAAAATGGGATTGCGTGTTTCTCTTTGTTGTTTTTGTGCGTGATTTTTTCGGAAGAAGACAAAGAAGTTTGAAACGTATCTGTATTGATATGAGCTGTTCATATCCGGAAGTTCTTGGACATTCAAAATGGGCTCAAATGTGACAAGCTACCCTATTCGCCAACCTCCTGTCTTCGAAGTAGCGAAAATTGGATTGTTCAGAACCCGATCACCAATTTTGCGATATGCTGAACATTTGCTTCGAATATCCTTCCAGATTTGACTGCATTCCTGTTCTGTTGTGTCAGGAAGTGTTTCCAACGATTTTTCGATAATTCTGCGCATCTTACTACAACATTGATGATCTTTGAAAAAGGGATTCATTTTATTTTCCTGATATTTTTTCTGTCTTATCTCTGATAATTTTCATTTTATGGATATATGGTTACACTCATATTCCTGAAAAATTCTTCCAAATATATATATATATATATATATATATATATATATATATATATATATATATATATATATATATATATATATATATATATATATATATGTGTGTGTGTATATATATATATATATATCCACATATATAATTTGGAAATATATTGACTGCATATTCTCCCAGTACATCTTCCATAAAAAAATTGATGGACTAGGATGTTTTCTTCTATTTTTTTAAACTTTTTCTTCTCGTGAAATGGAGGGATCTTTGGTTTCAATGATTATAGATATAATCTATCAAATATTTCCAATATCAAGGTGGTTCTGTTCTGTTTAATTCCATAGTAAAGTTTTAAAAAAAACATAAAATAAAATACAACTTTCCCTACGTATGCATATAAATGTGCATGTGTGTATGTATTGTATGCATATGTGCATATATGTATGTATATATGGAGACACGTACGTTGATATATATATATATATATATATATATATATATATATATATATATATATATATATATATTTATAAGTTTGTGTGTGTGTGTGTGTGTGCGTGTGTGCGTGCGTGTGTGTATGCCCGCTCCGTATGCGTACTGATGAGTGATACTTAGTTGGTGGATGAAGATAAATGATTACAAAAATATATATCAAATATCACACGTCATAATTATGCCATATTAGAGGTACATACTTATTCTCTGACCCAAAACATGTGTATTAATACATATGCATATATTTGTATATATGTGTGTTTGTGTGTGTGTGTTTGTCTCTCAATATCTCCGTTTCATTCTTTCTCCCAATTCTATATATATATATATATATATATATATATATATATATATATATGTATAGAAATACACACACACATATATATATATATATATGTATATATATATATATATATATATATATATATATATATATATATATATATATATATATATATATATATATATATATACAAATACACATAAAGATACGATATCTCATATATACCTTGTTTTGTATGTTACGTTTCCCAGCGTTTTAAGATTATTGGTTTTCAATACTTCAAATGGCTAAGTTTATGAATTCAAGGACAGTGCAGTACATATATCCATAATATATATCTTGCTTACAAGATACATTATCCATGTGAAAAAGAAATTACTTATTTAGTATTCGACGTTTTTTTCATTTTTACTTTTTAGTCATTAAATCAATAGTCAGATGAATTAATGTATACATTTTCTATTGAAACTTACTTTTTTTTTCTATCTTTTCAGAAATTGTTATATTCACAAAAATCAATAATGTTAGATTTTTCTTCAAAACACGAAAAACATTTTTGTTGTGCAATTGCAAACTGATGTGGCCCTAAGAGTTCCCATTTTTTTTCTATCTCAGTATGTTTGTTTTGTTCATTTTCCTTTAATTTACGGATATATCTCGATAGGTTTTCGAATCGCTTTTTTTGTTGCTGTATAAATCACATGAGCTCGAACACATCTTTGTTTAATTGGGTTTTTTATAATTTTATGCATTATCATTTGCATACTCCAATTTGTAATTAATTTATGATTGCGTCCTTTATTAATTCAAACACGTTATTTGTGCATGAACAGCTCATTTTTATGGCATTTTCGTTTGATATCTTATGTAAAATATGATTATTCGGGATGTGTTGAGAAATCATCTTTAAAATGATCGTCATGTGTTATCGTTTTAACGTTATTAAGTGGGTTCAACCATACGGCATTTGTTCTTGTGTTTTTTTACGATTTTCATTAAGACTCTATTTCAATTTTGTGTTCATGCTGGATTTTTTTTAGTATCGTTCTTTTATATTGTCAAATCTTTTATTCGTTGGAATGTTCGTAACAGATTTCCTCATTGAAGTAGATTGGTATAAAACCACAGGCAATGTAAAATAGGTGTGCAAATCAAGGAATTCGCTGTACAAACTGAAATAGAACGGCATATAAGATCCGGACATCGAAATTTGCTGGAGCAATATGGAATTATATGACAAAAGATCCGACCCCCTCCCTTAAACGGTTCTATCCATTCACAAATTGGTAGAGGCAGCGTTTGTGTCAAATGTCTTAGGATGTAGAAACGACTGGTCAGAACAATACATTTCACCATCGACAAGTCAAAAATCAAACAACTGTTACGTCAAGATCTGATGTCATTAAAAGAATCCATCAAAAAACAGACATGGATAGAATAAATTTTATCCATGGCACCACTGGTATTTTTCATTGTATGTGTTATAAATAAACCCATCCAAATAAAGCCCCCCGAAAAATGAACAAAAATCATGAAAAAACGTTTTAGAGGTAGTTTATTTAAGAATTGATGCCAATTCACAATTCTGTAGAAGAAACATGAGGGTCAGCATCAATTGAACATACAGACACAAAAAGCTTAAGTGCATGTACATCCTGAAAGGGATACACCCTTTTTCTACCTTTGATGGTTATGCAGGTTCAACTCCTTAAAATCAGCTCCATTTCAACTATGACCAAAAAAGGGATCGGCACACAAATGAATCCCCGAAGAGTTCGTGTGCTCTGGAAGTAGTCATCTAATAAATATCGAAAAAAATAGATCTTTTATAGAAAATTATAAAAACATAGCTTTTATCTGAAATTATCTACAAAAATACCAACAAGATTTTAGACACTGTCAGTCCCAATTTGGTATAGAAAACTTTCAGGGAAAGAGAAAAAAAGCTGAAACTGACTTAGCTGGTTTTCCAGGTCATTTGTGTGGCTACAGTGATTCGATTTTAGTATGATATTTATGTATCAATTGATATTAGTACTATAAATTGAAGGAGAAAGAAGATATATTTAGCCAAGACTCTTTTTAGTCTTCTAATAATATTAGTAAATTCAATCTGGATATGAAAAGATGGAGTCAGTTTAGTCCTGAATTAACGAGATAAGATACTGATCATGGCAGTTGACTTTGGCAATCTTTTGTTTGGGCAAGCTCAACTGGCTAAAAGAAGGAAATCCGATCGGTCCAAAAAAGGGTTTATGATTAATGCACCCTTCCAATAGTTATCTATGGAGCCGAATCATAGAACCTAACCAAAAGATTTTCCCCCAGGCTGGGAGCAATGCAATGTACACGGGAGAGTGTATTGCTTAACATCACAAGGAAAGATCGCAACAAATTAAAATATCCAAGAGAAAACAGAATATTAAATGACATTATGAACTAGAGAGATCAGAAAAAAATAAGCTCCGCAACGCCAATGATAGACTGTTCAGGTCGCTAGGAGATTATTTTGGACGTTGATTCACTGACATATTCTTGATTTTAAATGTATCGTAAAATCTTATTCAAAAAAGTCTGGTCAGTCACACGATAGAAACTGTCACGTGACTAATATCCTTTCAGAGCATGTCCTTTCGTCAATTAAACAAAATTGATTCAAGCAGTGATCCATGAATGAGTCGTTTTTCTTTCACCTTTTGTTTCGAATCCCCCCACCCAAAAAGTATCAACGCAGCCAAACACAAACAAGGAGATAAATTATAGATGAACTGACATCGTTAGCCCCCTGCCCCCCCACGAAAAAAAAAAAGAAAAATTTCCTAAAATCGAAAAAAATGTTTTTCCCCATATATATAGTAAAGCGTAAATATTTGAAATTTCAGCCGTTCACCACCTTTGGTTGACCGTGTAAATGCAATAAACATATGGGTCGAAAGATAGATGGATCAGGATAATAAGTATGGATTTTTTATACCTAGTATTCACAATATCTACATTTTTTTTTATATTTCAAGTCTAGTGGTGCTGATTTTTTTCTTAATTTACCAAATTTGCGAATGACTTCCAGGAACGAAAATCTTTAAAAAATCAGATTCAAATTGGCAATCCTCAATGAATTGCCAACCAGTTGGAATAACCTAAAAACCGAAGAAATTAATTTTCAATATGTTGATAGTCTCTAATAAATTCCCAACCACACGATATTCACGATATTGATGACTATCAGATTGATTCAAAAAAATTGCCTCAAGCATTTCTGTCCTTATAAAGAGATAGTTCCAGAACTGATATCTTCAGAAACTTAATTGAACAAGTCATACTTGCGGATGATATATTGATACATGCGCGTGCATCAATATATAAACGGAACCCTAATATATACAACTCCTATAACGAATTTAGATACCTGAAATCCAATTGTTTTCCGCAGCTTTTGATCATACCTCATGAAAAGAAGTATTTACGCAGTTTAGTTTAGACGGTCACAAGGCAGGATAAATAGACTCTCAGTAAAATGGAACAATCAGATTTGATTCTTGTAGAACTAAACAATGAAAACTTGAGCTGTAGTAACAGCTCTAATGATAATAAGAGATCTGTAAAAGTAACAGAATATATACAAAATCTCTGCTGCACCAGGGTCAAAAACCTTTGCTCCGTTAAAATTTTGAAGGTAAGCAAAATATAATCCATATAATCCATATCTCTGTACAGTCTTATTTCAAGACTGCAAATCCAATTTTACTTTCTTTTACAGTGGTTCCTATATACAGGTCTTGCAAACTTCAACAAGACAAACTGACCACGGTTTGGCTTTAGAAGTCGGAGTGATATTCGTCATCGGTTTTATTTGCCCATCACTGTCATTTGTGTCTGACGTCACTGTTTCTTAGTCTGGTCATTGTCATCCGTCATTGTTATTACCTGTGTAAAATGAACTCAGAATTCAATAGCATTAATTTGACAGTATATCATGTTTTTTTGTTGTGCGTGTGTACGTTTGAGTGTGTGTGTGTGTGTGTGAGTGTGTGTGTGTATGTGTGTGTGTGTGTGTGTGCTTACATTTCAAGCTCGAAGAAGACACTCCCTAATTCGGAAATTATTCATTAATTTGTCTACAGAATAAACCTCGAAGCAAAGAGTAAATGATTAATGTCTATAACTAGATTCTCTAGATCCAATAACCTTAAAGAGTTGAAAACATTAGAAAATGAATTGATGGGCAAACAATTTTTTGTTGCTTTCCAATTAAGAGGGGCTACTCGAAAGTTCGTAGAATTCAGTGCACTTACTGGCTTCTGTAACAAAGGGGGAAAAACAGTAACATGTCTGCTTATTTATCCAATAGAATCTGTCACGTGACCCAAGTATTTTGACAGCATGCCATGTTGGAGCGGATCAATTAAATATTTGGGAAAAGGGATGGTCAGTGAAATTTCCTTTTATTGTTGGGCAGTGATCACTAAAATGTCTGAAATTCCAGAAAACTAGCCTGAATGGTGCTGGGCATAATTTGAGGGTTCAATTCAGCATAAATTCATATTTGAAATTGTAACTTGACAAGACACTCTTTTAAAGGGGGGAGTTTTCAAAAAACATAAAAAGTGTTTGTTTTTTCCCCTTCAGATATAATAAGCAATGAATGTTGGAATCTTTTGCACCACCTTCCGTTGAGATGGCCAGTATGCACGTGCACAAATGGCCTACCAGTCAGGTACACCTACTTAAAAAATGAAAAAGAAAAAATGTTGACAGGTCTGTTTGTTCGGTTGACCTTTTGCAACAACAATGTTTTTCTCAATGATGTGGATTTCCCAAGTATTCGTGAGATGCCTGATGGTATTCAGGAAACGTAGGCTAACTTGTCAGGTGTACAAATTGATCAGTCTCTTTGAATATCCCGAGGTTTCAGCTAGAATTTCGTATTCTCAGATGAAATAAACCTATCATCAGGTATTATATGATCGAGCTATCTTCATTGTTTATGAATTCCTTCTTCTAAACGTTTTAGCTGTTTATCCTTCAGCCTTTATCGTTTAATGTTTGTTCTAGAATAATGAATCACTATAGAGGTGAGAAGAGTAGTCTGGCCCTATCCTAAATCATGATTTATACTCATTGCTTTTCAAAATTCTGATGAGAAAACAAATCGTGCTTAATTTTGGTTATTGACAACTTCTTTAAAATGATCAACCCTATAAATCATAGTTTGGTAGATATTGCTTTTAAATTTATTTATATTCGGATTTTCATATTGTTTTGCGAAAAAAAAATCAATCTAATAAGTGAATATTGATGATGAAATACCGACCGAAAATCGTGATTGTAGCATGAATAAAATATATCATTCAAAGGGGGAAAAACAAGTGGGTTTTGAAAATATTTGAAGAGGTGAAAATACTGAAGACCTTATTCATTCGTCTTGATTATTCAGCAGTTTTCACTTTAAGCTTGAATGATAGATGTTTCTGGTTGTTTTTTCCCCCAATCCATCAAGGGGGGAAAGTAGGTATATGAGATGTGAAGATCATAGTCAGCAGCAGAAGCTTTTTATTGCCTGTCGTTGGACATAGAACTTCCCCAAGTCTTACCCAACTCCTCTATCATA
>OY735225.1:40686282-40696282 GCA_963457665.1 Thysanoteuthis rhombus | reverse complement strand
AAATGTACGAAATGAAGAGATATGTTGGATGAATAGATGCAGAAACTTCTTTGAATATGATTTGCTCACGTAAAAATGTACATCAAAAAATTTACCAATGAAAGTATTTATCATCACCAACTGCTGCCTTTCAGCGTCTGTGGACTCATGGAGCCGATACTTTCTGAACTTCTCAGGTTCGTCATCTTAATTTTACCAGCTACAGTTTCGGAGCTAATCTCCAGGGATCAACTTTGTGGGTCGCAATGTTATTCGAGTTTTCTAATAAAATATATGATCCCTCAGACTCCTGTTTAGTTTTTTTTCTTTAACGTACCGTGCTTACATGTGATCTGTCCATGTGATGATGAGGATGATTCTCTCTAGTACATTTAACTTCATATTCTAAGGCTCAAATTTTTTGGTTAGGTTCCATACTTCAGCTCCATAGGTTTTTACTGGCAGGATACATTGGTTGCATATCCTTCTCCTTTACAATCGATGGAATGTTCTTGTTCTAGGAGGTTGAGATTGTTCTACCGAAAGATTGCCAGCCTAGAGTGATTTTCTAGCCTGATTAAACCTTCTTCCGATGATTTCATGGATATGTTGTCCTATGAAGATGTAGTGGTCAACTTTCTTCAACTCTGTTCGATTTTGATTGTGTTGTCATCGTTTTGTATATGTTTGTACATGCCATTTGTTTTACATAGGTTTATGTGAAGACCAACCATCTTGCTTTCTCTATCCAGTTACAAGAAAATCAAGAAGGTTCTCAGCAGAAAAGGTGATGTCCTAGTTTATTACGTGGTTGTACAGGTTTTGTTCTAATCTAATCAACGTATTTCGTAAGCCTTTAAGAGAAAGAATTACCGTAACTGAGAGATTTGATGACGATTATGATGATCACGTTAGACTGAGTCGTCAAGGGTTGAGATCATGAGATATAGGAAAGACTGCAGTTTAATATACTGATGAACTGGGTGTGCACTGATTTTAATCCTGCATACCTTAGGTCCTCTATCGTAAAAGCCACAGACGTATTGTCAACTGATCTTTATGAATGCAGGATATAACCCTATATCAGTGTGGTATCTCCACTACCAGTAATCAGTTTTGATAATTCACAACTGGGCTTTGTAAAATTGGGAAGTTCTTCCTAATTTTCTTTCTTTAAGAAAATTTGGCATATAATAAGATTTGTAATTTTTCCATGGTGCAAAATGCTTAGCAATATCAAATTTTCTTCTTTATTTTTACTTTGATATTTAATTTAGGATGATATATTATTTTAGTATGCTCATTGAATATACCATTTTGGCGTGTTATTTCTGAAGTTGTTATTCAAGATGAGCCGTTGCATTTTACTATTGATGGAAAAAAACAAATTTGATCACTTTTGTTGTATGAGTTTAGATTGTGATGTTTATCAACGGTAACTGCTCGCAATATCATCAAAGTGTTGGGCCACGGGATCTTCACAGAACATACAGCTCAACATTGGTTCCCAAAATATCGAACCAGGAATGAGAGCTTTGACAATGTGAACGTTCTTTTTAGAATATACGTCATCCGAGAGTATATCAATAATGAGGTGAACACACGCATACCAATTCGTGACGTTGCAGAGACACTAAACGATAACTATTCAATAGTTTTTTGACATTCGTACCAAACTGGAGAAGCAAAACAAATTATTCGATGTGTTGCCGAGGCACTGGACGATGATTTTTCAACAGTCGTTTGACATTTCTACCAAATATCAAAAGCACAACAGCTCATATGTCACGCTAATGGGCCTGCAAAAATTTTACAAACTAGTCTACGAAACTCTATCTCGCCCAGCTTACTCACTGGTCTTACTACCAGTCAATAACCACTTTACCAAGCAATTAGAGAATTTCAAACAAGTAATCATCTTCAACAACCACGTAATGGCACAAAACGCCCTTAAAGAATTCATCTTTTCCAGGACCCAAGAATGTTATGCTCCCAGAGCGAATTCGCTTGTTCCAGGTTGACAGATACGTGTACATTCAGAAAGTTTATGTTTGGATTAATAACTATATATGTAAACTGTGGAGTACTGTTTTAATTTCGATGATATAAAACTGAAATTATTTTTGTACGGATCCATCAACTGCTTTGTCCATTTTCTTATTCTTTTTTATATATTTCTATGAATGGAAAAGAAAACGATGACGATAAAACTATTCTGATTCATCACGATAGAAGCTGTCGCACACCAGCATGTTGTCCCCGAGGTGATCAAATAAGGTATTTGAAAAGTCGATTCCCAATGATTCCCAATTCTCCTCCCTGTTGAGTGGTGATCAAAAAAGAATCCAAATCCTGCCAGAGGGAAACTAAAAGTCAATTTTAACACGAAATTACATTGCAAATCAACCATCAACTGAAAACCCACTTTTCACTGGGATTTAAACAACGACGAGAGAACAGATTCTCGACATGATAAAGATTAGATGCGAATTTGAAGACCCCTAGCTCCCTGCGTGACTCATTTGTACGTTAATAGCCAGCATGACTGATTTTAAAGCAGGTTCGGCAGAAGGTTCCTTCTACGTTCTAAAGTAACAAATCATAATTGAGCATATAATGCAACCTTGATTACACAACGAATGTGAACATTTTCCCAGATTGAACTCATTTGAAAGTTCTTAAGCGCCTTCCTGAAAAAGCTAGACATATTTGATACTTCTACGGATTCATCTGCTAGATATGTAAAAGTCAATGGAAACATCAATGTATAAATAGAATAAATCATAAATAATAAATAAAATAGTGGGTAGTTGAGTAGCAATTACATGAAAGGAATTTTCCCCGATATTTGGGATAGAAAATAATCCCTTTAATTAGTCATTTATTGAGGTATTGAAAGTTTTATTAAGATTGGATAATCAATATACTTTTCCAAGGTTCGTGAATTTCCAAGATTGCGAAAAACTATTGTTTTCACTCACCAGATGATGTTCGGTTGTTTGAAGGGAAAAATTTTTTTGACTAGTGAGTACTCAGAGAGAAAATATCTTTGCTAACCCGAAAACCTCTAAAAATTGAAGATTAGGTAGTTCAGGAATATTTGAAATGCATGGTAAACACTGAAATGAGATTCCTGGATCTGATGAAAATGTGATCAGTTCTACCTTTGCCCAAGGCCAAGCCTCTGACAAAATATCATCAGAATCAATTGATAACTTCTGAAGATAGTGTATTGGTAAACGTGAATGAATAGAATAGAATCTCATTCGGATAATTGAATTGTTTTTTCGTTGTTAATTGCGCAGTCCTCCTCAAAATTTCAAAGGAATTCATTGAAAATTTGAGACGGAATTGTGCTATGTAGATATATAACTACAATCCAGGGAAACTCCTTTTATCGACCCCCCAAATTAATTACTTTTCTCGTTGGCCACTGCCGATGGTTCCACGAAAATTCAATCGAAGCTCATTGAGTGATCTACATTGGCAACATAGCTATTATTCATATAGGAAAAAAGTTTATCTATTGTGATATTCAATCATTTCTTCCATATCCCAATAGCCACCCATTAACAAAATTCGATCGAAATTAATAAAGAACCTTTGGAGATATGGTGTGAACAAACAGATGGAAATATGGGAAGATGGGGAAACAGACACGAGTGTTTTGCCAGCTACAGGATTCGAAACAGGCCCACCAAAACCACAGTGTTAGGTCTTAACCGCTAAACAGTTGAGGCTCACACTCAAAAAATGAATAACGTTCCTCTGCTCTCTTCCTAGAGGATGGGAAATCTGAGTGAGAACTGTGGCAAATATTGTATTTTAATATATATAGCTATGGTGTATGAGAGGAAAAGACTGCTGGGTCCGACCAAAATTTGAATCAATTTCCCTGCAGTCCGTTACACAGCTTTCAAAATTTGTATTGAAATTCATTCAAAAGTTTCCAGTGATATCGGCCATGCCTTACAAGGTGCAGTTTTGATTAGTGTGTGTTTAGATGTAGTGCAGTTAGGGTGTCATCGTACAAATTGAGATAATTGAGTACAAGCTGGAAATGGACAATTGGATATGCTCATTCGTGGACCATTGAGGTTTTGAACTGTGCAGAACATATTCGAGCTAATAAATTGCACTAATCAAAAGTATATATCTATTTGGTTATGTCGAAATTTTGCAGTAGGGCGAAATTTCATGATCCATCCAAAAATTGAATGAATAGAAAGATTGAGAGACGCTAGTAAGTATATAGAAAATCAACATTGATAGCTGAAAAAATAAACAAGAACTTCTGAATAATGTCTTGCTGTGACCAGAATCGGAACATGGTTATAACAGCCGCTGTGTAAGGACCTAACTTCTGAACGGCCAAGGATACCAGTCCATGGGGTATATGTTTGTTTTATTTCGTTTGAAATTCATGAAGAACTTATACAGAATATATGTTGTTCATATTTAACTACAATAGTGCGGGGGGAGTTGCTGGATCAATTCTGAAATGTAAATATTTCTTCAGTAGCTAACCTTTAACAAAATACTATAGGTATTTGTTGAGAACTTTTGGAGATGTTTGGAAGATAGAGGGGAAATATTGTTGAATACATTTATCCCCTCTAACATTGTCCGTAGAAAAAAACGGTTGTATCAGTTTCTGAGTTATTGTAAGCAGACTAAAATTTTAAAGACAAATCAAAACAACTTGAGAGGCCATAGTTCAACTGACTTGCACCGTAGCTATATCATACGGATTATCGTTTTTATCTTTTTAGTTTTATTTGTTTAGAAAAGACATATAAGTAGATCTTTATCCAACCAAAAAATACGATAAAAATGTGATAATCCCCCTTGATACAGATTTCAAATAACTTGGTCAGTGTGCTGCTATAAGTAAAACTTACCAATAATGACTTACTTCAGAAAAAAAAAGACAATGATCCCTCCAAATCTACCATACATCTACATCTTCTGTTTCAATATTAATCAGTCATTAGGCCTCAACTAGCATGAAAATGAACAGAGCTGGCTGAGACAGGCCGGTTTTTTTTAGAACTAATTGAATTTTCAAAACACGTGTTACCGAATGGTGAGAACCACATGCATTTATATTCAATAGTTCCCAAGATGTAAGGCAGTCCTGTGACCAATATATTTGAGGAACGTGATTGTGTCCGTAACTTGGTGGCAATAATAATTTGGCGATAATATAGTCTAATCGATTGAATCAGACAAAAAAAAGTCTGTTTATATCTGGGGACTTGCAGTGAAATACATATTCATTAGTATTCACTACACATATTATGAGTTTTTTATGATTAAAAACTAAAAGTGTGTATCATAAACAGAAAGAAATCCCTCTTGATCACTTTCCGTTTTTTGTTTCAAAGTTATTGAAACGTTCCAAATATACATTGCATGTCATGGCACTTTTCAGATATTAAGTGTTATCGTTTACAATTAGCTGCGGTAAAAACACTTCAAATCAATGCCCTTTTTTAAATTTTCCCTTGAACTTATATGGAATTCATCAAAATCAATGTTCAGAAAGAATTTTCTGCAACATCTATCAATTGGTTTTAAATGAAAACAATCATATTTTACAGCTTTCAAATGACCAATTAGAAATGTTGTCATCTCTCAAGTTGATAGCTATGTTGTTTAGTCATGATCTTTTCTTTCTTTCATTGAGACAAAGAAAAAGCGTTTCTTTGCTTCAAATCTTAGCTGACCCAAAGGTTTACACAAACATGCTCTACGGTACAACGTGAAAGATGGGAACATCATCTCAAAATTTGAATGTAATGTTAGACTATCAAGATATACAACGTTGAATGATAAAATACAATCCATTTTTACTAACGGCATTATGAGTGATATCATTGCAATATATATTATTGTGTCATCCATTGACAGCTGTTTCGATGTATTACATCTCTTCTGTGTGGCTATAGACTTTATCCCATCCAGTACTGCGAGGCAGAATTGTAACCTTCACATCGCACCCTGAGGCCGATATCCTACCTCTGGACTACGGAACTGGGTGGTCAGCAAGGCTGAATTTAAGTGATATATTCATTTATGCACAAAACTCCTCATCCACCAGAGTGCTCTATTCTTATGCAAGAGCATTTCTTTATATATATATATATATATATATATATATATATATATATATATATATATATATATATATATATATATATATATATATATTCCATAATGTTTTCTTTTCATTTTTTAGACTACAAAAACAAGACGATAGATTTTTAACGTTGTTCATGATATTTAATTGATGCTCTCAATATATAACAAGGCAACTGGAGCTGAGTGTATAAATTTAGATATCCACTCAGTGAATGTCATTAATCCTTTATATATAAGTAGGAACTATATTTCAACATACCACGTCGTTAACAGGCTGAGATCAAATAAATCAAACAAGCACCATGTTTGGCTCGAACTCTTATACACCTAACAAGTTGGCTTAACTCAGCGCTGCTTTGCTCTTGACATCTGAACTAATGACGCTTGGGCAAGATCAGTGGTCCGAGAAAACGCCTTTGTATTGCTCACCTCTTTTTTCCACGGTCTTTGTCATAAATATTTTTACATGTTTGTGTTCCTTCCGCTTACGATATGTATATCAGTTAAATAGACACTTCCTAACCGAGATAATGTGATAATTGTAGTCATAATATAGTGGCAACTATATTTCGTCTGGCATCAATGTTGATCGGATGAGAAATCGAACCGAATCGACCATTCACCTATACACATGTCACTGTCATATCTAGTGTTTTGATTAAACACATTTTAATTTGTCACGACATTATCTCCAACTTTATTATTAGTTGATGCATCGTCAATTATCACTGACTAACATAAAACCAGTCAGGAATGATTGTGAACATTTTTTACGTAACAAACCAGCGTGGTATCGTAACGAATCAACAAATGTAAAGGTTTTGATTTTCAACTGAAATTCAAGCAAAATATTACTGTGCAAAATCAAGTATCTTGCTAGTTTCAGTCGGGTTTTTTTCACAGGTTTTATGTTCTAAGTATAGTTAAATTTGCAATGATAAGAATATACTATCACTGATTTTATCTACAAAAACTGAGGTTGCATTATATTCGAGTGATATGAATCCCTTGGCAAATGTTGCTATGGATCTACAGCTTGAAAATGATTCCATATTCGAAAACTGATTAGAACCAGTGGATATTTATGCTTAAGATCATTCTTTAATCACTAACCCATTAATTTTACCCTGATCGCCTGGATTAAGCCTGATTAGCCGCCCTCATGTCCACCTGTGTATCATTTGATCATATTTTTTGAAGACATATCTACTAACAATTTGAGAGAAACTTTTCAATTGAATCTTTTTACGATACTTGGAAAATTGGAACGATCGATTTTTCCCTCTTTAAAAACTATAACCACATGACTTCTATAGCATTTATTTCTTTTTTTTTCACTTGTAGACACTTCGGTAATGAGAAATAGACATTCAGTTATCAAGCGAAAGATCTCCTAGTAGCGAGTATGAAAATAATCTCGTAGATTTGTTTGTATTTCGGCGGCTGTCAATCAACTCCTACAACATTAGTGGATTCAGACAAGGAAAAAAGATTCCTCAGGATCCTAGAGAACGCATATACATACACTTATACCGGAAACACTGATAAATAAAATAAAAAAAAGACTCAGATTGCAAGTTATATTGATGGATGGATAAACGTAGGAAAATATAGATATAAAACAAACTTGGATAAGTAGGCAAGAACTAATAAACATACTTTGACGGATACGTGTTCGTGCTATATTGGTATCGTAGATATTTCGAGCCTGTGAACGTAATGACTGCTGGGGGAGCAAATAGATCAGGTTGCACTAAACTTACTTGTGCTGAGGATGTGTTGGTCCGCTGGCCTTAACTCCAACCTCTTGGATTTTGGTATTTTTTTGAGCGAAAATATTGACAAGATCGAATAACTTTCTTAGCTACCAATCATATCTGGAGTGATAAGAGTTGTCACAAAAGCATATCGTTGTGTAGAAAACTTCGATATTCGTACAAGATAATTCACGATTAGCAGCGACATCATACGGAGATTTAAGCTCGTTATTTCAAAGCAAAATAAATAAATCTTTTGTGGCCATGAAAGGGTAGTAAAAAGTCAGTTCTGTATGTATTTGTTGCTTTCTCATTAGTGGTACACTTAGTATGAAATCTACAGGTTTCAATAGTTATAATTGTATACTTATATTCCTGAGTATATCTTAATAACGTGAGTGTACTATTTAATGAAAATACGAATGGATAACTATGAACTGACAGGGTATACATATATCAACTAACTCACTAATGGATAGATCGGTTCGAACGAATGAGGAAAGATATCTCATAATGGACGAATAAAATAATAATAAGGACACAGTTTCATTATGTGTATGACATAAACTAAATTGCCTTCCTGATTGTGTTGTCAGTATCGGAATAATTCACTCTATACGATGCAAATCCGGTGACTTTGTCCCTTCCGATTATCCCGCCACAGGCGGACAGGAGCTTTTTCCGCTCCCAACAAAGGACAGGAAAAAACGAGAGGACTCAGGAAACGGTGAGGTGCAAACAAGGATTGAGGCTTCTTATTGCTTTGCACTGAACAACGTTCCAATATAATATATTTCAATTAATCATACAGGGTGGGAACATTATAATCAAATATATGTGTCCTCCTGGATTTTGTTTGGTGACAGTGTTAAACGGGAGTGTATATTGCGAACGAACATTGAAAGGTGAAAAGGTGTTTGAGTGTAACTCACTTACACGTACAATAGAAACCACTTATAATAATAACATTCGATATTACTAATCGGTTGTTCGCAAACTTCATCTCTCAGTCGGATTTAACAGTGTAGACGGTTCGACTGTCACGTTGTGCTATACTGAACAAATATGTGATATTTCCCTACAATGATTTGAAAATACAACGAAGTGATTGGTAGTTCAGTATCTTACCAACTGAGCTAAACTGAGCTTAGAAACTAAGCTATTTTTTTTATTCACATGTTCCCGTCGACCAGTGATAATAAAAGTGGTTTTAATATTGATTTAAGGATTTTTTGAAAGATTTGTTTAGATGATAAAACCCAATTTTCTTATCGGTGACGTTACTGGACATTTTGTTGTTCTAACGGTCCATTCTTGTGAAGATGTCTTTATGTGTTTTTATTACGGCGTTTAATCATTTCAAAGGTTTTCTATACGTTGAGATTCCTTTCCATTTGTTCAAAATAAATTCAATATATGCTAATTCTTTCTTTGACAAGCATTATATGCTAACGAATATACCCATTTTTTTATCTATTATACAAACGTTATAATGGTCCTATTCAGTATTCCCAAAGGTATCAACAGTTTGACTCTACAGCCAACTGCTTTTCTATTATCAAAATCAGTCGGCCCCTACTAATGTAAAACGACCTGAATAAGAAGATTCTTCCATATATCCTCGACTTGATATCATCGACAGGTTATTATCATCTAAATGCCCCTGTCCAACAGTTATCATAAAATTGACTCCATTATTAGTCATGCTTTTTGAAGAATTATTCAGACGATCGACTTCAATTTTTGTTGCCTGTATTGTAACCATGAAGGTTTGTAAACCCTAAATGTTCCTTCACGTATAGATTTGTTTCCGTACATAGAAAGGGGAGTCGTTCCTTCTCCTGTGGTATTGAGCAGAAAAAAATGTTGACAAATATCCTGGCCTGCTCCCCACATTTGCTGTAATGTACGCCTTGCAAGAGATGCTATTCACTGTAAACCATGTAAAACAGACGATTTCATTTTTTTCTCAACGCGGTGATACTCTAAAAACCTTACCTTGCTGAGCAAAACATCTACACCAGTCTAACGCATACAATCGTTCATAATATAAATGATGTCTTTGATTTATCTATCCATAGCCATTTTTTTAATAGGGGTTCTGTTTCCTCGTTGATTGT
>OY735225.1:40676282-40681282 GCA_963457665.1 Thysanoteuthis rhombus | reverse complement strand
CCTTTCTGTCATCCTACCGATTCTCTTTCCTTCTGTATTTATATAACCATATTTCCAGTTTATAAGACACACCGCCAGATAAAATGCACTTCAATGTTTCTAGGTATGTTTCCCTTTTTTCCCCTGATCCTTGTAGCCTTAACACTACCGGTTTATTTCATTTTGCTCTTATCCATCCAAATATATATCAATTCCTACAGTGCCTGGCTTAATCAGTTATTTGCATAGCACAGAAGCATAAGTTAATAACTGATAAAGTGAAGGTCTCCCAAGACAGGACTTTGAATGAAACGGCGACTTATATGCCGTAAAAATTTCCTCTTTTTCATTCACTGCTGACATCTCTTTCACTATTAATTGTTCTTAATTTTTTCATTGCTGTCAGCAGTCTTTTCTTGGAGCGTGTAACGTATTACTTTTTGTGAACATGATTTTCTCCAGTGTCCTAGTCAGTCTCACTGGATATCAATCTATATATGCCTGTATCACACTAACAAATTGCACCAACGGAGTACCATATATTCAAAACATTTTTTTACCCTCCTGCAACAAAGATGTTTTTGGTATGGTTATAGTTTGCAATGTACGTTCATGCTAAATCAATCTTCATTTTTTACCCCAATTCCAACTTGTTTCTTGGAAATTCTGATATTTTAGTGATCATTGCCCAACCAAATGCTACGTAAGTGAGATTTATTGATCACCCCTTCTTATAATGTTTTGATTGATCACCCTAGATATGACACCAGAATGCTGCATTCTTTGAGTTGGAAGAGAATTACTATATAGCTTATGATGAACGAATCAACCTACTTGAAGATTTCTCCAACCTTAACATGGGAGCGTTAATCATAATATTAAATAATAATTGAGTCATCCGTAGACAATTGTTTTGTCGAATAAGACATTAGTCATTGTGGATATTGACTACTCGATATCCCATCCAATATCATGAGGTACGATCGAAACCTTTGCTTAAGACCCAGAGCCTAGTGCACACACATATATGTATATATATATATATATATATATATATATATATATATATATATATATATATATATATATATATATATATATATATATATATCGCACGAACAGTCTGCACCGAGGTAGCTCAAAGGCTGTAAATTTGAAAAAATATTCTTTATGCCTCGAAATCGGATTTCATTTTCTTCAATATCCAATTGCTTTTTAAGGGGTTCCAGTGTGAATTGATCTCTCAGATAGCATCCGATTGTTTTTTTTCCTTTTTTTTTTTTCATTTTTAATGATCACTGTGCCTCAGTGTAAAAAAAAGTTACTTTTTCATTGTTCACCTCTTTTTCTAAGTGTTCGATTAATCATCCCGAACACAATATGCTTCCAAAAGACGTTGGTCAAGTGACGATCGTTTCTTTGAATACTTTCATTTTCAGCTGGATCATAATTTCAAAAAATGATTTTGTGTCATTCGTTCCCCTCTCTTGTCGCTTGTTATCCTTAATTCTTTCAACCCTTGCATGTTTCATTGAATTTTCAGACAACCCCCTCTCGTTATCTGATTTTTTTCAAACGCTGACTTTATCTTTCTTCCGTTACAAAAATTACCCTCACAAATACCGATAAGGCATACACGTAAAACAAAGACATACACAAAATCTCATGACAGATTCTACTCAAAGACTGAATATCAACCTACCTGATAAAATTAGTGTGAACTCAATCTCTTTTCGATATCACTATATCTAAGTTAGAAAATTGATAGATTCACGGGGAAGGATAACAAACTGAAACCGTGTTCCATGTATTTTGTCATCCTTGTTTTCACCGAAGACAATTCAAGAAAACAATTTCATTTTGTTTGAATATTAAGGTGGAATTTTAAGACATCGGGGTAATGCTTTTTTTTTTTGTTCTTGGTTTCAAAGTTAAAGTAAGCTTTATTAAAAGAAAAATAGCTAAAGAGTGTTCATAGTATTTTTTTCTTTTTTAGTGTTTCATTTAAGGGAAAATTCAAGGAGGAGGTTTATTTGGATTTTAAATCCGTTGATATAGTCAGATTTTTTTTTAATTCATCGAGAATTAGTTAGAAACATAAACAGTCAAACTCTTTCTGTTTGTAATTGTTCCGTAAAAAATGGTTCATAAGATTTTTCAAGCGTTGATCACGTTTACTTTATGAGGACATAATATTTGGGATATACACAAGAGATGTAAAAAGATCTTCCTTCGATATTAACGTTGAAGTGGAGTTGGACTTTCTGCCGGTTAGACTTGTTTCCCATCTTATTGTACCTTTGAATGAACTATTTATTATCCTCAGATACTCTCCTCATTTTCAATATATAATCCCTAAACTCCCATTTTATTCCTAGGAACTGTCAACCCAAGTTGTTTACAAAGCTTTTAATTAGGGTTTCTCTCGCTATAATCTGGTTCCTTTTAGCCATATTTGTAAATGTGTATCATTTGTACAGATCACACCAATGGAGCAAGAGGGTTGTACATTTAAACATCCAATCCTCTTGATGACTAGAAAGAAAAACTTTTTTGTTCTTCAAAACCTCTCTAACATATATTTTAAAAGGTAGTTCAATTTTTTTTATATAAGTTCATGCTTAATTAAATCTTCAGTTTATGTGTCCAGCTATATTCATGCTTGCGATTCTGTGAATTTTAATATTCCAGTATCCGACAAAAGTAATGTACTCAGCGATTATCCGGAGCCCTCTTATTTGTTTCAATTCTGTTCTTTGTTTACTCTCAAGTCTGGAATCTTACACTATCGACTCTTTCCAGCTAGATAACTGCCTCCCACAACCCCACTGAACCGCTCTTGGAACAATTCAACCATGAGCTTAATTATGAAACGCCAAGTAATTTCTCTCCACGTCCTAATTGAATTCGAAATAAACTAACACAAAATTGCAGAGTGTTTAATACAATTAGTAAAATTAGAAATTAATGAAAGAAATGTAATTTTCTTGGGCATTACAAATTAAAGTGTGTTAAAGGGGAGAAAGGCGTGAAAAGGTGAAGAGCTGTGTTTCCCACCATTGACACTGGCCTGTGCAAGATATTGCTAGGTGTTATTTTAGGCTCATATATATCAAAAATGGCGATTGTGTTTGTTAATGTTCATGATTGGGAGGAGTAGTAGGGATAATAATTTAATATATAAAGATGTGTGCGTGCAAATGTGCGAGTGTGTGTGTGTCTATGTATACCAGCATGTTCATCTAGATTTATTCATGAATAGTGTATACGTAGACATATGTATACAGAGAGAGGATGAGAGGGAGCGAGGGAGAGCTGGAGAGAGGGAAGATGGAAAGAGGGGAGCAGGAGAGAGAGAGAGATCAGATCGGTTTTAGATGATTCAGATCAGATTAAAGGTTGTTAACGGCCGTGGATACTTTAGGACTATATATAAAACTGACTTAAATATGTCTTTTTCAGCAGTAAATTATAGAAAGTTATATATATATGTGTATATATATATATATATATATATATATATATATATATATATATATATATATATATATATATATATATAATATATATATATATATTATATATATATATATGTATGTGTATATATATATATTTTATATATATATATATCTATGTATGTATATATATATATGTGTGTGTGTGTGTGTGTGCGTGTGTGTGTATGTGTGTTTATTTGAACTTCTATTCAATGTATTATTCTTTTTAAAGATACTACTGAACTTGTTTTAGAGGAATATTCAATTATTAAAGTAGTGCTAGGCGATATTTCGATCTATTATCATCCTCAGTGAAAAAATGAAGACGAAATGAATCTCAGAATCCATTCTATGAGTTGATACATTTTTTACATTACTAGCTCTGAAATACATTTAACCGATAACGGGAGCGATTTCATGGATACTGATACATCAAAATTATGGCCAGCGACTGAATTTAAATTTCTCATCAATTCGCTCCACGAAATAAACATTTACGACCAGCTGCAAATATGTTTATCAGCATCATCACCATCATCATCATCATGCAGCTGCGAACTTTTAACGTCCATCGTCAAACGAACAGGTTCTTCAATATTCATCGGATTCCACATGGGAGTCGCGGCGCAAATGTCTCCTGAATAAGTGTAAATCATCATGATTCCTTTCTTTGTTTCAGCCATAGTTTTTTTTATATTGTCTTTGGGGGTCAGTTTTATAAGTCATGGTGTTTGCCAGTTGTCGTCATCCTTGCAACGTGGCCAATCCATTGCTATATAAATTTTCAAATAGATTCTTCGGTATCTCTAACTCAATTTTTTAACGTCCATGTGGTTTTGTGCATAATTTTCTTCTATGTATGTTACGAGATACTTACTTTGATAGAGAGTTTTTTTTGTTTGGCTCGATATTTTAACTCCTTAAGTCATATACTGCATTGGTCATATACTCCCTCTTTTGAAGGCTAAAAGGATATTTTTTGTTCGAGAATAAACTGTAAAACCCAAATATAATCTGAAATGTAATGTAATAATTACTGGAATGAAATGTTATAATGAAACGAAAATGTCAAGATATTTGAGAGAAGTTTCGTTGGTTTTCAAGTGGTTCTGGATATCTATAAGGTATGCAGCAATAGAGCCAATTGGAGATTTAAACATGCACTTCTTACAATGTCTAAGATGAAAAAAAAGATTGTTTCATGATCCCCCCAAACAGGGGTTTTGATGAAGTGCCAAATTTATGATGTGTTTATAAATTGGCCTCTTGTTTTGTATTTCTTAGCACGCACACTTGCATTTTTTCTCAGGAGTCACAGACCATCTAAAGATGAAAGAAAAATATCAGTCATGTATCGCCCTTTTTTCCGTTTTTTGAAGTCATCACTCCCCACACGCTGAAAAGAGACGTTGGTCATGTGACAGTCCGGCTGTAAGATTAAACAGATCTAATTTCGCATTGCTATTGATAACATGCATACATTGGGAATAAGAAAAAGAAAATTAGAAAATGCATTGTCAACTG
>OY735225.1:40616282-40671282 GCA_963457665.1 Thysanoteuthis rhombus | reverse complement strand
TTTCAATTACTGAACGCGCTCGAAGTTAATTTATTCATAATATTATGATTTATTTATAGTCATTACAGTTAGATAAGCCTAAGAGACCACTTGAAATGTCAAAGGGGTTAACGTTCTCGTCTTCTGATTATGCTGCCTACATTTATTTTTTTGCAATTAATCATTCTAGATTATTTATTAACTCTAATTGAGTCAGTTTGCAACGGTCATTAACGTATCGATTTAAAGAGGCAGTATTCAAAGTTTATTCTGAGGAACCACTCATTTCTGCTTGATCGTTCAGGAGTTCTACAAAACAAAATGACGTTTTAGCAATATTATTGAAAATTCTCAAATAGTTAATTGTTTACAATGCTATTAACACATCATGATTCCTAACTGAATTCCGAATCGTCGTGTTTGAAAGATAACATCTTGGTTATTTAGGTGACACAGATGCATTCAAATCAGATGTCAGTCGCTCATGACTTTATTTTCCCTCTGTAAGCTTTGGTCTTACTTTTTCCATTCGAATATATATATATATATATATATATATATATATATATATATATATATATATATATATATATATATATATATATATATATGAGGTTGAGTGCTATGGACTCATCGTTGGGTCTTCACGTTATCACTTAGCCCAGTCGTGAGGAAGCAGTTTACCTTGGGGCGCTCCTGTCCCATTCCACTCGTTGGGCTTTCTGACGGAGCCCCATTGTAAAAACAGTTTAGCATTTTGGCTAAGATCAAAGTGTAGTATCTTTTCTTTGACACCCTGTGAAATGGATCATTGTTCCCATTCCCAGAACCATTGACCAGCATGCTCAGGCTCATCCTGAGAACATCAAGAGCGTCTGCCACGTGAACAGTGTCTAGCCTGCCCCAAATGACTCAGTAAAATCAAGCATCGTGACCATATCCGTCTTGTCGACATAATCTAGCTTGTCCCAACGTATTTGCGAAATGATACACAAGGAATTGGGTTCGTTGCACTTAGGGCCTTCACATTTTCGAACGTGTGGGACCCCACTTTAATCCGACTTTGTGTCACATTGTAGTCGTGAGGATGCAAATAAACGAATTTGCGCTTACGGGAGCGCGAGTAAAAAGATACCATAGTCGAACCTCTTTTCCTGGTCTTCTAATCAAAGTGTAGTACCTGTTCTTACCGAGAAGTCGGGACTGACACTTGAAATCCAGATGAGTCCAAGCATCAGACCGAGTACACAGGTGCAATACGGTAACCAATCTGTGCTACTGAGGCTAGGCATTGCTGAGTGCATTGGAAATCTTAGGACTCGTCTTTGGATTCTCTCATCATAACTCAGTGTGGGGAAGCAGTCCGCCTCTGGGTCTCACTGTCTTATTGCACTGGAAAGGAGAGGTCACGCTCATCGTGATACCTTTGTGACTTCGGTTACGGTGGTTGGAGCAATTTTATGGGTGCTTCACTTTCCCACATCAAAATGCCCTTGTGTCATATCTCACCCTTGTGGGAGCCTTAGTAAATAGGTACCCAACCTCACATGAAGAGATTACAAGACAGCGCAATATACCTAGGGAAAGTGAAAATCTGAGACATTATGAAATTCATTTGAAAAAACAAATGGCCATGGACTGGTTATGCTGCTAGAATGGAAGACACCCAATTGACATCACGACTCTCAACATGGATCCTCAGAGACCACATCTAACCGAGGCCAGCAGGATACCAGATTGAAAGACAAACAAGATGAATTGAGAAAGTCTTGGCTCTGTAACACCAATGATAGAGAGGTCTGGCAAATCGTCTCGATAAATAAGGCCGACACCAAATAGTTTCAAACAATGATATTCCTTTTCTTACCGATACAACCGACACATACACTCTTGATTGACCAGAACACAGCTATGCAAACTGACACCAACCATAGACACGCAAACACACACACACACACACACACACACACTCATATATATATATATATATATATATATATATATATATATATATATATATATATATATATTGTGTCATCTGTAGACAACTATTTTGTTGTATTACAACTCTTCAGTGTGGCTATAGACAATCTATCATCCTATCAAGTACTACGAGGCAGGATTAAAACCTCCGCTTCAGAACTATTATCTTACTGCCGAGCCACGAAACTGGCAATATATTTATTTAGCTTAAATCCCCCATCGACCAGAGTGCTCTATCCGTATGGAAGAGCATTGTATAAGCTTACAATGAACGATTTATCTCACTTAAAAAGTGCTCAGCCCATAATGGAGGAGCGTTGATTATACATATCACAGAATAAATAATGTAGACATGCCCCCAACAACATACTTAAAACCGTGCACACTTGCGCTCGGCACATTCATACACACACACACACACACACACACACACACACACACACACACTCATTTTCTCAATAACAATCACTTGGTAAAACTTCATACTCACTCAATACTCAACTCAATTTCACATACATAATTTTCACATCACCCATGGAGATAACAAGTTTAGAAAAACAATAACCCTGCATCAATCCCACCCTCCAAACCTTGTTATTCGCAAAATTTTATCATCTTTCCCATTTGACGTTTTCACAACGAAAGCAAATGTGTGCTTGTTTGTGTGTGTATGGAGAACGGGAAGTTGTTTTGACGGGATTCTCTAGATTATATAATGATTGGAAAGGGTTCCCCGAGTAATTAAAGTTTCATGACTACTGATTCAGAGCAAGAATAAAAATATTCCCCAGTAAAAACACCATCGTATCAAAATAACTCATTAACAAATTCTAACCTGATTATAAACTTTGACTCTGGACAACGGTTCTAAGGACGCAGAAAATTCATATTAAGACCAGATTAAAAAAAGTTGATGGCTTTTCTAAGGAGTTAAGTGACCCGCAGAGAGGGTGATGAAAAAGATATGGACACCGTTTGTAACAGAGAACAGAAGTTGTTATCTTAACAAGAGGGGGAGATAACAACTAAAAAATCACTAAAAGTTACTATCTTCATACTATTCGGGGGGGATCAATTCTCAGGGTAGGAATTGAATACAAGAAAGAAAGAAAAGAGAAGGGGAGAATAAAGAAAAAAGACTAAGCTGTGTATATAGCTAATGTCCACTTATACGCACACTCACACACACACGCATACAGACACACACACAAACACAAACGCATACACACAAATATGTATCTAAAAAGAGGGAAAGGGAAATAGATAAATATAGGTGGATATAGATGGGTAAGTAAAGGATTTACTACAAATACGATCATGTTTTTGCCTTTTTGAGGCTTCTTCAGGCGGACGATTCGTTTTGGGGGCATTCTCAATAAAGATAATAATGGGAGGGGTATATTTTTCTGGATGTGAAACTTTCGTGAAGATCAAATAGAAAAAAATGAAATAACGTGAAAATTGTAAATCCTCATCTCTACCAATAAAACAGAAAATCAAAACATAGGATTATCAACCAGAAAAAAATGAAGTAGTGTTAAAATGCCTGCATCAATCAAACTTCCAATTTAAAACATATTTCAATACACACAACGTAAACGTATATATATTAAATTAACCAACATAGCAATGTTATTCCCCTCGTTATTACTGTGAACATTATCTTAGACATAAAGAAATAGACCAAAGCCAGAAAAATTAAACCAGCAATTGATGTCATATAAAAGTGAACCCTAATACTTGGACAGATTTAAGTAAGAAAAATTACTCCTCGAGAGGAATCAGACCACTGAGGGATGATGGTTTAACAACATAATGATAACAGAAATATTCACACTATCAACTCCAAATTTATAATTCATAACTATCATATAGTACAAAATCCCCACTAAATAAAAAAAATATGTACATAAACGTATGAATTCGATAGAAAGAGGATCCTACCATCTGGGAAAAAGACATTATGTGCTAAAAAAAGTGTCCCAAATAGAGAGCTGAAATTAATCAAATTATTTGCTTGGATAAACCTATCCATGGCAAAAACTTAAACAAAATCCTTTCCCCATCACACACACACACACACACACACACACACACACACACATATATATATATATATATATATATATATATATATATATATATATATATATATATATCCTCAACTGCTGAAATATATTCATGCAATTTTTTTTCGCTATGATTTTTTTTCCTTTCTAAACGTTTGAACAGTGCTTTTAACTATTGTAACCAAATATTTTTTTCAATATCATCATTATCATAGATCGTATAAAGGTCGTTGCAAGTTCCAGAATAGTCTTTTTATTATCATTTTTATTACTATCATCATCATCATCATCATCATCATCATCATCATCATCATTTATTTTATCACCAATGTTATTATCATCAATATTATTATTATCAATATTACGTCTCATGAATATGGCTGATATTGACGGTTGCAAAATCCGACAAAAACGTCAACGAATATTCTGTGCTCTTCCGATCAAGTCAAAGTACAGCTGAATAGAAAATGAATCTATTTATCATTATATTCAATTTCGATTGGCAAATGGAATAACAACATTGTAAACACCTTCCCTGCTATTTTGGACAAGGCTACATGCAGTGAATCAAAATAATTATTTTGTTTGCTCAGTGCCACCCAGAACAGAAGCCCATTGAGTTGCTCTGATTATCTGTATAGCCATAAGTAAAACGAACGGTCATGTGATACTATATGCAAAGCAGAGGGACATATAAACCGTTAGAACAGCGAGTTTTGCAGTAGTTTTTTTTATACTACTACTACTACTACTACTACTAATAATAATAATAATAATAATAATAATAATAATAATAATAATAATAATAATAATAATAATAATAATGATAATAATAACAATAATGATAACAATGATAATAACAATAATAATAATAATGATGATGATGATGATGATGTCCCGACGGAAGTGATTACACAATCCTTTGATGTAATGGAACGTTCACTAGATGTTTTAATGTTATCCTTAGCCCAAGACTATGCTGATAATCTGAATGTTTTGTGAGCTACGATGGCCGAGATAAACTGCATGCAAAACAATTATGCGTAGCTGTGAGCGTAAATAGTCACCCGCTATGTTGTTTATTTTCTGACTGAACTCCATGTCTCTTTTGAACAAATTGAATAGATACGGAGTTTCAATTCAATTTAATTGAAACAAGGATGCCACAATCAAACTTTCATAATCTTAGATAAGCGATGCAAATTAGATTCCAATATGTAACACCGATATCATAGTAGCCTGAATTATTTTAACCATGAAGAATTGTATATTTGAAGATACGAACACAAACATTAAAACTTTTCATTTCTTTTTTTAATGACTCACGTGTTTCGAGAAATAATTACCCTATTACTATTCTCTTCTTTGTTTCTTTGATTCTTTCCAAGTGTTTGATTGTATATTTGTATTAATATTTCATCTTCCACGGTAGAAGTGGATTCCTGGCTGGTTGTTACAGATTACAGAATTGTTTGGGCTCTTCCTTTTTTATCATTGTGTCGTTGATCCATCGGCTTTTTACGGTATGTTTTGTCTTGCCTACAACACATCGAATAATGAATCACTGATTTGATCTTTGGTATATTTATAATTGGATTGTCAAGGGTCACCTAAAAATAGTAAATAAATGGTGTTTTTTTTTTTTACAAATGATATGACTGAGAGTTCATTCATCCTAACTGGTGATGTTCAAAACCGGGAACCTAACCCCCCTATCGGGTGAATCAAATGTGGGTCCCCAAAAAGAAATGATCCAAGTGCTCGCTTCATTTATATCAAGACACATTCGGTAAATCCAAATTTCGTTCAGATGGTCCATTGAGTTCGTTAAAGCTAATATTCTTTTATCAAGGTTTATGATAACAAGTGTTCACTGTAATAGATAATTGCCGACTAATTGATACGCTTTTGTTTTTATAATTGATATAGATATGAAAATCAACCCCCAATTTTCGATCGTTGTGATTTCTATTATGAATTCAAAGGAGAATGTTCGGATATAATAACTTAGAATTAAGCTTGAGTGAAAGGAGCTAGACGTGGTGAAAGCATCAGCTGTCAGCAGAAGAGAACCGCAGGATCAAACGGGGACAATCTATTGTTAAGCAACGTGTGGAATCAATAGCCGCTTCAGTTTGTCAATTGGTGAACCAACGTTAACAGAATTGTACCGCCCCTGGCAGAAGAAATATTTGAAAAGCAAAGACCTATTGCCAGATTTCTGATTAACAAATTTCCTTCATCTTCCAAGTGATTGCTTCTGAACATCACTTCCATTAGCGGACAGGATAGTTTGAGCTTGAAATGACAGGTTTCCAAATTGAAGCTCAAAAGATCTCGGCAAGTCCTCGGCTCATCGATTGCACGTCGATTTAGCTCAAGTGTACACATATCAAAGGGTCATTTTATGGCGCTACGCCACGCTCATTCAGAGAGAATGTCGTTACCGACAAGTACCACCTGTGTATTGCCCTTTGGAGGAGTTCAAAAGTGGCAAGCTTTTATTCTGATTGAAGACGCATCTGCTTAGTCAACACAAAACAGAGATCAATTCTGAAGAAGGAAATGGGTAGAGCCTATATATACGTATATGTGTGTACATATATATATATATGAAGAAGGAAATCGGTAGAGCCTTTATATATATATATATATATATATATATATATATATATATGAAGTGCCTATGTGTGTGCGCGAAGAGAAAAAGAGAGAGGAGGGGGCTGAGAGAGAGAGACCGACGGACAGTGGATTATAGACCGGTTTTGATATGAACAAACTAAGACAAAGATGTACCAAGGGAGACAGGTTTTGTTGATCAATCAATGCGACCAGCATCTTTTGGTGGCATGTTATGTTGGAGGTTATGAACGAAAGAAAAAAAAAAAAAAAGGACGATGGCACAAATAAGTTACTTGGCTCCCTTTTTGTTGGTTGGTGATCACTTTTAGAGCTCGAATTTTTAGAAAACAATCGTCAGTGCCGTCTAACAATGACTACGGGATTTATTTAGCAGGAGCATACATTTTGGATTGAACCAATAATTGAAGGACACATTCGGATATGACATCAGACAAAAAACAAAATAGCTATTTTGCAACACATATTAAAGAGTGAAGGTTTCAATTTTCTGCAGTCTAGCTACTCTCTCTCTCTCTCTCTCTCTCTATATATATATATATATATATATATGCATTTATGTATATGTAAACGAATGGATATATGAATGACTAAAACACTTCATATACCTATATCAATATTTCTCTCTCTCTCACTCTCTGTCTCTCTCTCTGTCTCTGTCTCTCTCTCTCTCTCTATATATATATATATATATATATATATAGACTGATTGAAACACTTATTTTGATTGTTTTGCTTGACTGTTTCGCATATATATATATATATATATATATATATATATATATATATATATATATATATATATATATATATATATATGTGTGTGTGTATATGTGTGTGTCTGTGTGAGTGTGTGAAAGAGGGGGATTGGGAACCACTGTCAATATTTCATTGATTTGGGGTACAACATTTTAATGGAGGCAAGAGATAGCACGCAGAAAAATCTATGAAAAAGAAAAATAAAGACACACACACACGCACACACACGCACGCACACACACATATATATACATGCGTATGTGTATGTAATTATCGTCCAGAAGAATTTATGAGTTTATGATAAGGCATAATTGTTGTCTATCCTAATACAAATAAAGAAGAAAGTAAATAAATAAAGAGAACAATATTTATCATCAATCTCTCCCTCTCACTGTCTCCTCTCTCTTCCTCATTCTTTTTTTATATAGGTGTATGGATGTGTGTGTGTGTGTGTGTATGTGTGTGTGTATCCGTATGTGTGTGTGTTAATATACTGGTCCTGAAATACATGTATGCACACAGATTTCCAAATATACGTACACTCATATATCATTGAGTGGACAATACAGAAAATTGTAGTATTTGAATCAAGTTCATTATACTTAAATGTTTCGCCTCCCGGCTTTGTCAAAGTAATAATTTCAGTTGAAGCAATATCGGAAACTTTGTTTTTTTTCTGATAAACAATGCTACGTAATATCATATTGCGTGTACACAATTGGTAAGTTTTTAAAATTATGTTTACCTGAATTCACTGTCCCGTATTGTTTTGTATAATATTACTAAAATAAAAGTGAAATACTACTGTATTCCCTAACGTCCAATCAATGATATTGACGGATATCGTATGAACATATTCACCACAAGCGCATATATATATATATATATATATATATATATATATATATATATATATATATATATATATATATATATATATATATATATATATTAGAAAGGGATTGATACCAGGACACAGTCAGTTTATATTATCTTTGATTGGCCGAGTGAGTTAGAGAAATTGCCAAAACCCATTCAACCGTTGCCAAACGGAAGTCCCTGGTCTTACTAGATACCTTCTTTTCAAACTTGTCTGCTTGTTGGGGATTTTTCAATGTCCATCTCATAGTTAGGAAAGGGCTCGTTACTTCTGTAAATTCTCCAGTCAGTGCTTCCATATTCAAGCAAAACTTCCATGAACTACTATCACTTTGTAAATTGCCAAAATAGCTTTGTCTATAATATGACAGTCACTTTATCTACTGTTGCATTTAGGATTGGATATCTTTGAGATATACAAGAGATTTGTCTTTTAATCAGACGAACAGATTTCACAAACAGACGCACAACAACTGATTCAAACGTATGTAATCATAATCAATTTCGCTATATTTATTATGCCCAATGCATGATATCAAGGCCAAGCGTCAGTGCATGCTAATTAACACTTTTTCAATAAAACCTGATTGAATCACTAAAAGAATGTTATGTTGATTAAAAAATAAGTCGTTCAGATGGTTTCAGGATTGCTTAAATGATCCAAAATTTTTAGTTACGATCCCATTAGCCGAAATCAACTGCATTCCTAATTTCTTTTTTCCACTGAAATAATGTGTTTATCGTCTCATTTATTAAGTAAACGAAAAAATGTGTCTGTTTATGTATAAGATGGCATTATGAGTACGTGGTTTCGAATAATTGTTTTTAAAAATATTACTTTGGAATGTATGTGAATGTTTGCATATCATCGATTGGTATTCAAAAATATGTTTAAATTGCCATGTTTTTGGACAACCATCCTAACATTGATGATAAGTAATGATTGTTACGTAGTGCTAGAGTGCGTGCCTCTGGTTAAGTCCGCCGCTTATGCGTACAAAAGACTATAAAAATGGCATTCATCGCCTTTCCACTGAGGAGTAAGCGCAATGACTAGAATTGAAAAACCTTTCTTCAAAGTTGAAGGTTACCCTCACCTTGAACATATCAGGTCTTGTCAGATCACTGAAGTTAGGCAATTCAATGGGATCATTAGTGATCACCAGATGCCATAAAAAGAAAGAAGCACTAAAGTAGCACGCCAATTATGAAAATGACTCAACAAAATATCAATTTCGTATACGCTGTTTTTGGGGAGGTTTTTCGACAGCTCGGGTTCACTAGTTATTTATAAGATATTTATAATCAAATTCATGATACTAATATCATTATAATAATTATGATTAAATTCATGATGATAATATAATGATGCTTGTACTTGTAACTCCTGTCCCAATCAACCATGTGAAGGGGTTATAATTATATGCTGAAGATAGATTCATAACCTCAGAAAACTCATAGCGAATCGAGTTTCAAATTCTATATTTGAGTAGAGATCCTGCCACAAAAGGATACCTGGCATTAGAAGCATTTTTCATCTGATATTTCAAATGCCTGATTTTTATATTTCTCCTGAAATAGGGCTCTAACAAACTTTTCCCTGCATTAGGTTCGGATGCAGCAGCAGTTCTACCGGAATTCACAAAATAAATTCGTGCAATCTCGGATACAATGTTAGGATATTCGATTTATGATACTCAAAACATTTAATTTAGCACCCAGGAAAAGTATGCAAAACTAAATAGAAGCACACGTCAAAATAATCATATTTACACAATATGTAGGACCTTATACTTTGGTATTTTTGTAATATACATCATGATTGAAAAGTGTAGCCATCAGAAGTGACAGAAGAGTCTACGCTTTTTCTTTTATATGTGCATCTGTCCATGTGAGTGAGTTGCATTGCTCCTTGTAATAGGTTTTGTCTACAAGCATCATTATACCACAAAAACTTTCATGGCTGCAGAATTTGACGCTACGGTTGTTTAACTATTGATAGCAATGGTGAGAACCATTAAAAACCATTATCATCTATTGATAGCACTTTATGATATCCAATTTTCATTTCTACGGTGTATATATGACCTCCCAGGTCCTCCATTTTAGTTGGAAAAAGATAGGAAAAAAAGGAAGCAGGTGCTGCTGGTTTCATGGAAATCTTCAGGAGGTTTAATCTTGAGATATAGAGACGCCGTTCTTTATTTATGATATCCTATCAACCCCAGATCAACAGAAATATCGTAGTCAAACTTAATTAAAATCGAAACATTTTTTTTTAAATGCCATTACGTCATTTAACTCGAATTCTGTTTAATCCTGTTCCAAAGAAAAATTCAGCAAAAAAATCTCTGATTCTAAGTCCTTTTTTTTTCTTTCTTTTTCATGTTCTATCTCTCTTCTCTCCGTCTCTTTCTATATCTCTTTCCTTCTCTCTCTCTCTCTCTCTCTCTCTCTCTCTATATATATATATATATATATATATATATATATTGAATCCATAAACCTATGTTCATGAACTCTGAAGTCAGTATAATCGGGATGGAAAATATTTATAATCACTTTGAGAATAATTTCATTGTTAATCAAGCAACCTTTCGTGTGATTTGACACTGCAATGCCAAGTGCACGAACTGATATATCCTTCAGTTTTCAAGTCGGTACAAGGACTAGTTATCGAGTAACACACATACAGATTTGTCAAATCATACTGAGAAATCTTTACAACACCTAAGCAGATTTTTGAATCGGCATTAATGATGTCGACGTTTTAACAATCAAGCAAAATGTTTTATTGTGGATGAAGCTATTTTTCAAAGATTCCTAAATGATTTTGCATTACTTACAAGTATTTCCATTCGTAAAGATTTTAAAACGCTTCCGTTCCTGGGAGTGTGTTTGTGTGTTCGCACTGCCAGACTCCATTAAAACACTTGTTCAATAGGTTGTCCCCACAAGCACTTATTTTTTTGGTTTACCATTTCTAAGTACTAACCATTGGTGATGACCTGTCAAACTGATTATTCTAATTCAATATCTATTCGTCTACCAATCTATCCTCAACCACTCTCTCTCTCTCTCTCTCTCTCTCTCTCTCTCTCTCTCTCTCTCTCTCTCTCTTTCTTTTTCTCTCTTCTTTCTTAAAAAGTGTATATGAATGTGCGTGTGATGATTTTGAGGGCATTGTGAAAGCATTAGGAAGCATATTCCTCTCTGCATCGGTGTTAACAAACACAATTGATTCCCTAATACACCCAATAGGACATCAGTTGTTCAATGGAATGATTTTCAAGCTGCATTGGACTGATTGTTGTTGCTGCAGCCAGTAATGATGATGATGATGATGATGATGATGATGATGATGATGATGATATGTCAGATTCTCTATCAATCTAAATAGTATTTCTTGATCGTATCGATTCTCCATAGGATACCCATATCTATTATATCGACCAGCCCTACAATCTATGTGCCTACTGAATTTTGCTGTCACACGCACACACACACGACACACACACACATACACACACATATATATATATATATATATATATATATATATATATATATATATATATATATTAATCTAGCTAGCTAACTTGCTCAAGGGTTTCTGTACATGTTGCCCGTGAGCCACGCATTTGTTAGTTTTCAAGAGCTTCGTGCGGGCAAGAAAAATTCCAATTTCTCATATATTTATAGCTATTACTCGGATATATGGATATAGATATATGTTGAATGTTTATATCTCGGACTAAATCAGGGTAAGTGTTAGAGTTAGGGTTAAGTCAATCTTATCATGTATAGATGACCATCTGACAATAGTTTGATCAGTTTACCCTTTTGACATTTTTCAATAAATATATATATATATATATATATATATATATATAGGAATCATTTTCATATATTTATTTCCATTAACGCGTTTCGTTTCCTAGCAAGCTTATAATCTTGCTATTCAACAGAATGCATTATTGGAAATGAATATTTTTTTATCAAAAATAAATAGATGAAAATAGTTTTTTTTTCCAAATTCATTATATATATTGTTTGAAATATCATAGCACTATCCCTTTACTAGTCCCCTAGCTATATATATATATATATATATATATATATATATATATATATATATATATATATATAGCCTTGATATACGGCAAAGGAAATTTGAAATGTGAAAGCATGTGACAGTCTCTAATGATATAATAAAATTCAAAATGGGGGATGTCTGATCAGTGAATTCCTGAAACCGAATCAAAGAGTATTCTGAGAAGACATTTTTTTGCACTCCCAACAAAGAGAATCTTCATTCCCCATATGAAAGAGTCATTATTAGGGGGAAAAGTAGATTTTATAATTGTTTGTCCTTTTTACGATGTAGCAATTAAGCTGAATTTGCACCACCATCCCATTTGAACGACTGTGTATCGCGCCAAAAGTAAGGCTTTAGACTGCTTTGCTCACTTCTGTTGTTAAGCAAAGATGTGTTCTGTGTGTGGGCCCAGAAGCTTTTCAATTTCTAATTATGTTTTGCTTCAGTTTCGTGTTTTTTAAAAACGATACTATAGACGGGAAGTAATTGTTCGGGTCAGCATTATAGCTACATCGTTAATATAACGCCATTACTACCTCAAACCTAAAGAATTTTTATTTCGAAACTGGCACTTTGCCAAAGGTAATGGAGCTCTGATTGAAAGCAGAAAAAAAAATTAATAGGAAAAAAATTATCAGTACCATTTTTTGCTTCCACTTAGGTTAAAATGTTAAAACTTTTTTTAAAAAAAGACTAAGTAGAATAAATGACGATGTATAATAGTTAAAAATGAATGAAAATAGTAGATGATATTTCATAAAATATTTGTAAATTATAGTTAGTGAGTATCACTACTGTGCTGTACATAAGATAAAACGGTAGAAAAATGTTCAGTGAGTGTGTGTGGTTGAGAGTGACAGACAGACAGCCAGACTGAAAAGGTGAAAGAGAGTATAACTGTACTTGAACTACCAAGCAAGATTGAGAAAACAAGTGTACAAACAAAACGAAGGTGAACAAAAGGCTCACATTAATATATATATATATATATATATATATATATATACATATATATGTATATATATATATATATATATATATAAATATATATATATATATATATATATATACATATATATATATATATATATATATATATATATATATATATTTATATGTGTGTGTATGTATGTGTGTGTGTGGGTCGACTGGCTTAATGCTTTTTGGTGGTCCCACCAGCCTATGTAAAAGCACATATAATACCTGTTTCCTTCATTTCTCCTCCGCTCTCCATACCGCAACCACCATATGCGTATGGGCGAGGGCACATATGTTCGTCAATATGTTCTATAATTGGTATGTGTGTTGTTGAATGTGTTTATGAATGTGGCTTGGGAGACTGGTATTTCAGACCTTAGAACAAAACAAAAACTTTATTTTGGATATCGCGTTCATAAACAATGCAAGTTGTTTGGCCCTACGGCTCATTCACTCTCTTCCAGACGCGATCAATTGCATTATTGACGATAAAATATTTCTGATGCCACAGCAAAATATCAGCAAAATTCATTGCACATTTTTACTGAGAAAACAAGTGTGGAATAAACACACATGCACACGCAAACACAAGTATGTCTATGCGCAAATGTACGTGTGTACAAGTGGAAATATATACTTTGATTGATATATATATATATATATATATATATATATATATATATATATATATATATATATATATATATATATATATATATATATATATATATATATATATTGAAGTTCTGATGCCTTTGCACATTCTTATTCAAAAGTGACAAATTAATCAAATGTAAAGAACAGCTTTGGTTAGTTCCCCAAAAGAAAACAACAGGTGACTAACGTCTTTTGGCAGATTATCATGTTAGAATGATCAACTAAAAAAATAGGGGGGAGGATTAATCGATGAACGACAATCCTCTTGCCGTTCGTGGGCAGTGATCACGGAATGAGATCTGAATTTTCGAAGAACAAACGTGAATGCTAGACGCAACCTAAAGGCTCTCTTTAGCCTTAACTTGCATTGTAAATTCCCTCACTCCCCTTTTTTTTTAGAAATATAAGGAGCAAATGTATAATTTTTCAACTCTCTTACTCCATTCATGCTGCCTGTACTCGAAATGCGGACAGATAGCTAAAGAGACAACCAGACAGCAAGACCTACTTAACAACTGGTGAAACCTCTGACAGTTTCGGTTGACGGTTCTAATCACGTTTGGCCTTTATGTATTCATCTACCTAATTCGTTTAGCATCTATTTTATTGATGTAGCATTGTCTGAGATTGTCATAGCCACAGTTTCACAGGTTAACAGCGCAGGTATGAGATATGGCAAATAGTGTCAGAACAGTTCATTTACTTTCAACTGGTTTTGTTTGTCCTTTGTTTTCTTCTCTATTTTGAATACCACATGGCGTGTGTCGTGCGCATGCGTCAAGAAGAGAAAGCCTGGTGCGCATGTGTTCATGCCAATCTAACTCACGATTAGTTGGGATTTAACGTCTTCTCACGTTCATCTTTGATTTGGTTGACTTTATTCGATTTTCTATGCTTTGATTTTCTTGTCATTTTCTGTCAATACTTTAGATTAGCTCACTGACGTCAGAGAATGGTGAAATATACAGACATGGACTTGTGTGAGTGTTGAAAAGATATAAAGAGACACACACACACACACACACACACACACACATATATATATATATATATATATATATATATATATATATATATATATATATATATATATATATATATATATATTGTGATTTTTAATTGAATAAATAAGTTTGAAAAACGGGGTGAAACAAAAAATTTAATTAGATTCTTTTCCTTAAATTTAAAAACTGAAATTAAACATTGAAAATTAAAAAAGAAATAAGAAAATAATGTTGAGGAACTATGGATAAAAGAAAACGAAGATTGAAGCATGAAAAAATCTTGGAAAAAATTGGAAAATACGTACTTACCCAAATATATATATATATATATATATATATATATATATATATATATATATATGTGTGTGTGTGTGCGTGTGATAATCATAAACAAATTTTTGTCAGAACTTATTTTTTCTCGATGTCGATTTTACTCGGTATCGAATCAAACTGCTTTAGATGTAAAAGAATAAGGCAAACAGCGTCGTGTTGGTATCGAACCTACGCCCACCTTATCTGCAGTGTTTTTGACAGGCTCTGCTCTTACCTTTTGGGTTACAAACGGTCTCTAAGAGAAACATGAATTGGTTGTATCAATCATTCTGCTGTGATCTTTTTCTGAAATTCATAGAACAATTTTTATGAGTATCAAGTATCATTTTCTCTCTCACTCTCTCACACACATACATGCACAATCTCACACACTGTTCCTCTTATCGCTTTCTCTCTCTCATGAATGAGAGCCATGATCAACAGGATATGGAGTTATCACAAAGCACTAAACTATATTAGAGGAAATACAGTAGTCTTAGCTATTGCGAAATCCATGAAAAGAACTTAAATGGCAATGGGCTGGTCATGTAAAAGAAAATGGCATACGACCTCTGGTCATCAGAACTCATTACATGGATCTCAAGAAATGCATGGAAAACCGTTGCTGGTATGATATAAGATGGTGTGAAGGACTACTTTAGTTCAGAGAGTACTGGTTTCGTGACGTCCCCGATAGAAAAGTCTGGTGAATATAGGGGAAGGTCTTTGTCGAAAAATGAATGCTAAAAAGCTGCTGCTGATTATGGTGTATATATATGTATATATATATATATATAAATATATATAATATATATATATATATATATATATATATATATATATATATATATATGCACACATAAATATATTTATATGTATATATATATATATAAATATATATATATATAAATATATGCACACATATATATATATATATATATATATATATAGAGAGAGAGAGAGAGAGAGAGAGAGAGATAGATTGATAGATAGATAGATGGATAGACTTGAATTCTACAAAGAGTGTCCAATAAAATTAAGGAGAAAGCAAAAAAGTAAATAACACAACACTCGTTGGAAACTATTAATTTAATAAGATCTAATATTTTCTGAAAAAAATGTTTCGTTGTAGCCTCAATCAGTTTCATGTTGTCTCCAGGAGATAGTGTCTGAATTGATATATATATATATATATATATATATATATATATATATATATATATATATATATATATATATATATATATATATATATATATGAAAACAACAATAGAGAAAGTAATAAAGAGGCAGAGTGCTGAATAAAAAGAAATATGATCATTAAGATTGAACAGGAACCATAAGTTCAACGTTATGTCAACCACTCATATTTGAAGCAGCAGGTTTAAGAGTTAGAAAAAAGTAAGAAATTCGATTTACCCAAAGGTTTACACCAATTTTCATATCAATCCAACATGATAGGGCTCAGGAAAATGATAGGTAACACTATCAATTTTTGTAATAGGAACAGGAGGAAGATAAAGATGGTGATAGCTCAGCAGAAGGTCTGGGCCAATTTCCCCCCCAATTCAGGTCAATTCAGCTGTGGAAATTGACACTTAGCGTATTACGAACCAACCAAACGATTGATACAATCTAACATGGATATGTGTTTAGGGATATCTGGAAAAAAAAGATGCACATTGAACACATTAAATCAAATAACATTCTGCCAATAAGACGTGTCGTAGATTAAAGTTCAAAGGATATAAATGACTTCATTCTGCAGTGGCCCTATAACAGATAATGATGATGGTGATGATGATGATCTATCTATCTGTCCATCTATTCCTATATATATGTGCATGTGTGTGTGTGTGTGTGTGTGTGCGTGCTGGATATGTTTGGATGTGTGAGTGTGTATATTCGGAAAGAGACATGAAGATCGCAGGAGACAGGAGATGATTGAATAATTAAGTTGATAAAAAGTCCATGATATTCGATAAGTTTAAGACTGAACAAATAATAGAATTATCAACATATATGATGGAACTAGTAGCAAAGAAAAACATTTGATAACGTTTATATTTTCCGTGCTAAATCAAAAATTTTGGAAATTTGCCAAATTGAAATTGGTATCACATAAAGTTGACGATTGTATTCAGTATTTTCTCAACGCTTAAAACAGTTTCATCTTGACTCAGGAGAAAAAAACTTGGAGAGTGAGAAATCTGAGAAGGATTTGAAGCCGAACCGTCCTAAACGATTATCAAAATCAGCGAGAACATTGAAGTAATGGTGGATATTTGAAGAGATATCCCGTCGTTTGAGCTATAGTGATGAACACCAGATGATACTGAGTTAAGGATACATATAATATATACCAAGGGCCTGCATTAATGAATCACTGTACTATGTGCGTGTACTAAAACTATCTTTTTAAATAGTTAAAACTTTTAGAAATATTACACCCTCCATTTAAAATTATCCTTAGAAATTTACCTCTTATTTCGAATAAACTGAAAAATATTAACACAAGTTTTTGGTATTGTTGGTCCAAAACAACCAAAGAGACACCAAAAATACATTTTAGAAAAAAACAAACAATAATGTTTCAGATTGTGCATGAGGTTTATTCGAGAGAACTCACAACAAAATTTTACCCCCAAAATATGACAGGTAGTGCCAGGGGGGACAAATACCCTGCTCTGACAAGAGAGAAGATTCTGTAGTTCACATGGATGACTTTTCAGACAGGACATCTGTAAGGCTACAGTGTTCTGATTCATTGTAGTTTTGGCAACATGATACAGTAAAACCTTGGAATAATGGGTGATCAATGAATACGTAACTTCATCCGCTTTTTGTTGTGATGTGATCAGTAAACAATCCTGCATTCCTCCCCCAAATGAAGAGATCAGCATGTAAGATCTGACGGACCGATTCAGTAAGAAATTACTTAGTAAATTGGATTCTACTTTAAAACGCAGTTCGGGAGAAATTTCACAAGAACAAAAAAAGACCGTCTTTATTTGATACGTGGTAATCGTTGGAATTTTCAACCCTGTAGCTCCAATGGTATGTCCATTTGACATTAAACCTAATGAGCCAGACAGTCAGAAATACTCATTTGGAAAATTGGAGAAACCTATGTTGATTATGTTGACAGTTATGAAAGATGTTGTTTAATGGTGATGAAAACAAAATGAAAAGTATGACTTTGCTAAAAAAAAATTTTATAACATGACGATATAGTAGAAATCGATATTCGACCTTGGGAACAGTCCAAAAGAACCTATAAAAGGCTTGGAGAGGAACTGAAAACCTGGGAACAATCGAGACAATACAGGCAACAGCACAAAATGAATCAAACAGAAAAATGAACAGACTTGGTATCGTTTGATCCCTCCCATGAAAGCCACCAGTCACTACTTGTTTGAAAACTAGACGAGTACAAATAACAATAACAACAATGTAAAGTAGGAAAAAAAAAAGACTGTAGTCTTCATGACGTATATCAGAGAAAAATATTTCGTTGAACGTTTCCTAAATCATTTAGTCTTATCTTTTACTGGTATTTTTTTTCTTCTGATCTCAAACCCACTTCGGAGTGCTTTTATTTCTTTCTACAGTGCCTTACTTATTGTTACACACTTATATATAGAAACACCAACAAAAAATGAGTCATTTGAAAACATTAAATAGAAAAAATTGAAAACTAGGTGAGACGTATCGAGATAAATACTAGTAAGGTTGGGAATGGGAGGGTTGAAATCAGAAAAATCGTCTTTATAGTGCGACACAATCGTCGCCATTTTGTTTTTTTTATTTCGACTTAGCTTGTGGCTTCTTAACCAGTCATAAAATGTGTCCATCCTGTGGAGGAAGGTGTTTTTTTTTTTCTTCCAAAATATTTTCTCCCTGAATAAAAATAGTATGAAGTGGTCAACAATAGAATCAGTGGATAAAAGAAATAATCAAGTTCAGCGAAAATAATCATGACCAGAGCAAAAATATAATAATGAGGTATTGAAAAATAACACCAACTTCAGCAATATTTAGAATTTTTGCTGAAAGCACAGCATTGAGCCGGATATTTTCAAAGGAATGGAAATTAGGTTGAGAACGAAAAGGTTGATATGATTGGAGAAGAAACGAAATGGAACAAAGATGTTTGTTCTGCGACAAAATCGTGCAACATACGACACAGTCAACTAAAGAACCAGTTGATTTGGCAATCTCAATACATCGACAGGTCATTCATCAAAAGCAAGAAGGCAGAGTATGATTATAATCAATGGAGAAAAGAAAGGTGTGTATAATCATAGCTGAAGTAATACTGTTTGTTCACAAAATGTACTTGAAGGAATAGAGAAAACAGGTCTGGTTACCTATTCTATAGAATTTGACCAATATCTACCGGACACAAACGAAGGTGCTAATTCAGCACGAATTCACAACGTAAATTGACCCCTTTAGGATATTTTCGAAAAATAAAAAGAGAGTATTTTCTTGTGATTGTAAGAAGAAATTATCTGATGCTATAGCAGCTTGGATTCATCGATTTGACTTGTTCATATGATACATACAAAGCCAAACTGACAGACGGATAGACAAACCCACTTAAAAACTGGAGACACTGATAATAAATATTTTTGCTGTCAGTAATCAAAAGTACAGGGATGTCACCCGAATGTGTGCACCCCTGTTATTTTATTAAGATTTGTAAATACCCGTGTTCAAGAGAAAAAACTCATATCATACGAAACTGAATCGACTTTGATGTAAATACTATAGTTGGGTGCGTATGACAAAATTTGGTAATTGTTTTAACAGTTATTTTCACTCCTCACGCCAAGAGACATAAACACCAGGCTGTACAAGCAGGAAACATCATTTCCAAATGAAATGGTGCGAACAGCACAACAAATGTTTAAAAAATTGGTAAAGTGAGGAAATGTAGCGAACTTTAATTTTATCAACAAAAAAAATGCCACGATCGATCTGGTCAGGAAAATTGCTGAGTAAAGAGATTGATTTGTCAAATACTTCAATTTCTGCTCGCAGACAACTTCAACCTCTTGAAACTGAGACTAAAAGGTTAAAAGTAAATTCGAAATGTGTCTCAACACTGACGCTTCACCCACGCAAAACGGAATTTCAGAAAGTTGAAGTAAGACAGAAATCACTAAATTCCTCTCATACATTGTTTTACAAGGTTATTGTTTTCTCTCCCTGCAAAATCTGACATCTGATCGTACAGATATAAAACAAACCTTGAATTGAAACTTTTAGGACGTGACGATAAACAAAGCCGTTCTGGTATTTTGACTGATGTATCCATTCAAACAAAAGTTTTTTTTTTGCTTTTTTAATATCTCCTTTTGCTATAACCTCTGTTGAATAAAGGTACTTATTACTTTGAATAAATGAGCAAACGGTAACAATAAATGTATTTTCGTTCTGAATAAAGGATTTTACTTGTTTCATAAAGGGTTTGAATAAGAACGTACGTTTTGAGTAAATGAACCGCTAGTTCGGAAACATGAATGCACGTTTTGAAAAGAATGTACTCATGTTTTGAATAAAGGGTCACGCTCTATGAATTAATGCATTCCACTTCCGTATAAAGGTACACACATTTTGAATTAAAAAAATGTTTTTAATAGGATACAATGAATATGCGTGGCCTTTGAATAAAGGAACATACATTTTGAATAAACGTATTTATATTTCGAATAAAAGATATGAACTTACTAACTGAACATACGTCGAATAGATGAAATAAGGGTCTGCTTTTAAGGTGTGAGCATTTTAGAAATTGTTATACTAGTGTGGTTAGCTGGTTCCTTTTGATAAGTCGTTTATAACGTTTTAATAGAAATAGAGTTCATTGTTTCTTTCAATAATAAATTCTAATATGAAAAGAGATCTGCATATTATAAATCTACCTTCAACTCGAGGATGATGTTGTATTTGATATGACTGTGATCTCTGTTCCTTTTATTGGTTTTAGTTGCACACGTCAAGTCAGTTGACTTATATCACAGTGATTATCTATGGCAATACCAAACATCCTGTGTGTCGTTTTGAAAAATGTGTATCAGGTTCCTTCTCAACCTTCTGTACCGTATCGTGGTAAGTTGTGATATTCTGAATATGTCTTCGTATACTAGGTCTTTTAGTTGTGGTACAAGGTTGGTGGCTCTTTTTTGTAGCCTCTTTAGTATTTCTGGGTATTTTCTGTGTATGAACATCAGATATTGCATTCATTTTCTACATACGATCTGACCAGGGTTTTGAAGTGCAATTTTGATACAATGGTGCCTGTGGGTCTGGATGTCCGTCTGCTTTGCTATAACAATTATTTCTTAAATATCTTCATGGGAGTTGAACACTTGATCTACTCAGGTACTTGCATTAAGTTTTGAAATGTGCGGGTAAACGATTTGAAATCGTTTTCCAATAATGTACTGGCTTGTTTGAGCACGGTAAACTGCTTTTTTTTTTTTGTTGTTGTTTGACCCAATATGAAATTTACATATGTTGGTGAGCATGTGCATCTTCTCTGACAACTGTGTAAATGTAGTTTTGGATTCAATCTGTGTCTCGCAAGTTGTTGAATAGGGCATCAGTTTCAATGTGGTAGCTGAATGATTTCGTCTTATCTGCAACTAAAGCAACAAATTTTCTAAAAAGGTCACAGACATTGATTTTGGAGAAAAAAATTATCTCAAGACCAATCCTTGAAGTACTCCTCAAGATACACTGATTCTATGCAACCAGTAACCTCCAATTTTGACCGATTGTTTCCCCTGTGGTATACTTTTTGAATTAAAGTTCTTTGACATCAATGGATAAAAAGGCACAAGTTTGAAGTAAAGGAACGAATGGTTTGATTTGGAAAGAACACGTTTTGATTAAATGTACAAAAGTTTTATATAAATTGAAATACTTTTCGGATAAGGGGGCTCAAGTTTGGAAAGAAACTATGATTTACACTGTAAAAATGGCTAAGCCAACGATATGTTTGACATAGTACATGAAACGGGGTAATCAGAAAGTTCATGGCTCAAGTCTAACGAGACAATACCATGTATTTCTCTAATGAAGCAACGACAAAACGAATTTAATCATCAGTGAAAAAAAAACAACTTTTGTCAAATTCTTGTCGTGATATCCAAGAAATATCATAGCGAAAATTATTAGAAAGTAAAAAGAATAGAGAGGCGAGAAATTTAAATTTTATCATTGTTATATCAATCGTGGAATGTAGAAAGTTTTTAAATGAATGGGTGGGGTGATCATCGTCCGAAACAGACCTCATTAGGAAATGCACAAATTGAATAATTGAGCTAGTTCCATGACAAGTTCGATCAAAAAATCAAATAAGCATTTATATATATATATATATATATATATATATATATATAATTTCATTGTGTAATAAATGAACGAGATATGGACAGAGTGATGCTATTGAAGCAGCTGCCCATGGGTCGTATGTTTGATTATTTCAGCAGCCCCTACTTTAATGATTATCTATTTTCTTGCATAGTCTAGGACAAATGGTACAGTCATTTCAAAAATAGTTTTGAATTGATATAAAACATTATTAATTTTTTTCAGAATAAATAATAATCTATATTTCAAAAAAATGTTTGATACACAACGAAAGAAGCTCAAACAGGACAGAGCCATAAATGTACTTGTGTAGTGAATCCCTACTTAATCATATTTTAAGCTCTACAATGAATCAACTTCATGTTTTATGTTGAATGTATTGAGCACCTAATGAAATTATCCAGTCACACATATAATTCAGTGTTTTACTATATTTTATTCCTCATTTTTACATATGTATACTGTCAAATGATTTTCAGCTTTTAACTCTAACGATATCTCCAAGTTATGTAATTTCAGTCAAATATTTCCAAATTTTTTTTAATTCAAATAATGACAAATAATCAAAGAGTGGCATTTTTGCACTGAATTAGATATTACAGCAGTATATGCTATTCATTCTAATGATTTTAAACTGGCTCCCAAGCAGTACTGATCAAACACCGCCCCATCTTGAATTCTGATTATTACATTTACCCCGTTGTATTATTTTTGTTGGACTATCATACATGCAGTTCTTTTATATTATGAAACACTACAGCTTGTGCATATGTATTTGCATCTTATAATGTCTACACATCATAGAACTGAAACAAGAGCATAGCTGGAATCAGCAGATGTATAATAACCTAGAGCACACAACTTCAGTTTGAATTTTGCATAAGAAAAATCATCGATTTCCATGGGGTTTGCGTTCCAGACAGAAATTTTTTTTTCGCTAAGTGTTGAGACCCTACTCTCGATCACTCTACACCTTATTTTCTATTCGTCAAAGGTGACCACAGACGTTAATTTTTTTTTATTGGTGTTTATGTAATTTTTCCAGAATATTCCCAAGAAACTAACCCTTGAAAAACGATAAAACGTTCCTTATCGGAGTAAGTAACATTAACCTTAATCAAAACCAAAACATAGCAATAAAACACACACACGATTCACACACGATAGTCGATTTTGACAAGCAAAAATACTAAGGTCAAAAGTGATCAAATGAATCATCAGCTTTCAAAAACAAAATAATTATCGAGATTTTAAGTTTTGTTGCGCATACTAGACCATTTGTAATGAAATCTCAATATAGTATCATTAGCTTTGCAGTGTTTTCAGATTTTGATGTTTTTTCTCCTCCAGGCTATATATATATATATATATATATATATATATATATATATATATATATATGTGTGTGTGTGTGTGTGTGTGTGTGTGTGTGTGTGTGTGTGTGTGTGTGTGTGTGTGTGTGCATATATATATATATATATATATATATATGTGTGTGTGTGCGTGTGTGTGTATGCAAATATATATATATACATATATATATATATATATATATATATATTTATATATATATATATATATATATATATATATATATATTGATACATATATATGAATATATATATCCAACTCACACATAATATTCTTTCCGTAACACATCTTCTCGTTCTATATGGACACATATTCAGAAATTAATCCCCGAACCATTTGGCATATCGGGTGTTTGATTATTGGACATTTCCCCCTAACTTTGTTAGGTGACAAGTGATCTGCTCATCCACAAAGTTTTCTTCCAAATTTTGCTGCCTCCGGAATGGATTTTGATGGGATTTTTGCTCCATCTATCAAAGGTTTTTGAGTGTCCGCTGAAATGAACTCCAACATCAGTCGGTACACATCCGGCTTTCCAGATATTATTCCTGCATTCTGACACTATTGTGTCCTCTTCCCTCTCGTTCACCTCTCCGATTTTGTTCTCTCTAGGAAAAGTCAGTTCCAGCGATACCACTTGCAATATCGACTTTGATGTACGCACTATATTGTGGCGGAGCAGTGTGGTTGCTATTTTTTCCAGGAACTTCCTTAGCAATCACCGGTTTGCTGGATAACCCGTGACGCTGGATTGCTTGTACCACACTGTCCCTCATACCAAACCACACTGAGTAAATGCTCAGTATGAGGATGCACATAGTCTGTAGTTTTCAGTTGACGTTTCCCCGCAATGTTATTTTCTGAATTTTATTTATATTTTCATCAAACTGGATTCACCCTTTTTCCGTTGCAGTTGGCCATTTTACCTTCGGATGTCAGGATTCTCAGATTCATGGTTGGAATTATGTATACGCAAACAGGCATTTCAATGAAAATATGAAATACCAATGAATACTGGAAAAAAGATTTTTGTATTACTTTTTATGTCACGGACTCACCCAACTGTTTTGAATTGCGTATGTTGTAAGCTTGGTTTTTGCTAAATGGGTTAAATAAAAAATCACCTAAGAATGCATTGATGATTTGAATTTCATTATATTCATCAACTTTTAGCTTTTCAAACTAGAGAGATAAAAATATGTGTATTCACTTATACACATCATTCATCTCTTTTTTTTCTGAAAAAAATAACAATATAAGATCTTTTACTGTTAAAAATGTCTTTCCTAGACGGTCAAATAATGGTTTATTGTTAAATTGAGATCAACATGAACTCGATCACAAAAGATACAAATTTGGAAAAACGTTCATCTAAATTAGACTCCTATCTGAATTAATTTTGCATTCGATTAACATATAAATCGAAGAAGCTGAAGTAATTTTCTTTACATGCAAATCGAATACGTGCCAAAACTACTTATATATATATATATATATATATATATATATATATATATATATATATATATATATATATATATATATATATATATATATATATATATTATTATATATAGTAAGATTCACACTGGAATCGAAGACGAATAATAGATTACCTATTGAAACGATGAGATCTGGTAAATTCCTTCTATCCTTGATGACAGAAGCAACGTTGCACGACCCTATGACATGAAACATTAGAAAAAATATATAATGGATGAAGAAGATGAAAAAAATATATCAAAACCTGTACGAATGGATTATGATATAAATATTAATTTCCCAAATTTCCCACATGTGTATATACATAACAGAATAAAATATTCTGTCCAAAAACATGTTAGTGTTGCTACCTTTACTATAACTCGATTCAAATTTTAATGTTGAATGTATCGGGCTGTTCATGAAATAAATCCATCACACACCGAATACTGTACGATATTATATCTGTAATTTGTATTATATATATATATATATATATATATATATATATATATATATATATATATATATATATATATATACATTTAAAAGGGTTGTACAAATGGAATACCATGAAAAGGTTCTTAAAGGTTAGGGTCTGTGCGATTGTGTTAAGTTCCCAAATATGAATATAAAGCCGGGTAGGTTGTGCATGTGAGATTGTTATGAGAGGGAAAATATAACGTTAGAGTTGTATGTTTGTATGTTTGTCCCTGGGAGTGAACTGGCATGATCTGATTCTGTGCTTATAGTTATCGTATAATGTTGAATTGCCGTTTGGATTTACCTATGCAATGTAATTTGGATCTAATTTACTCTTGGAGGTACATAATATCTCTGCTACGACGCTAAGGTAATGTCAAAAGTCTTCTTAGTGGTACAGTAACCTAAGGTGTTGGTATATTTGAGGTGGTTGCAGATAATACTATTTTTTTAGTTGCACGGTTTATTTAGTGGTTTTAGGGACGTTGTGATTTGATAACTTATTGTTTATTATTGTACTGTTGTTAAATATATCTTTCATGTTTTGTGATCTGCAATAGGAAATGACACACGGTTTCACAATATTTTCTTTGGGCTATGCTTTCAATCTGAATATATCCCATCTCCTGTGAGTGTGATTTTGAAGGTGGTTATAAGTGGTATGCGGTCAGGTTTGTTCTTGCTCGACAATGTAAGGGTTTCTTCTCCAGATATCGTAGTGTTTTTTTATCATCATTATCATCTACTGAATGCCCTCATTTACTGAATTTCAGTAGGTTATGGATGCGTCTGTTGAGTTCACTATCTGTAGAGCAAATTTGATTAATTCTCGATGTTTGCAAAAATGGTAGCCTTTTGGGTTTCTCGGGTTGGCTACTTTGGAGTGAATGTACTTGTGAGAGTCCATGGGTTTAGCATAGATTATAGTTTGGAGGTTTCTATCATTATTTATGCAGGAGTCTTAAAGAGTAATGGAGTTAGTATATGTTTCAATCAAATTTAATCGAGACGATCGTATAGTTTAGTCGTATGTATAGTTAAGCTTCATCTCCTGTATATATAAAAAGAATTGTATTCGTATAAGTGACGTAAGACCAGCAGTCTCTGTCTTTCTTCGGATATATGAAGGTCTCTTCGAATCTGTCCATGGAATGTTAACATAAGGGGCGCTACTGTGCCCATTTATACCAAATATGGAGTTCTTTGACCCCACTATCTGACAATCTGTACTATCCCCAACCTAACAAACATCAACACTGTCATAATATTAAATTGCTTCCCAACTTCAGTGACCGAGATAGCTGTTGGCAACTCCAAGACCTACTACTGCTGCTGCAGGATAACCTGGAACTCATCAACAAAGGCTCCACCAAAGACAGAGCAAATACCAACACATTGTGATGATCCTAAAGGAATTGTATTTCTTGATTCCCATTTTTGCTTCAAAAGCAAAACATCTACCGTTAAATTTATAAAGAATCTTTTTGATCGCTGAAAGGAACACACGCAATACACCACACACTACTGATGATGGGAACCCTTCAATTATGAGGTTACCTAATGATTATGAGCACTTTCAGCTCAGAGAAGGAATAAAATGAGGTAATATCAGCTCGCTGAAACTCATCATAGCCTACTCTGAAAAAGAAAAAGATCCAGAATAGACTGCAGATACCTGAGTAATCAAAGATTCGCCGACGACATTGCTCTATTTGTGAAAAAAGAAACTTTTACAATCTCCAAGTGATGATATACTTACTCAGCAATGAGAACGAGAACAATGGTCCCCACATGGACTTCAGTAAAACAATTGTCATGGACAAAAAAGTGGTTGAAGACGAAGACACGAAAATCCAAATGGAAAACGTAGACCTGAAAAAGTACCCTACTTCATCCTCTTCAGGATTACAGATCTTTATGAAATTCCCAAAAGCGGAAAAACTTGAGCGAAGAATCGTTGCAGAATAGCAGACTTCCTGTAAGGCAAGTTCAGCCTTAAGGGACAAGAAAAAAAAGAGTATTTTTTTTTTAAATGTTTACTATCAATGCACTTTCTTGATAGTCACCTAAAGAGTTGAAAGTGGAACCTAAACAAATGATTGACCCTCAAACTAAGAACCTTGTAACGAGCACACGAGGGAATAATGCTATCCTGTTATTACACAGTGCATGTATCATTTGGCCTAGACCTGTAAATCAACTAATACTGTCTACGTTGAAAGAATCAAATCTTGATGGTTTATTTTATTCCATCAGAAGTGAGCGGATATTTGGTTCCAATGTATTTTGATATTTTCCAATAGCACTCCTGGTATCACCTCTTGTCATTTTTCATATCAGTGTGGAGTAATACAGTACAGTTTTATAGCAGTGATGTATCTTTTCTTCAATCTTTTCGGAAAACTTTTCTATAAATAACAATGTATATAAACTGAAACCAAATTTCCGTCCACTTGTATGAAAAACAATAAAAAATATTTGAAGAGAGGTTCCATATATATATATACATATGTATATCTATATATATATATATATATATATATATATATATATATTTGTATATATATATATATATATATATATATATATATATATATAAGTAAACATATCATCATTATTATTATCATTATTATCATTATCATTATTATTATGATTATTATTATTAAGAAATAGATATATGATATGACAGAATGTCAGGTTATATTGAAAATCTTATTTGAAATGATCTCTCGTTACGTTGAAGAAGCTACCCTATTGATCGCAGGTTAGACTCGTGCACTAGCCCGATTTCCTTTAATTGTTCATTTCATTCATGCTGTCTAATTCAAATGATGCATTTGCAATGGGATAACATGGTTACATTTGAAATAAGAATTTCAATACAATGTATCACAATTTATGATCATAAAGAAAAGATGCGCCTCTTCCGTCGATGAAAGGGGGTACTGAAGATAATATGCTGCTGAAATTTTGGTTAATCCTAAGTTGAATGGCACACTAATTGATAAGTTTTATCATGAGGCGACGGATATATAGATAAAGGGGACACAGTAAACGAAAGATAACTGAAATTAACTTTTCGTTTCAATGCTTCTCAAATAAAATCGCTTCTGAAATTGGGGACACTTCAAAAGTATTTAAAATGGAAATAGGAACTTATGCCTCAGTAACACTATAAATTCTATTACAGAACTTTGTGCGAGAACAAATGCGAGGCAATTAAATTAAGAATTCTTCTTTCGTATACGTACCTTAATCTTATAAAAGTAATTATTTTTTTTTCTCTTACTGAAACAGTTTCGCCCCACAAACTAACATAAAAAACTAATTAAACTACTGAAGAGTACAGGTGTGGTTAGTAACTTGATAGAAACTGTCATTTTTCGCAACATGCTGTGTTGGGTGTGATCAATCGTAGTATTTGGAGGGGATACCAATGAAATTGCCTTTTATTTTATTATGATCACTGAAAAATCTTGATTTTTCAAGAAGGAAAAGAGGCAAATTCAGAAACTGAGGACTGATTTAGGATAAACCCTAATTGAAAACCTCACAAAAACCCCAATTCTGGGGGGGGTATCAAAAACAAAAACCGTTTTTGTTCTAAATATGATAAAGAATAAACGTGTATAGTCGTCTGACCCCATTTTTGCGCTTGCTACGAGTGCTACATATGTACACGCACACACACACACACACACACACACATATATATATATATGTGTATATATATATATATATATATATATATATATATATATATATATTTATATATATATATATATAAATATATCAGTAGCCAGAGAGGCATGCTTGAAACCGAAAAATATTAGGTTGACAGTTTTGTTGATGGTTTCAAGTAGTTTGGTGTCTTTTTTCTTTCCTCCTCCAAAATATTCGTGTCTCAAGGGAGTTGTATTCCCATTTAAATTTTTATACAAGAAAGCAAAAAACTGTGCGTCCGTAAATTCCATTATAGAGAGCCATTTGGACAATTGAAATCGAACGAAAACACATATAATTGAAAAAAGACGAAAATCAATCTGAAATTGTCGGGCTTATTCTGCATAAATCCTTTAGTTTTGACTGATTCTTTCTGAAAAAGAGTTCATGCCAAACTTTTCACGTAGATCAAACTTAATTGTTTTTTACAGTACTTCCTGATTAAGATGAAGTGACATGAACCTGGGTTCGGATTGGTGCAGCGGCTACCGACACGGAAAATATAATCGGGAACCAAGTTCGTGTTTGGGTTATGGCAGCCTAGGTTCACCTTGCATTGGTGCCCTGGGGAATGACATGAAACGACCTCCAATCTCCTAGATGTGGTTAAACAGCGAGGCAGTTGTAGCCCTATAATCTTGTAAGGCAGTTTGTCGTGGGCACGGGGCTGATACTCCTATACATAACTTTTACGGAAACCGCTGTGCAATTGTATGCTTTAATGTGAGGATCGTACATAAACTGTGTCCTTATTATGCACAGAAAAAAAAACTAACGACATAGATATTATTTCACCTCCTCAACAGCACAATTGTTTGGTTATTACATCATTAACTGCGTTTTTTGTTATTTTAACTCTGCTACTTATCTTGAAATAAAATATTTGTTAATTTTGAAAAAACCTTTTCAAATTGTAAATTTTTCTCTATTCATTTAAGCTGAGAGTTTACTTTCCAACATCTATTTTGGTTTATTTCAGGCTATTGAATCAAAGATTAAAAAATCGATCAATTTTGTTAAATGAGTATAAATAAGGACGTCTGGCAAGGGGACCGTCGACAAACCTCAACATAGGTTCCGAAATTCTCGATAACGAGACGAGAGCCTTGAAGAAGTTCATTTGGTTGAGGACATCCGAACGAAGGGCCATTATTGAGGTGGACACACACAAAGCCATTCAGGAATTCGCAGAAATACTGAATGTTGACGAGTCAATAGTACATATACTTTCGTACCAAATTTGACGAACGGCAAAACCTCGACGTGTACCATAAAAGTAGACTTGGTATCAAAACTCTACCTTAATGAGCTAACTCACGAGACCTATTTCCGACTCATTACCCCCTTTTCAAGCATTTCAAACATCTTCTGCAAGGGAAAGTATTTACCAATCAAACAACTGCTCGAAACGCCTTCGAAGAATCCAATGATTCCCAGGACCCTAAATTCTATGCGTCTGGTCTTGTGTCTAGTAGGCAAAAAATTTGTCAATTTTGTAGATTCTTATTTCAATTAAAACTTTCAAGCCGAAATATACCGCTCCAAACTTGATAGCGGAACATCGCAATAATCTTTGAACCAACCTACTATTTATGCTACGATATGTTTCACCTCTAATAAAAAAACAAATTAAAATGATATAAGATGTTGGTCTCTTCACCGTGATTTTTTTTAAACGTCTTTCAAAACTATCACCATATGTCAACATAGGTATTTTAAGTTGTTAAGTTATTCTGAATAGATGGTTAACTGATTACTCATATATCTATGTATATGTCACACGTACAGGCCGAACCGGTGGAACCAGAAGACTGAAAATCTCTAAAAAATTCTCATTATTATGTCGATAATACAAGACTTTTGGGGATCACCCAATTTGTTTCCGGGAAGTATTTAGTTTACAATGTAATTTTAGGCCAAATTAATTTCTCAGCTTTTTTCAGCAGCGTTTACACATTTTTCTTTTATGTTCCAACATGTTGATCATTGAAAAGTTTCTATTGAGCAACTCACCAGACTTTTTCGATTTTTTTCCGTTACAGATGCAAATAAACGCTAATGTCCAACTATTATAGATTGCTTTATTCGAATTAACGCAATGTTTTGGCCACAATACAATCCAGCCATTCTTTGGTGTCTGTTAAATAAAGTGACCAACCAAAAATGTCGACCAGATCGTTTCATGTTGGTCACACTGGCATATAAATTACTGCCACACCCAACAGAACGGTTTAATCCCTGTAGCTTGGTTCAGGTTTTTATATGTTCTGATTTTTATATGTGTCTATCTGGACTTTATCCAGCTCAAAGTGTTCTTGGAACTTGGAATTTGGCACACCAAACTCTCAATGAGTTTGAGGAAGTTGTTTTGTTTTGTTTTGTTTAATTTTTGTTTTTTAGTATTTTGTCGACCTGCCCGAGAAGATTCTTATTTGAAAGTTCAATTTACAATGAATGTTAATACAAAATGGGTCCTTCAGTTTCTGTGCTTTCTTTTAATCACAAATTTATGATTCAGCCCATCGTGGTAGTACATTTCCATCAAGATAATTTGATTTTACCATCACCAGTTGTAAATTTATAAGTTAAAACGCATTATGTATTGGTAGCAGTAATTCATATTCCCTTGGAATGCTAATTGTTTTCACTTATTCATCATCTAAGGCTCCTTCCTAGCAAACTTCATAACTTGTAACTCATATCCATTTTATGTCGATTTGTCTGTCCACTAAGCTGGTATATATTTATCTCACTAACCAAGGAAGAGAACCAAAGACATTGAAGGAAGAGTTTCCTCTATCCACAAAGCTATGTCATGGAGGATGGTCATGTGGTATTAAAAACCCTCAACCTCCCACCAAAACTGATCACTGGTCAACATTGTCTTTTAAGAAGCCATCTATTTGATCAAGTTGGTTTGGCAGTCAGAGTTATCCTGTGTTTTTTTTTTTCAATGCTTGTGATCACTGTAAAATTCATTTTTTTCAATATCAGTTTGCAACACTGGACGTGAAAGTATGAAAATAATATTGCCAACACAAATTAATACAAAACATCTAAATGACAATGATGGACTCAGTCTAACTATCTACTCATGTATGTATGTATGTATGTATGTATGTATGTATGTATGTATGTATCCATCAATCTATCTATCTGTCTATCACACGTTTGACGATCATCAATGGAGCAAGACTGCTGAAACTTCTAACAATTACTCCCTATTATATCTGACAAGAACGTTCTTTTTATGCCCCTTGTTAATAGACTTTTAGTTTGGGGCTCAATTTACGATAAAGGTTTTTGCTGAACTGATTCCTTACTTTGCAGACACTTGAGGGTATCTGTTGAGCGACATTTTTTTCATTTTCATGTGATTTGGCTGACCTTGTAATCTATCACTATATATGTTCTGAATACAAACAGTATCAATCGAATGGGGGTGGGGGCTAAAATTTAAACATTTACACATTACAGTAAGTAGGAAAAACCTATTGTTTTGTTTTTGCTTTTTGGCAGATTCCTCCAAATAAGTGTTGAGTTAGGTGTTCAATTCACAATGTTTGTTTATGCTAAATCGATTAGTGCCCGGCATCGTTCAGGCTTTTTTTCTCGAAAATTTGAACTAACAACAAAAGGTGAGAGAAGTAATTTATCCATTGATCACTTCTTTCCTACATTCTTTTTAATTAATCCCCCCAAATACAGGGTGCTGACAAAATACGTTGACCATGTAGTGGTGACTTTGCTATTATCTATTTAATTCTATTTTCTATCCATTCAGTTTGGGGAAATCGTTCAGTTCATGCCTATCCTTCCTTTAATATGAGTCCCTATCGGGTTCAGCTCACAGATTGGATATATTGAACATATCACCTGCACTAATATTTTTCAAATTCTCATTCTCGAATGGTTTGTAGATGTCTATTATTTCGGCAATTTTCGTAAAGGGTTAGTGCACTTTCTTTTTCGTTCCACAAGATCCCCAAAACTTCATCTTTAGATCTCAACAAAAATAACAGTTTCTCAATGTTCTCTAATTTTTTTTCATTTTTATCATAATTCAGTTGGAGACCTGCTTGGTACAGCGACACAGCAACACTTAAATAAAGATCTAAATACTAACAAAAAACATTAGTTCATCGAAGAATCCACCAGAGTACACATTATATATATATATATATATATATATATATATATATATATATATATATATATATATATATATATATATATATATATATATATATATATATATATATATATATATATATATATATATATATATATATATATATATATATATATATATATATATATATATATATATATATATATATATATATCAGAGGTAGGGTATCGGCCTTCAGGTCCGATGTGAGGGTTTCAATTCTGCCTCGAGTAACTGGATGGGATAAAGTCTATTGCCACACTGAAGACATTTAATGCGTCAAAACAGCTGTGTGTGGATGACACAATAATGTGTTATATATATATATATATATATATATATATATATATATATATATATATATATATATATAAATTCGTAATGTGTGTGTGTCCTTGCATAATTGTATATATAAAATTTCCACATAAAAAGTTAGCTGGAAATTTGGAAAGTTATCTGATTTCAAACATTTTTTCAGACAGTTTTAGATATCAATAAGGAACGATACTTCGTGACTCCGTATAACAGACGCTTGATACTTGATTTATTGATCCAAATAGATGTTCCTTCAACAGCATTGCAACTGATATAATTGAACCTGATTTAATTTAAAATGCTAAACGCATTCTATTTTTTTTTTTTGCCGGACATATTTAACCATCAGCATAATGTATCAGAAGATATTCATGCGACAGCTCATTTCCTTTCAAAGAAACGACGCTGCAGCTCAATTATACTCATCTTTGGACTCCATGATGAGTATTAAAAATACTCCTTTAAAATGACTTGAGGCAGTCGAAAGAACTAGAAAAAAAATGAACATGTGAAACTTTGTAATGTTTGTACATATTGAGACTGAAAAAGTGAACAGTTGACATGCAGACCGGAAATAGTGAATAAAAGTAACCTCATCGAAAGTTTCCCGTCGTTTTCAATCATTAATGCCTAACTAAAACAATGGATGCACATCCAAACATAAAACTGTTATTAGCAGAAATCGACAAGATGATAGATAATTAACAGACGTCAAAATATATATATATATATATATATATATATATATCAAAAGTCCAATGTGTATATTCGATGTGTGTGGGTATTACAAATTGTGCAAGTGTACTAATTTACAGGTTGTTACAATGATATATCATGAGTTTTTGAGGACTTAATCACTTTGAAAAACAGTGTATGGCATCGTAGCCGAGAGAAAGTGTACACACAGGTAGCCTGTGACTCATACTATTTTGCTGCTATGTACAAAGGACATAAAATTCTTAGATTGATTAATCTATAAGATATTTGAAATAATTGAATGGAATGATCTAAATGCTTAAAATTATTTTGAATCTTCTCTGTTCAAAACTGTAAACCTGCTACGCTACATATATATATATATATATATATATATATATATATATATATATATATATATATATATATATATATAAAGTGTCCGAAGCTTTACTTTAAACCACCTTAACACTTGGAGTTTAAGATTACAGTTGAATTATCGCACATTCTACTAGATAAATCTATTACATATAAGACGTTGCTTTACATTATATTATGGTATATTTTAAACCGGATTTTCTATTTGTATTATATACACGCACACACACACACACATACACATATATAAGAGAGAGATGATGATGATGATGATGATGATGATGATGATGATGATGATGATGATAGTGGTGGTGGTGGTGGAGGTGATGATGATGATGATGATAATGATGATGATGATGATTTTTTTTCATGCCTTGCAGGTTGGAGTGATGAATTCATGAGAAAAAAATTCTTATGATATAAAGAACGAAGGAAATCAATCTTTAAAGATACACAGTATAAATACATATCCATAAGTGAGTTGGGCGATGTTGGTGTGGGGGTTTTGTGCATGTGTGAATGTTTTTGATAGAATGAGTGTGTGCATAAGCAATAAAAAAGTATTATGACATTTGGGAAGATTTATTTTACATGATGAACTCGCCATTGCGTAACATGTAATACAAATTTACCTAACTGTAGTAAACTATATATATATATATATGAGTCATCTTTGTGGATATGTATCGCCCCTGGTTATCTGGATCACGAATCATATTTCAGTAGATTAGGCAAACACTGATTAATCTCCCATGAGCGGAAGTCAAAAAAGTGATGTTTAGAAAAAAACAAATGAGTACATAAAATTTCGTTCTTTCGCATAACCCTTCCACGTTTATCAATTTTTTGATGTATCATTTCATTTATTTATCTTATTTCCTTGGTCAAATAATCACGTAGAAGTATAAAGAACCCAGGGCGTGATTTTTTTTTTCATTTTTCCTACCTCATATGTGTCAATAATGTCTTTTTTTCTCTCACTGTATCAGATCCAGACACATCAGAGAACAGAATCTCACTTTGAGAATACAACTACATATAACCCTTGTTATACGCAGGTGTTGGATTTGCCGAGGATGTTCGAAAATCATTTTCGCTTGCCCCTTCGCTTTCACCCTTTCAGTACCCGAAACACATACCTCTAGTACCATAATCAATAAAAAAACAAATTAGCATCAAGTTTATAAGAGTTTTAGGAACTGAACTTTACTCCAACCAAACTATTTACGGCAGTGAGCGGGACGACGGCGTTACCGAAAAATGAAGAAATTGACCATGGTGAGATTTGAACCCGGAATCGTAATCATGTGAGCATCTATGTAGTTAAGGTCTTCTCTAAGTGATTGACCAACTGGGACTCCGACGATGTACAAAGGTTGAAATAATACTTTTAATTCCTGTTTAACTTCCCCAAATTCTCTGGTTGTTCGTTGATCTCCTTGTGTTATTTTCGTCTCAGAACTACGTGTATTTACATATTTCTGCGTATATATCGTTTTTCTTAAATCGACCGTATGATTAATAATTGATATCATTATCCAAAAATTTGAATGAGAAAATCGTAGCTAAGTTTCGCTCGAACCAGAATATTAACGCTAGTAAACAAGACGACGGCAATGATCGAAAAATAAAATAAATGAACTCATTTCCAGGGATGAGCGCTCTTTAGGTAAGGTAACTTGTTCATTGTAAGCTATGTAACAATGCTCTCCCTACTCTGGAATGGAGCACTTTAGTGGATGGGGAATTGCGCCTAACTAAATGTATCACTCAAATCCAACCTAACTGAAGGCTCACTTCTGCGTAAGGCTGGGGTAATATGCCAGCTTCTCGGTCTGAAGCAAAGAGTTCGATCTTATCTCGTGTCACTGGATGGATATTTACTAGTCTATAGTCGCACTGAAGAGTTGTGATACAATTAAACAACCGTCTGTGGATGACTCAATTTATGAATACATATATATATATATATATATATATATATATATATATATATATATGAAAGATCTTTTTACACTGACGTTTAGCTCAAATTCATCTGGCTTGTCGATCTCAATGACCTTTCAATCATTTCACACATACACAACCAATGGCGTTCAACACACATAGTCAGAATTTCATCACAGGATTGTTTAATTTACACACACAGTCACCATAACTAAAAATATCTATTGACGGATGTTCGTTTGTAATCTCCGAAACATTGACACCGATATCCCAGGGGACGTGACACTTATCACTGCTCAGTCCTCAACTTAATTAACTACTACTCTACTCACCACAAGTCACACACCCCGAATTGATTCGATATTTTCTGGTAAAACGTCTTCATCTTTGACAAAGTAAAGTTTTGCCAAATATCGAAAGAGAAGATTTATTTATACTGCAGGCGTTCTGATATTAGCATTTAAACAGCATATTGCCTGATTAACAATAATCCAAAACACTTATGCACTAATTACACACATGTGTGTGTGTGTATATATATATATATATATATATATATATATATATATATATATATATAGCATGGACGTTTCTTTGCCGAAAACGCTACATAATTTGAAGATCATGAAACAAATGAATGTGGTACAGGCATTTACTTCAAACCACTTGTAGCCAATAGTCTTTTGAGCCAGGATCATCACTATTGCTCTTTCATCATCCGTCATTAGACATGAACCTTCCCAAGGATCCGTCACATTTCTCTATCGTAGGCGTCGCAAAGTCAGTATTTTCTGAATTTGTGTAGTTCATCTCTCCATCTTGTATACTGTTGACCTCAGTTTTGCGTGTGATCTGTTGGGATCCATGTAGTGGGTCGTGATGTCCATTGGTTGTCTGCCATTCTTACAACATGTCCTGCCCATTGCTATTCCAAGTTTCATTGCAGATTCTATGATGTCGATCTCCTGTTTCCTTCCTGATAAACAGTGCTGTCTTATGATCTCACCATGTGAGGTTGAGCATGATTTACTCATGCATGCGTTGAATGTGTTCCATTTTACAGGTCAGTCTCTTGGTTAGCTTCTATGTTTCAGTTCTATAAGTGACTATTCGGATGATGCATTTGTTTGTACCCTCTTTTTCGAAGCAACCCTAGAAAGTATGTGTGAAGTTTTGTGAATTTACTTTGTGATCGAACTCTGCAAGCAACATCTCGTGGAGAATTATTTACGTATCGTGTGTTTTTTCCCCAGGTTTGTATTATTTCTTCGTGAATCCTTGAACGCATGAGCTAGGATACTTATCAGCTTTTCAAAATTAAATTAAGAGAAATAGTTACTTGAATCGATTAAAAATCATAGTGATATCTTTGGAAAAAAAAGTTCGATCCTTTAATGCATATATATATATATATATATATATATATATATATATATAAATTACCAAACTTGGAGAGATGACAGCTTATATCGATTACGAAATCCTTTCAATGGATCGTACTGAAATCAATCACTTTATGGCTGTGATGGACTTTTTCTCAAATGAACATCATTGGAATTATATATGTTTTAAAGGAAACAGAATGCAAAGAAGAATTGAATACTGAAATAAATGTTTGTACGTACTCATTCGGCACTGGGGATTCCAAAAATTACCTTACGTTCACCTTACAATAAAACATGTAACTATCGAGGACATTACTACCAATTTTTACGACTGTAACTTTACTTAATCCTGACAAAAAATGGGATTTTATTTACTTCATATTTGATTCAAATTTGATATCAAATGTAGGTTTAATTCGACATTTACACTTAAACCTTTGAAATGTATATGCTTTCAGGTCATTCATCGAGAACTCACGGTTTAATTCTCGTAGAATCCTTAACTCTTAACTTCTACTTAATTTTGATTTAACCATGTGTGATAGTAGCTTTTGATACTCATTAGATATACAAATATTTTTACTGCACCGAAAGTTTCTGAAAATAGCGTAGATACATGTAGCTAAAATAGTGTCTGTGACAATGTTGTAACACAAGTATTTTTCGTGTAAAAAATGATTGTATACCTGCAAAATACGTGAATATACATTTTTTATTTTTAGTTGATTTTTTTTTCAAATATTTTTTCATGTTCATACCATTTTCTTAAATTCAGCATTTCATTATGTCATTAAAACAGGAATTAAATTCTGTTTTTCCTACATCCATTCCGTCACTCAACAGAAGATATCTGCACATTGCTAATTATCATATGTATTGATTATTATTAAACATGTTATTTCACATGACCCTTTTATTTCCCGCGGTGTATAAGATTGTATCATTTTTTTGTTCTTTGCCTCGATCGAGAAGGCTGCCGATTGTCACCACTTAATCAGAAAACTCAACCTTTCGCGTTACAATTTGGTTGCCTGGCATGACTTGTGCTCCGCGTAAAAAGGAAATAAAACTACGAGTTAATGCGTGAATGCATTTTTCTTTTCATTTCTTGGGATCATAAAGTTAATTAGTCAAGAGTGAATTGCCATCAGTAATATCTAATTTCTTAATATTCACGGTAAAAATATCGTAACAGAACGGAACCTTTTGTTCACAAATTAAAGCGGCAGATTCTAATTAGCACTGAAACTTCTCTTCGAATTTCTCCCTAGACTGATAACTGTTCATTGTCCCGATCGATTCTCTTAGGTTTTAACTTTTAAATTTCTATAAGAAAAAATAATCTTAAATCATTGAAATAACTTCTGATCAACTAACTTCCTTGCTGTTTTAAGTACTTTTTTTTGTTTCTTAAAATTTAATTCATAAAAGAGTTCCATTTTTGAAAATTATATTAATTGAAGTGTTCCATTAGGAGCGGTTTCAAGCAGTTCATACATTCAAAAGTTAAAAGCATTTGATGATTTATATGCTCTAAATTTCCAACGACACACACACACATGCATATATATATATATATATATATATATATATATATATATATATATATATATACACACACACTGATATATACCATTGCTCAATGCTTGTTAGATAAACTTCATATGTATAAATATATATATGAATACACACACATATATATATATATCCACACACATATACATATATATATATGTACATATATATATATATATATATATATATATATATATATATATATATATATATATATATATATATATATATATATATATATATATATATCGTTATATATATATATGAATATATACATATATATGGGGAGATTATTATGTTGAAAACAGTGGACAGAATACTTTTAACTGAAAATGTTTCAGAGGAAAATTGCAGCTAAATTTTTTTAAATATATATGCAAACACATAGATATGTGTGTATACACATATGTATGTATGTATATTGTGTGGATGTGTCCTTTGGTATGATTTCATCTCGATTCCAAATAGTTCCCTATCCCCATAAAATGTCCTCCCTTCTTTTTTTTGACCAGAATAAAATTAATGTATGGAAATGTAACAATAAAATCGTGTTTGAAACTAACGCGTAAATTCTCCCATTTTATCACGAAGACTATAAAATCTTGAAACGTATTCTAAAATATAAAAAAGCGCACTTTCTCGGCTTTTCTTTCGATTGGATTATACTCGAAACCTATCGAAAATAACATGTATGGAGAACGAGCCTCTTGCGGAAGTACTGCCCTTTCCGACTCCATGATTGTCTATAGCAGTGCATTTCTAAGATAAAAACAGAATTCATTCACAAAAATCTCTGTGCCAATAACTTTTTGTGATTTTGTATATCACAAGGTTTTTTTAAGAGGGTAAATAGTTCTAAAAGTTTCACCCAGTTTACTCCTAAAGTATTTTACATATACTTAAATCAACACCTTAGGATTTTTTTGTCTTTTTTTTATTTCTCAAAGATAGCTGCCTTTTGAAAAAAAATATGACCTGGTTTATATTATCAATGGATTAGGAAGTCCATGAGTTTCTGGAAGTAGATTTTTCCTTGGTTTTCATTCGAAGTATCAAAAGCCAATCATTGCATACGGATATTTAACGAAAATATAATAATCTTGTTCATGCAACTTCCGTATCTTTTAAACGCAAATTATTCAGTGTAAAATTTCGAATCTTTACAACATGTATGTCTGGTTAGATACGATAGAGAAGGGAAGATTTTTACAATTTTTTTAATGTTTTGTTAGTCTTCCTTTCTTTAGGCACGAGAAGTCACTTGTCTTGGTCCGATGTATGTAAATTTCGTTCAAACAACTTTTGGCAGTTGATCTTAGATAAGAAGGTGGGGTCCAAACATACTTAATGTAAGGACTACACACATTAAACTCCATATATATGGAAATATGCAAGATAAATAAAATCTCCATACGTTTTTATTGTTTCACTCTCTGTGTTACAAACTTGCTATAGAGATTTATACACATACAGGTATGTAATCATTCCTATCTGTTAATTTGTACCAATTACAGTGATCAGCGAGTACATATGCTGGATGTTTTTTTAAATCTATTCTGATGATTGTTTCATATATTTAAAATCCTATTATAGGATCCAATATAAATGGACATTTTTCTAACCATGGACATTAAACGTGCATTCTAATCTAGTGAGATCACAGTTCATACTTGGTAAATCATGATAAATCTTGTGTGGTTTTTTTTTTCATTTATATCTTGTATCAACTGTGATGAAAGCCCAGCCAAAATATTCACACTATCCTCTCATTACATGTTTAAGGACTGCCTGTTTTATATATATATATATATATACATATATATATATATATATATATATATATATATATATATACATATATATATATATATATATACATATATATATATATATATGTATGTATGTATGTATGTATGTATGTATGTATGTATATATATATATATGTATATATATATATATATATATATATATATATATATATATATATATATATATATATATATATATATATCCTCTCATTAAATGTTACTATCCTCTCATTACATGTTTAAGGACTGCTTGTTTTATATATATATATATATATATATATATATATATATATATATATATATATATATATATATATATATATATATGTATGAACATGCATTGCATAACATGTATATCTGCTAAAAAGCTTGCGATACTTGAATCGCTGATTATGAAATCGAAAATATCCACTACTCAACAATTTTGGGACATGAACCAGGATACTGAGATTTATCCAATTACTGGAATTCCCCCAACCGGGAAATTATTCGTCTATCCCTTGTCTTGCGACGCTACCCTAACACAATAATGACCCAAGCCCATTTCTAGATTGACATTATCTTAATTCGTGCAAGAGTAAACCCTTTGTTTTTTCTTGACAATTTTTAGGAAACCAGACATACTTTAACCAAAGGTTGCTACCTAAATACACGTATATATTGTTTGATTAAAAAAATTTTGTCTGGCAATGGTTCGAACGATTCAGAAAAATCGAAGAATTACTCAATGAATTCATCTAATTGAAATTACTGTTCATTGATGAGGGAGTACACAACTCGATTGCGGAGATTCATAATGTCATAAGAAAGCCAGAAATATACTTTGGTGACTGAATAACGATGCTAGTAATGTATACGAATAAAATGCTGGAATTATTTTACATCCGTAGTACATATATACGTATATTTGTTAATGTACGCATGCGTATCTCTACAAATAATGATGAATCTATTCAGTACGAGGATTATACATCGACTACAGAGAATACTCTGATGATTCTTCTTGCTTTCTGTGAAGTATAATGCAAGTATCTGGTGAATTATTCCAAATATTAGCATTATTTAAAGGGATAGAATCGTAAGAAATCCCATGTATTCCCTACAAAATAAGTATACGTGCTTCTGTACTTTGCAATCTACCATTAGGTGTCTACTGTCATATGGGGTCTATCATTGTTCCTACTGTAGTATTCAGTTCACCATACTGAAGTGTGTGGTCCAGAATTTAGTTACTATTTCAGGACGCAGTGTAGTATTAGGTTTCTATTGTAGCATATAGTCTACTGTGTGTGGTTTTCATAGTAGTATGCGTTGTACCATATGGTTTTCACTTGAGTATGCAGTTAGGCATTAGATGTGTACTGTAATACGCGGTCTACCATCATGTTTCTGCTATACTGTGCGCTCTACCGTTTGGTTTCCAGGGTAGTATATGATATACCCTTTGATTTATACTTTAGTACACGGTCTATCATTAAATTTCTACTATTGCACGCACAGTGGCGTGACTATGGTTGGTGTCACCGCGGGGCAGTGACTTATGTTGTCATACCCTCCAGAACTGTCTCTCTTCCAAGGATAACTGTAATGTTGGTAATCTTTTCGTATTATCCATTATTCATCATGATTCCCCCGTATTATTCAATATGAATGCATAAGTATACATTTATCAACAATTCAATAATTCTTTAGTATTCATTTTTTCACTTTTAATTAGTGAAATAATACAGAATTTTTTTTTTCAATTTTTCGGGGAAAAAATGAAATAAACTTGAGAGCAATTGGAGAAAAATAACTCTGTCAACTGTCATTTTCAAGGGGAGGAACTGAGTATGAATACGTCCTGCAGTCTACCGTTACGTGTCGACTGGAGTTCGATGTATACCTTCATGTTTTTACTACAGTACGGGATCTACAGTTTGTTAGTAAAAGTAATGTACTGCTTGAGGTAAGAATTGAACCAATTAGATATATAACGGCTCTTACAATAATGATGCTGATTATAGTAGAAATTAAATATCCATGGGAAGGGTTGTTTTACTAGGGAATTGAAAGAAGCAACAGAAACAGTCATGTGATCAAGAGCCTATCATGATTGAGTTTTTCGATCAAAAAGTGGAAAAAAAGGTGATCAAGAGTGAATTATATCGCATCGCTTCTCCTATCAGGATTATTGAAGTGTCTGAATTTTCAAACAAAAAAAAAGCAAGAAAAAGTATTCGGGGGACTGAAAAAGCACATTTTTACAAGTTTTGTTGCTAGTTTTCATTGACGATTTCTCGAAAGTACTGCGTATGAGATAAATCTTTAGTTGTTGGGAGGTTGATTGAATGTTCTGTTATATTAGCAGAGGAAAGATAAGTAAACACAAAAGTAAGTAGACTTGGTTTAGCAAGGAAAAATACTTATTAGTAAGAGTGTATATGGAGATGAAGCAGAATGTTCTGTTGGGATGGGGAACTGAAGTGAGGATATTCATTTGTTTAGGTGAAGAATTAGTTCATGTTAGAGCGCACACGCGCAGGTTTTAGCTGGTAGAAACTGCACAGTTCTGTACACCATATGCTACTAAAATATTGATATACGTCGCCATTTAACATGCATATACATGCACAATGATCCTAATTACAAACCTTTCAATGTCTCCGATGAGTATTCATTTGGTTGTCTAAACCTTATGGACATTATCAAATATACATACTTGAAAAATAATGCATTTACTATTCTCATATGGAACTATGGTTAAAATGTTAGTTTGCAAAAGCGCAGGTGTTGTCTGTATAAATTGAGTATGCCATGGCTTTGTAATACATTTGGAGAGGTGTCTAATTTATTCACCTTGTAAAACATGTTCCATCCCCTACGTTGATAATGCTCCCCTGGACATGAATAATACGTTATTTTGAGTCTGTGAATTCATGAGCTTTTAATCAGAAAAAAAACTCCCTGTCAAAACTATTACCACAAGAATGGACATCATAACTCACAACGCGGATCTACTGTAGTCATATGTGAAATTCTGACCGGCAAAACAATGAGATGGTTTGAATGGTTTACAAAAGTTCAGAAAATATTTTCATCCAAGACATAGAGGTCTGGCAAATCTTAAGGAATATCTGTCAAACGACTGACGTACGAGCACGGATAATGATAATTCTATTGTAGTCATTATTTCTTTTTTGTAATAGACAAATATCACTGCTATTTTTTGCACGTATGGAAAATATATATTCATATTTCAGTAAGGGAATTAGATGGGCTTTTTTGATAAGATTGCTCTGATACTCGTTAGGCTTGTTTTACACCTCCACAGTAATTGTACAAGTGCATTTATTCACATTTTAATAGATAGAATGGAAACTCAAAAATAAGTGAAAATTGGTTGTATTTACTGTCAATGAAAAGGTGTTCGCTGCTATCAAACGTCAAATGAGAAAAATGATGAGGTTTGCGTATGACAAGGTTGGGAAACAAGTTTTGGGATGATACTTGTTATTATGTCATATATATATATATATGTATATATATATATATATATATATATATATATATATATATATATATAAGTATATATATATATATATATATATATATATATATATATATATATATATATATATATATATATATATCCATCCATCCATCCATCCATCCATCTATATATATATATATATATATATATATACATAACCAACTCTCTCTCTCCCTCTCTCTCTCTCTCTCTCTCTCTCTCTCTCTCTCTATATATATATATATATATATATATATATATATATATATATATATATATATAGATGGTCTAATAACCCCCATTGCTTTTTGCACTAAACATTAAAATACCTATTCAATACTCTTAGGTTCACTTCAGTCACTTATATCAGTTACCGTACTTTATTTATTTTTTAGTATTTTTCTCCCGTTACATACACTCTGTTATTAAGGTACAATGTGTAGATATTTTCTAATTGGGGTCATCAATTGTTTCCCACGTGACTGTTTCGGGGATTTTCAAAACAAAAGAGTAATATGACTATTGCACCCAAGCAGTGTTGATCAACCACCAACAAACTTTAAGCCATGTTTTTGATGTATAGCTGTTGGCATACTTGAAGTTTGCTGTTTCGTATAAGGTCTCATGTGTAGTGTATATAAATACCATGGGTTCCTGCATATCATGTTTCTTCAAACAGGGCTCACTTACATGGGATACCGAAATGTGTTGTATTAATTTCGACGGAGTGTTTTCCTGAAATTATATATATATATATATATATATATATATATATATATATATATATATATATATATATAATTTGATTACAGAATGTACGTCCTTCTTACGTGACAAAACACATGGCTAATTATCATCTTTGGATTATTATCAATATCTGAGTAATTGGAGTAATATTATCAGTAGCTACGACCACTATTATAAATATGAATTCGAAATCGATGTTGCTGCTGATCTCGATAGTGGTTCATAGTGGTATTTGGGCTGATGCTGATAGTGATAACCATCTTCAAGTAATGAAAATGCTTTTAGAGAATCAACAATACTATTCTATCTTCTAAGGTAAGTTAAAATTCATTAGAATTCCCTGGTTAGCAATCTCTCAGAAGGGCAAACTCAAATTTGAAAAACGAAAAAAATCCCATGTCCTCCAAAGAAGAGTATACAACCAATGCATCTTCCTGATAGTCACCTATGGAGCTGAAATATTGAACCTAACTGAAAGATTGGCCATCGACTGAGAACCATGCAACTTGCAGAGGAAAAAATCAGGATAAACATCACATGGCGGGATCAAAAGACGGCATGGCATATTTAAGAAAAATAGTCATAGATTTCAAAGAACCTGTAAGAAACACGGAATGTCAATGGGCTGGTCATGCTACAAAAATGCTAGAAAACCACTGGAGTCCAAGAAAGACAGCAATGAGTTAACTATGCCGGCAAAAGTTCAGAAAGGATAGGCTCGATCAAGACCATGATAGAGGTCTGGCAAATCGTAGGGAATCGTAAAATGTTCAATAACTGACGCTAATAATAATAATACTGTATGTGGCAAGTATTGTTAAAAATTTGCAGCGCTGGGGATATATGTATAGGTAGTGGGACAAAAGAGAGGGGGGAATAAAGTAAAACAGAAACGGCAGACTTCGCATGAAACCAATTTCCTTTACCTAGTTATGGGTAGAAAACCCAGTGTTTTCACGGTGCAAGTGTTTTATTAAAGATCCTGTTTGTATAACAGTTCATATCGATTCCTTCATTAGGGTTAGACTTTCCGTGAACGATGACCAACTTAAGTTAACGTTGATCGGAATGCTGTGGGAAATCCAAGCTTGCAAAGGGAATTGGTGTTCTACAATAATTATTTGCCACCCTTTGTATATTTATTAAAGATTTGAAATTGCAATATCAGAACACATGTTCAAAATGATTCTTTTCATCCAAGAGTTTTGTTCAAACAATAACTTTTTCAAGGTGCCGTGATTCCAACACATGTCAAAATTTATCACATTCATGAGGGAAATTTCAAAATGGTCTTGATATTTCTTCTTCAGCACATGAATAATTATAGAGGATCTCTTCATGAAGATAGAGTTACAGTGAATAAAAAATTCATTTATAAATGATTGGCGAATATTGATGAACTGAAAAATTCCGTACCGGAGTTAATAGTCAGGATGTAACAGATAGCAATCAGAATTGTCGATATAAATCAAGTGGATAGAGGAGAAAAAAGAGTCCACGTTTCAGAGTGAGATGATAAAAATAAAATCTTCAAGGAACAGGGAAAACAGAAAAGAATATAAAAACAGAATCAGGTAGTCGCTCAATAGAAACATTTATCTGAAAAACGTCTTTCGGTAGCATGTTGGGTTAAGGGTGATCAGTTCATCAAAAGTTAAAATAGGGATGATCAATTAAACCTCTCTGCTCACACGTTTTGTTTGGCTGTGATCACTACAAAAAGGCCGAATTTTGAAAAGTACAAGTTTGAAAACTGTTGGGCACAAAATAAACGACTAATTTAGCATAAAAAATTATTGTAAATGTCACCATTCACTAAATATATTGCAGGATAAAAAGGGTTTTATTTTTCTTGATATAATAAGGCCTAAACGTTTAATTTCCAGCTTTGTGTACCCAATGGTGCGACTTGTAGGCACGACACATACATTCAAGGTTAGAAAGCTAGACCCATTTAAAGACTCAAGAAACCTACATCGTCTACGTTAACTTCGACAGTTTTAGTTGACGGTTTCTAAAATGATTGTTTTGTTGAAATAACCTTTGAGAGAGAATGAGATTGAACGATAAATTGAACGATAAGATGAAGGTGTGTTGAATCAGTTGTGCCTTTCAATTGATTTATCTCAGCTGTTCATCTAATGATCTTTAATGTAGAAGAAAAAGAGCGGGAAAAAAAGCAACAAACACACCAAGAAGCCTTGCCCTTAGCGACTCTTTAAATGAATTTACTTAATTGAAAACTGTAGGCTTGTGGTCAGAGTAACGAATGAAGATCTGTCTGATTGATTTGATAGTAAGAAAAGTAGCAACAGATCACAATCCATAAATGCCTGGTCCCTACAGGGAAATCATTCACAATATATTCGTTTCCTTCTCCCTTGATAATAAAATGATAACAGTAATAATAATATTCTATAAGGAAATACTTAAAGACTGGGAACTCAATAAAGTAATCCATATTAGCGTAACAAAATATCTCATTGCAGAGCGTTCATTAACTAGGTGTATTGATTTGATTTGAATTCCTTGTCACCGTTATCATCTCTTGAATTGATCAGTTTCTTTCTTCTTGAGCATTGAACAAGATATTTTTTTGAAAGATTTTACTTTTGTAGATAATATCATTTAACACACCTGTATGTCCGACTGGAACTAGCGTTCTCATCTCTCTTAGAAAAAGTAATGCAAAACTGTCACCTAAATTGCCAATACAGGTTTCCTCAGTTTTTCCTACAGTCTTGCTGACTATGTATGTATTGTTCTGTGCCTTGCAGCATTTTTTTCCACACATTTTCAAAGATCGCTGACCAACGAAAAATTCATTCAATATATCTCTGAATTTTTGAGATGAGGTATTATTATTATTTCTATTAATGTTCGGACCATCCTTATATTGGTTGTTTTTCTTACAAAGTTTCGACCGTTGTACTCCACGGCCTTCATCAGGTATCATTTGGTAGGTGTGAGGAAGTAACGAACCGAAACCTTTATTCAACCGACGGGGGTATATTGACCGTACTCCCCTCATAGCATTAGTAGTATATATAAGTAGTATATATGAGACAATAATAATATGATGTTACCTGATGAAGGCCGTAGAGTACAACGGCCGAAACGTTGTATGAAAAACAACCAAGATGAGGATGGTCCAAATATTAATAAAAATGAAAAATCATTCATCGACCACCCTTTCTTCGATTTTTTTGATAGATCATCCTGAACATGACATGCTGACAAGAGACTTTGAACTCATGCTGGTTTCTATTGGATGACAAATCAAACATGTCTTTTGAAAGGTTTTACTCTTATAGATATTAATTTTTAAGACGACTGCATACCTTTCTGAAACTAATATTCTCATTCCAATGTTTCTTCTTTCTCTGTTGTGATTGATATTTCTTTTGAGCTTCAAATCAAGTTGGTTCCGGTTCCCTACAACGCAGAAAATCTGCATGAATTAATAATGTTTTAGACGAAAGGGAGAGAAAGTTGATGATGAGGGTGGCGTACAGTACAGTCTAAATTTCATTTCTCTTTTCCATAATTGACTAGATTTCATCTTTGAACACTATTTAAATTACCAAAATGTAAATTGTAGTACATGTTCTTACGCATTTTTCATCACTTATTCATATTGGTATTCTGTACGAAGAGATTCTGCATTATTGTTGGCTATATGGCAATTCAATTAATCTCCTAACAAACTTGACCCTGCTTTCACTCATATATAGAGACTAATCTTAGATGAATAACCTCTCCCTTTTGAAACTCTCTTTGTTCAGTTAATTTCATCGTACGATGAGCAGTGATTTATGGTTGTCTGTATCACGGTTCTATAACAAGTGCTCAGCCTCATGTAGAGAGATTTCAAGACAACACAAAGAAACGACAGAAGTCTGAAGCATTAGAGAAATCATTAGCAAACTCGAATGGCAATGGGCTGGATATAATCCAAGAATGTCAGACCGCTGCTGAACATCAAGACTTACAACAAGTGTCTCCAGGAATCATATGCAAAATTGTGGCCGGCAGAAAGTAAGATGGTTTGACAAGTTAGACAAATTCACGAAGTGCTGGCTCCCCTGCACATATGATAGAGAGGTATGGCAAGTCTGAGGGAGGGGGATCTATGTTCAACTATAATGCTCAAAGACTGCTGCCGATGATGATGATGATGATGATGATGATGATGATGATGATGATGATGATGATGATGATGATTATTATTGAGTGATTGAGCAATGGTTGATAAAATATATTTTGGTAGTATCTACGAGCGGCGAACGAATGGAGAGACGTAAGATAATGAATGAAAAGCTGTTTTGTGGTACAACATTTTAAAATTACTGTTATGAGCAAATTCATAGTAAGACATTAAAGAACCCGTAAAAAATGTTTAAATTTGATTTCGAAGAATAAAATTCAAAATGTTTTTCGAAGTTGTTCAAATCAGCTCCCATTTTTTGACAAGTCATCCTCGAATGAGAGTTTCAGTTGGAAGCTGATCGTAAGGAATCATGTATAAAAAAACACATTTGAAACTTCTTTTTTCTTTTATATATTTCATTTTGCATCTACTAAGGGATTAGTTGCCACTAAAAAAACTTTTCGTTAATTTTCATATTTTCCCCCATTTGTTCGTTCTTTTCCATAATCAGTGTTGTTACCAAAAGGCTTTCACTTCCCATTACTTTGCACAAACACAATTTTTTATTCCGTTTCTTTTATCGTCCTCATGAATTCTGGTGAAGAAACAAGTCCAATGTGAAGGTTCAAAGTAGAAGTTCATCCGAAAGATACCTCCTTAAGTTGCGATGAAACTGCAAAAAAAGAGAAAAGTCAAAAAACAATGTATTTAACATAAAAGTGAAAAAGAAAAAAAGTGTCCCTAGCGTGTTGGAAAATATGGGCAAAAGCATGTCTCATCTGGGAGACAAGACGGAATGCTAGTTGCAACTTAGCAAAAAACAAACAAACTCAAGGATTGAAACTAAAGGGTTTTTTGATACAGGATGTTGATCCATCATCAAGAGTTGCATTGTGGGAATTCAAGGAGCTTACCACAGGATCATCGGAACATCCTAATCGTGGATAATTAAATAGAAAAATATCTTGTTTTATGTAGTCTAAAGAATTTCAATGATTTTTCAATTCGTAATTTTTTATCACTCCTAATTTTCTGTACACATATTTCAATGGTGTTCGAAAAACTGAACAGAATAACTGCTTAAGAAACGCTCAAGAGACACATACAGAGAATAATACATCATTTAGTTTCCATAATAGGAATGCAAGTTGAAAAGATTCATTATTCATTGAATAGGGGATTCCCTATAATTGGCCTTGTCTACGAGCGGAATTTCATGAAAATCACGCAGGGGTGAACAACCCTAGAAATGTTTAATAACCACTGATGAAGAAAATTAGTTTTAAGATAAATATTGACTCATCTCACAGTTCCAAACAACATGTCGGTTACATTATTTGTACGAACATACATCTGAAGTTTGTCCGCAAAATAATGACGAAAAATTAAGTTACTCAAAACAAGGCACCTTATTCCCTTTCAGACACCTTTCGACGCAACTCACTTAACCCAATGTCCTATCTTTTTTTCAAAACAGCCCATGATGACATCGTTCGGGATTGCCATCAGCTGCACTATCATTCTTTTTCCAACTCATCGACGATTTTAAAACACATCCATTCTGATGGCAAAAAAAACTGATGAGCCTGTTTGATGCAACATTATGCATATACTTGATCGAGGCAAAAAGAATCATTGAATCAATGATCGTGGATACAGAAGTTTAAATGGCACTGGGTCTCTCCACATGTTCTAGGTAAAGTTGTTTTCAAATGACTGTCAAGTTATATTTAGCCGCAACAACGGGTTCTTGAAATATGCAGAAAGGTTGCATACTTTCAAGACACACGTTGGCTTTTAGAAAAGTCAGTTCAGTTAAGTGTGTCAAGTAATGTCCTGAGTGCAGTAAAGACGAATGCATATTTCTTTGACAAGAAAATAAATACAATTTTTTTTTTCGAAATTGAAATTCAGATATTTCTATTCAATGATTCAAAATAACGGGTGTATAAAAAAACTATTCCAAGCTCACGAAATTCTCTGAATTCTGCTTTTCAATTGGATAAAAAAATAGCTACTTTGCTTGATATCAGATTAAAGAAATATTACAACTTTATTTATACAAGAAATAGGACAACTTTTCTAATCACTATATTCAACAGTTCTGGTTGGTCGGTCAATAGAAACAGTCACGTGAACAACATATTTTGGGCAGCATGCCGTGTCTCCAAAATTAAAAAAAAAAAGAAGATAATTGAAGAGTGAGTCACTACACTCAGTTTTTGTTTGGAAATGATCGCTAAAAGAGTGTTAATTTAGAAAAAAAAGCGTGAAGATTGCCCGACACAAATGGAAGAATCATCTCACATTACAAATTATCTAACCCCATCTAAAAACGTATTTATTGGGGGTCATTTGAAAAAAAAAATTGAGGCATGATATGGAGTAAATGCTTGACTTTTCAGTCCAATTTCTTCATTGGAGCCGTTTTTGTGCATGTTCAATGCACACAGGGCCAGCCAATAAGACTAACTTGAAAACAAAGGGGGAACCGAGGTTGACATATCTGGTGACAGTTCTGATTGATGGTTAAAAATAATCAATGTTTTTACAGTTTCTGCGTATTGATTGAAAGTTACACGTTATTCACAGCAGTAGTACAACTTTGGTCGTGAAAAGAACTTTTCAAAATTATTTGCCCATTTTTCGAAAAGAGAAAGATAAAACCTACAATTGATAAAAACTTTAGATATGCAAGGAAATCGAATGAATCGAACAAATTAAGACATTTCGCTTTTGCATTTCTTGAACTCTCTGAGGGCATCACACACACACACACACACACACACACACACACACACACACACACACACACACAAAGAGACTCCCACACACACATGTGTGTGTGTATGTGTGTGTGTTAGAATTGCTTTTAATCTTAATGGAAAGAAATACTTCCTCAGAATTTTCAATTCAGCCATTTTTCTGGATCGATACACAAAAATTACCCTAACTCTACAGGTGATAACTTCAACTTGTTTCAATATATAATGTCTAGATTTATATTCAATTCGAAAAGTCACTTGCAATAGCTGAATTATATTTGTTACCATCTAAGAGCTTTTGCTAGAGTAAATTCGTCTGTAAGTATAATGTGACGTGACAGCACGCTCAGAAAATGTATATCGTTTTGGCAAATCAGAGAATTTTCTGGCTCAAGAAATTACTTCTAAACAGTAGACTGATCTTCACTTCTGTATCCTTAATCTTTTCTGTGTGGTCCATTACTGTAGCCTGATACAAAAAGTAAGTTACGCTTGGTAAAAAAAATATAATTTTCCTTTTTTTATATTCGATTAAATCTCTCTACCTCAACATGTTTTTACAATGTCGTAATACCGTTTCTTTAAAAGATGTTTGTTGTTTTAAATAGATATAGTAAGATATTCTGGTGACACATTCCCAATCAAGGTATATCTCATGAATTTAAATCTCAAATCAATCAAATGCATTGATTGTTTTATGCTCTTCTATGATAATCAATATTATTGTCGTAAATCACTTACTATATTTATCCTTGTTTTCATCATCATCATCAGCCTTTTAACGTCTGTTGTTACGTATAGACCTTCCCGAGGATCTATTACATTTCTCTATCATTGGCGTCACAGAGCCAGTATTTTCTGAATTTGTAAGGAAAAAAGGCTGATATCAATAAAGGTGTACAAATCAAAAGAAACGAAATGCTATGATTTCGTTTCACAATGAATGGGTCCAGAATTTCTGTTTCAAATAATCGAAAGATCAACGAATTCTCCAAAAATGTCTGTTTACGAGTTTCCTTGAAAATAATATTCATTGTATATTTCCATATTGCAATATTTTACAAGTATCACGATTAAATGTCTAAAAAGAATTCTAATTACCACGATGAGATGATGGATGCATTGTTGATCTTATTGTCCTTGTTTTGAGATGGTAAAATCTGAAATTCTAATTTCATCCACTCTTAGTGATTCAATAGGAGTTGTTGATCATTTTTACACAACAAGGTTTCAACAAACTAACCATAAAAGGGGAAATTTCTCTGGTTTCAGATCATGACTTTAAAGTGTCCCATTATGTGTAAGGGACACCTTTCGTTTAGTGTGTCTATCGATCCCTAGAATCTAAATTTTCAATTCTTTTTAAAGACCGTAATCCTCTTGATTTTTATGGAACTTAGTCCAGACCTACTGTAAATCCATCCCTTATCTTCCTCTCCCTTTTCCTGTTACTACTATCACAACTAGTAATGCTATTACTTCGACATCATCATTCAGAGTCCTTTTGTGTAATTTTCATTGGGGAACTTGAAAACGCCCTATGACTCTTTTTATTCCTTCTCTTTGGGGACCAGCCTCTCCTTTTCCTCTTTTCCTCTTTTCCTCTTCTAACGGAGCAGGGAAAGATTTGCGTCTAATTAGACCGTCTCAAGTAATTTGGATCAAAATTTTGGTCGGATCTTTTGGCGAACCACTCTTCTTCGTCTTGTTCTTGTTCTTGTTCTTGTTCTTGTTCTTCTTCATCTTCTTCT
>OY735225.1:40571282-40611282 GCA_963457665.1 Thysanoteuthis rhombus | reverse complement strand
TTATTGGAGACTTCAACGCACAGGTAGGAAAATAAGATGAACTTTGAATCGGCAAGTTTGGACGTATATCACAGAACCAAATAGGTGGAGATCATGTGAATTTTTCAATCGCAACAGGTTCAGAGACATGGATATATTCTCCAAGAAAAAACTCAATAAAAAGTTAACCTGAAGGTGCCCAAAACATGGAATCGAGAACCAAAATAGACCAAAACCTAGCAGAAGAAGCGACACTGTCCAAATAAATCCACGTCCCAAATCGAATCAACGTAGGAAGTGACCACACAATGGTTAGATGTAAAATACAAATTGACACCGACGAAGAACGCAAGTAAGACTGAAAAACAAATGTGAACTTCTTACCAAACCAGACGAGAACAACAACAATATGAACAAATTTATCATCAGAATAACAGCCTTTCTAATTGAGGTTGTCACATTTTTTCAACCAAAATAACACACACCATCAGCATAACCAAGTTTCATTGGAAAATGAAAAAAATTTAAGCCACCAAAAACGTCTAAAGAGAAAATCAAAGCAACCGAACAAAATAAAGCTATTAAAAAGGAACTAAGAGACCTGATGCTCAAAGAGACCTGATCGTCGAAAGTGTGCATGAATTCTACCAAAAGCTGTACTCTTCGAAACAAGGACAACAAATCAATGAACAAATGTGCAAAACAAAGCAATTAGTTTGAAGAATTTCCAGAAGTTACACCATAGGAACTGAAACAAGCTGTCAAACAAAGAGAAAAAAAGTGTGGATCACATAGTATCACCATTGATGGTAAGATCATCATTTTGGAAGTAGGTATTCTATTTAACTTATTCCCAAAACAAAGTCAAAAAAAAATTGGAACACTGAAATCATAATGCTGTAATATGAAATAGTAAATTCCAAATTTCACCCAACTGTATGTATAAATATTTTCAAAGAGTTATCAACAAACAAACTTGTAAAACGTGGGACAGAAAGAAACCACAGGAACAAGCAGGCTTCAGAAAGAGCTACTCCACATGAATTGGAAGCAGCTGATTATGAAATGCCTACAGCTGTAGCAGTTATCGACTTCAAGGAGACATTCGACTCAGTCGAAGTGAAAGACATTTATGCTATCACACAACAAGGTGCAGACCTTGTAAACCTCAGGGTACTACAGCATTTATACAGTCAAAGCAGCTTCTCCATCAGGATACCAAAACCTCAGACTCTTTTCCGTTCCAAAAATGATAACAAGACGTGATACCAGCTCATCAAAATGAAACTTAGATTGGGAAAATAAATGAATCTGAAGAGACAGCAAATAACTAAGGAAGTAGATTTGCAGACCAGATCATGTAGAAAGCATTATCTTATTGGCAGAGATCCCTTGTAGATCTTTAACTCTACACAAACTGAAGGAGTGAAGCTGGAAAGTCTGCCTACACATGAACTGCATGTGCAACAAACACGTGGGAACGACTCAAATTGAAAATAGAAATATAGAAAAAGTAAACCAATACTTCAATCAAGAACATTGATTTCTCAAAGAAGAAAAAATCAAACAAAGAATTCAACTACAGTGGCAATCTCTTGGTAGAGCAGGCTCAACTTCGAAGAACCCGAAAATCGTATAAGCTCTTTTAAATATTAAGAGTATAGAACCAATGCATCAACCCAATATTTACCTATGGAGCTGAAACATAGAACCTTACGTAGAGACTGACCCTCAAAATGAGAACCATGCAACTTGCGCATAAAAGAAGCACACCCAACTTGGAAACTTCACACAGACTGGTCTTGGGGAAACAATATGTCCAAGGTTAGTACTGTTCCATTAAACTGAAAAAGTTGGTTGGGTTTGCCCTGACGCCTTCGTAACATTCTTTGCAGGGACTAATACAATTTTTGATGATCTCCTGAATTCAACATTCACATCATCGTAGTGTCACATCTCATCCCTGTTGAAGTGCAAGTAAATAGGATGCTCAAATATCCATGGAGAGATCAGAATATAGAACAAAATATCAGGGAAAACAGGAATCAGATACATCATAGAATTTTTTTTTTTAAACTCAGATGGCAATGGGCTGGTCACCTTCCAAGAATGGCAGACAAAGGGTGGACATTGTTAATTAAAACATGGATCTCCAGAAATAGCATGCGAAACGGAAGATTACATGATAGAAAATTGAGAGACGAACGGAATAAGTTCAGAAAATACTGGCTCTATGACAACAACGAATAATTGAGGTCTATGCCCAACAATGATGATGATGATGATAATGATGATGATGATGACGATGATGATGATGATTGGAATATATCGGAACAATAATAACGCAGTGCATATAGACTTTCATCCTACATTGCAAATCTGAGGCTTTCTTCCAACTGAAATTTCGGTGAGTTTCACCCCTGGGTATGTAGTTCAGCTGTTTCAACAGCCACCGATGCTTAGCAAAAGAATCCTTGCCAGTGCCACTTATAAAAAAGCAAACGCCCCGAAGACACCAAATATTTTTGAGGCAACAAAGTCTAAAGCGTGTGAAGTATGAAGATGCCATCGGCTAGTTTTCGCGCCAACATATTGAATAATAATAATAATAATAATAATAATAATAATAATAATAATAATAATAATAATAATAATAATAATAATAATAATAATAATAATAGTAAGCTGGGAAAATACTAGGATCTGGCAAAGGAGCCTAGGAATGTGTAACACATAAAAGTTAGGGTAGTATCAGTAATGGTTACAGACAGAGAAGGTGAGATTGGAGGAACTATAAGATGAGAAAAAGGTATTAAGAAAAGAGATTGACGTTTTATAGACCAACGCACCAATGGGGGACTGCATCAATACTGAGGGAAGTGTAGGGGATAAGAATCAAGAAAAATGTTAGCAGTGGCCAAACAGCAAAAAAATAAATCATGGTGAATCTTGGACAAACCACAGCGCTGATGTGATACGTAAGTAAGATATGAGGAGAGGGTTAGAGACCTGAAGAATCTTACTCACTCAGCATTCAGCGATAACCCCGGGAAACTGGTGTGAAACTGTAAACCACAGATCTGTTTTTGACAGTGAGAGTGTGGAAAGGAAGGGTCAAGACAAACTATCTCTTAGTCTGCATCGGTATAAAAATATAAGTAAATTTATCCTGAAGGGATCCTCAGTTATGATTTTAGGAAAGAGTTCTTCCGCAGTATTGATCAAATACAACCAACGGAAAGGTATGCATTGATAGTTAGAAACTTCACATTAGCAGTGAATACCTACCTGTTGCAAATACACAATCTAACTATATAAACACCCAACTTTTTAAACACTTTCATTTCTTGATAAAGCTCAAAGTGAGCGAAACGATTGAAAAATCGTAATCTGTTTCAGATAGCCTTCCAACATTATCCTTCTATCTCGAATGCAGAACAGTATGAGATAAATAGAAAGAGAGGGGAATAGAGAGACATAGTTTGCGTATTTCATCATTTTAATTTTTGAAATATCAAATACCCATCGGAATATACATTTATATGTCTGAATTTTTATAAAAATGATCTTTTGAGATAACGAAATACTGATTTCCTTTCAGTAAAAGATTTGATATCAGCAAAATTATGACTTTTAAAGTGGAAGACTCCGTAGCCACTGACAATGAAACAAAAAAACCCACTGATCACTATATAATTACATCGTATAACCATATGAAGGTATTAAACCATTGATATTGGGAATTCCAATGACTAACAACATCCAGCAAAATTATCTTTAACTACACAGCATGCGTCCTGAACCGTTTTTCTTACGTTTAGCAAATATTTCAATGCGTTAAGCCTATTCCATTTGTGTGTTGCAAAATATAAAGATTTGATATCCTCTTGGGTTTATTACACTGCCTACTTGCATACATTACAATTCTAAAGAAAAGCAGTTATTCTGTTGACCAAAGCTGGGAATAAAAAGGCGTAACCCTTTATCTTCACTCGCTCAAGCTGTTTTTAGATACAAAATACTGTATGTATACAGCATGGAGACGAGACCCCATGAATTCAATCGTCAGCTCAACAATGTTTCTTTGGATGTGAAGGTTAGGTGCCTTGGATTAAATGTTGAGCTGTTTTTATCGTCCACATTTCCAAATACTTCCAAAAACATATAGAATAATAAATGTCATAATAGTATAAGTATCCACTACCCAACAAAATTATCAAATGTCGCTCCATAAAAAGGTGGAACCGATATCTGCCACCATCAAAGAATGAAGATAGAGGCTTTTCGGCTATAGTCTGTAAACAAAACCCTGTACACAGACTAGATATATGTGTGGCAATAAAATTCATTTTCTAAGAAGAGTGTCAGAGTTTTAGATGAATACCTAAAACAATTTCACAAGTAATACTAAACCCACAAACATTACTCTAATCGCCACCTGGAGATGAACATAGCAACATCTACAAAACTACTTCGAATTTAAGCAAAGGACTGACAAAGCTGGACGATACTAGTAAAAACATCACAAAAGATATTTAAGTGTCGTACATGAAAATATCATTGACTATTTCTCCACATCTCATATTTTTGAAAACTGGAAACGTTGAAGGAATACAATATAAACAGTTTAGTGTGTGAGACACAGGGTGAAATCAATAAAACCAAAGCTTACAAAAATGCCAACTTATAACACACCTAAGAGAATTCAGAATCTAAGTGGAAACAAATCAAAGAACTGGTTGATTGAATCGCACGAACTTGAGAGGTAGCATCTCTCTTAAAAATGTATTATGTAAATGATATTGACAACTTTTTCACATCTTTTCCAAAACATGTATGATGGAAGAGATACAAGATGAACCGTTTATTAACATAGAAAAACAAGCAGAACCAGGACTTACAAATTGCTAACTTATAATATACTCACAAGAAATTATAATGAAATAAATATTAGGATGGCTATTAGAAGTCTTTTCGAACGAATGCAATCCCGGTAGTGGTGCACAAACTGAAAGAAAAATGGAAGAGAAAAATCCATTTAGCGATACTGGAAATAATTCAATGATCCCTTAATATTATCAACACTGGAGACACATATTTGAGGAATGGAAAAGGATCTAAATCGACAACAGTAGACTTTGAAACTTGAAAAAATACATAAAATCTAAATAATGCCAATACAAGACTCAAAAAGAGGTAAAAATTAAATAGAAAAAAATCAATTGAAATAACTGGACATCAAAACCTGAAAAAGATTTTTCAACTTTTAAAAATTGTCAACACTTGACAAATTTGAAAAAAACTAGAAAATCTAAATCTGCAACTTTGGAAAACATATCAAAGAGTAAACGGAATCAATCAAGTAAGCTGGAGAGCTATCGTCTTCTGTTGATGACGGAGCATGACTCCAATGACCAAATAAGTATTGTTTATAATGTTGATCATTATATAAAGTCAGGATAGGACTTTTGTCCTCATTGTGGTTCAATTTTTGAACACTTCGGCCGTTATACTCTACGGTCGTTTTCAGGTAAAGAGTTGACGTATATTTTGAACATCAAGGCGAGGAGTTATTCTCTCGGTGATCACTTGGAACGTAAGCATTCCCCTCTCTAACATAAGTTGAGGCTGAATTTTAGGACACTGACCCTATTGTTGGTTGTACTGGGGTCAGAAATTCGTAGTTGTCTGCAGTTGATACCATGGGGTGCTTGAGGCAGGTTAGGTCCTCCTTCACCTGACATGATTGGTTGTGATAGCTGCAAATTTTCGTTTGAAAGCAAGGGAGGTAACGCATGTCAGTGTCCCTGTGGAATGCGTACTTTCAAGGCGATCACTGAGACGGGCCTACCCTGTGTTAATGCACCATTCATCACGTGCCGTAACGTAAAACAAAACGTTGTCTTTAAAACATGGAACATTCAGACAAACCTCCACATAATGATGCTTCTCAAAAACTGAACAAAAATCCAGATAAAAATGTTCATGATATTCCGCTGCCTAAGTTTTTGGTGCCAGGCAATACTCCAAATACTTATGCATACTTATTTTACGATTTCACGTTGTAAAATCATGCTAAGTACTATCAGAAACCATCATTCAGAACTTTCTCTATAACTGTCAACAAGGGTGTCTTCAGTTTCTACGTTAGTCCGTCTAGTTGACCGGCAATCTATGTATATATGTGTCACGTGGATAGATTGCATCAACAGAGCTACAGGTCTGAAATTTTAAACATTTGCCACTTGTGTCTATAGAATCTCTTTTCCAAGTTTATTCTGGGTGTCAATTATTAATGTAGGTTTATGCTGCATTGATACCTTGTTTGCTGTCTAACTGCATTCCTGTTTGTGTAATTTCCTTTTCATTCAACACCTTTTAGTCACCCTTCACAAGACAATAGATGGGACTCAATGATTACCTTTTTTTCGAATTTTCTAATTGATCACCCCAATACGGTATGATGGAAAAATACATTGATTTACATGGTCTGACAGACCCAACACGTCATTCCGATTGTAAAGACATTTATCTACACTGCAAAGTCTTTGGAAATGACATAGAACGACTACATTCTATAACAGAATTCTGGCTGCTTTCATTGCGTTTAACCTTGTAATGAAAAGTGAGATGAAACTCATTCTCTTACACGCTTCCCCCTTGAGGGTCGGAAAGACTGGAAAGTATTCAGAAAACAAATTACAGTGTCGTATCCTAAACAAAAATTGCAAGATACAACTTGATATAATAAGTTACTAATAATTAAGTCACTCAATGCTTTGTTATAATATGTTTACATCTGTTCGATCTAGAATACACTCAGAAACACAAACACACGTATATATATATATATATATATATATATATATATATATATATATATATATGAGGACAAAAATATAATGAACTAAGATAATGATTCTATTGGGAAGGAATAACAGACTGATATAGACTGATTGATAGAGATAAAGATAGAATACACACAAAAGGATTATTTTCCAATCGATTAACGTCTAAGAACCATGACGACCAACTGACGAACTGGACGGACTAAGCAAACACATCAGAATAGCGGATCAACGGAATTTCAAACGAACAGATTGCCAGATCCAACAGAATGTCAGATCAATCGTATAATAGAATCTGCCCCTGAGTCAAATATTCTCTTTGATTTGTCTCTTCGATTCTGTTTCCTACCCGATAACGTAATGGAAATTACCGTCCCCAGAGGAAACACTATCGCATATTAAAGAATTCTGGCAACAGAAAATCATCTGGCCAGATAAAACAATATGATTTATATTATGAGGTTGAGATAACATGTGAAGGCAGGAAAATAAAAAATATGGTTTGATATTATTACTACTATTATTGTTATTTTCAATCTCACACCAGTTGTCTGGTGGTAACTGCTGGACTTCGAGTGACAGCAAGTCCCCTCATGTCTCCAGCCCTTGTCTCCAAGTATTCATAAGTCGCAGTAATTCTGCGGTTTACAGTTTCTCACCGGTTGCCCAGTGGTCATTGCTGAAGGCTGAGTGACAATAAGTCTCCTCAGGTCTTCAATCAACATCTCCTCTGTCTTTCACCTATCATGTCATTTCCCTTCCTCTGTTGAGTCACTGTTGACAGTTAATATTACAGTCCTTAAATTTCAAGCACTTGCTTCAGTATCCATGCCGTTCCCAGTAGTGCAGTGGTCTGTACAGTCTTAATCCTTTCCTTAATCCCGATCTCCTCCAGTCTCACCCTCAGTGTTTTGGGACAGTTCCCAGTGCACCCACTATGACCGGCACTACCCTGGTTCTAATAGTATCATTATTATTTTTGTTGTTGTTGTTATTGTTGCTGTTGTTGTTGCTTTTGTTGTTGTTATTGTTGTTGCTGTTGTTGTTCTTCTTCTTCTTCTTCTTCTTCTTCTTCTTCTTCTTCTTCTTCTTCTTCTTCTTCTTCTTCTTCTTCTATGTAGGAACTTGACTATCCGTGATTAATTACTCGTTTCATCTCTACTGTCTTCACACATCAATAAATCTAGTTGATTTATTTGTTTTAACATGTTTTTGAATTCTATTACCCCTTTCACCTTTTGATGTTTCTCCAACTACAAAGTGGGTAAAGATGGTCAGGAGTCAATCGCTGTCCACAGGAATTGAAGCGAACTATTTTACGAAAATAAAATTTGAATTCTCCTCTATCCCTCAACTTACCCCATTCCGCAACATCCAGCTTTGCAACGAAAGTAAAGATAGAAGAAGGTATCAAGCTTCCATAAGAGTAGAGAAACTCAACCTTCTGTGAAACAGTCATCTATTCATAATTTCTTCCCATAAGTCCGGAGCTTTAGAATTGTTATGGTAATAATAGATCTCAGGAATAGACAGAAAGTAAAAATAAGGGAAGATAATCGTAAGATTTATTGCCAAAGTTTAATTTGTCTGTGTGTGATATTTTACTTAAAACAATTACATTCTATTGAATTATGTTGACAAAATTACGTACTCTAATTGCCGAATTACAAATGCCAGACGAAAGATATCGTAATTGTAAACCCCTGTTGGACCTCTACAGGCCCGGTCAGTTGCTGTTCTTATAATTATCATTATCATCATTTGCATTTTTGCACTATCTGCCTTATAGTCACTGTTGGACAATAAGTGACTGCAGGTTTCCTTAAGTCTCGGACACTCTTCTTGACAGATCCACAGACCACATCATTGCAGTGGATTACAGTTTCAAGCCTGTTGTCCGGTGATTATCGCTGATTTTTGGGTGACAGGAAGTCTCCTCAAGTCTCCAGCCCTCCCCTTATGTCGTCCCTACCTACCATTGCAGCACTGCATTTATACCGTCCTTAAGAAACCTTTTCCTTGGCCATTAGGCCATTGCTATCAGTTAGTGTTCGTAGATCTCATATCTTGGGCACTTTCTCCAGTATTCGTGCAGTCCTCAGTAGTGCTGTGGCTTGTATATTTCCAATCATTCCTCCTATGTGCAATTCCCCCAATCTTGATTTTTTATTTTTTTTATTATTAATATTATTTTTATCATTATTTACATTTTAACACCAGTTTCCAGGATCCTGATACCACTTTTCAATATGGTCAAATCACCTTTGTTTACTCACTTCCCAGTGTATCATTGTTGGTACTCTATTGTGTCCGTGTTTACACTTATTTTGGGCTAGTTGAATATATTTCCTAGTTATATGGTTCACGGTCCCATATCTTTCGACACGCAGGCTACACTTGCTGTTTGGCTGAGTTCTGTCCATTTTTGTTTTCATATAGTTTTTTTTCTGATGCATTTGTTTTTAGCTGCTATGATGAGCAATTCTGTTTCTCTCTTCAGGTTCCTTTTTCGTAGCCATCTCCATGATCTCTCGTCTGCAACATCTTGTATTCGTTTTTTAAATTCTTTTTAGAATGGTATTATTATTATCATCATTATTATTATTATTATTAGTAGTAGTAGTAGTAGTAGTAGTAGTAGTAGTAGTAGTAGTAGTAGTAGTTGCAATCTCACACCAGTTGCCTGGTGGTAACCGCTGGAGTTTGAGTGACAGCAAGTCTCCTCAAGTCTCCAGCCCTCCTCTCCTAGTACTCATAGGTCGCAGTAATGCTGCAATTCACAGTTTCACACTGGTTGCCCAGTGGTTATCACTGAAGGCTGAGTGACAATAAGTCTCCTCAGGTCTTCAGCTAACGTTTCTTCTCTCTTTCGCCTATCATGTCAGTGCTACAATTTGAGTTTCCACTTTCATTTCCCTCACTCTGTTTGGTCACTATTGACAGTTAGCGTTTTAGTCCTTATATTTCTAGCACTTTCCTCAATATCTGTGCAATTCCCAGTAGTGCTGTGGTCTGTACAGTCTCAACACTACCCCTAATCCCAATCTCCTCCAATCTCAGCCTCAGAGAAGGTTCCTTGAGCGCCTACTATGACCGGTACTTCCCTGGCTTTCATGTTCGACATCTTCCTCAATTTTCTCGCTAGGTCCGGGTATTTTACCCGTTTTTTACTCTCCTTTTTCTTTACTCTATGGTCTGCAGGTACAGCCATGTCTACTATTTGACAGGCCTTCTTTTTCTTGTCTACAATTACTAAGTCCAGTCTTTTTGCCTGGATGAGGTGGTCAGTTTGGACGTCAGAGTCCCAGAGTAGTTTGTGGTTGTCATTCTCCAAAACTGCCTCTGGTTTGTGCTGATACCACTTTTCCACATGGTTGAATCCCATTTGTTTACTTAGTTCCCAGTGTATCATCGTTGCTACTCTATCGTGTCTATGCTTATACTCCTTCTGGGCGAGTTGACTACATTCACTAGTTATGTGGTTTACTGTCTCTTCTCTTTCACCGCACATGCGGCATTTGCTGTTTGTCTGTGTTCTGTCGATTTTTGTTTTTATGTAGTTTGTCGTGATGCTTCTGTTTTGGGCTGCCATGATGAGCGATTCCGTTTCATTATCTGAATTTCACATATGTTTCCATGCACTTACTGGTGGAGACTGAGTGACTTTATACTGACTTCATGATGACAATAATGATCATCGTCAGCACTGGTGATGATGTTGTTGTTGATGTTGTGGTTGTTGCTGTTATTTATAAGAAATCCTTCGCAGAGAGTTACTGGGAGTTGAGGGCCTTCTTTTCTCAAAAGACTTCCTTCAATTAAAGTGCACCCTTTTTTTCCTTCTCAAACCTAATCCCTCTTTGTTTGATTTCAAAACAAATTGTACACAAAATCATCCCAGTGGGTAATAATAACAAATACTTTGGTTATGTCCTCAAAACTATCACGACATCTCATGGGTATGTGTCCTGAAGATTATAATCAATAATTGGAATTATGACATTATGAGTTAAATTTCATATAACCATTATCAATAGCATTATTTGATGTTATGGCAGGATTATCAGAAGAGTTATGATATAGTTGTTCTAGACAACAGGTTATCGATGTTTTGATTGGCATTAAGAGGCCATAAGATATTATAAAAACAATACGGTAGAAATATTGAACAATAATCATATGAGCCCTACTTCATCCCAAGTTGTTTTAATGTGTGCTGATCAAACATGAAGACTCAAGAGTTTGTATGAAGTTACGTTTATTGTAATGTCATTTGAAGAAGAAGATAAATGAATAACTGACACCATCTCCTTTGAGCACTAACACACAAAGAAATAAATGATTAAAGAGAGGAATTTCCATAAAAGCTTATTATTTGTTTAGACAAGACAAGAAGACTAAATTCAATTCTTCTCAACTCATTTCGAGCTGCATTAACGAGTCATGATCAGACACGAGATCTTCATTTTTTTTCGTTATAATATCTTCTGTTTGCCTTAATAGAAAAGTAAAACAAGCCATGAAATCATTTTATTTGAGTGCAAACAAATATATAAACGGAATCAACAGAACGATTTGTATACAAGCTCATTATATGGTTAGATAAATACGAATGGTGATATTTGAAGAGTGGATTTAATTGTAATATCAAGGACCAAAATGAAGAGGAAAATACAGTATCATTAACGATATAGTTGTGGATGACAATTATTTAGATTGGGTTGCATGAAACTTTTGCAAGGATAAAAACACTTGCCCTTTGCATAAATGAATCATGGAAGCCTCAAGTGAGGATTACAACTCATAATCTAAAAGAATATGTAACAAAATGGTAATTTTAGCTAAAATTATCCAAACAATATAGATCTTTCATCAAAAATTATTTTAAAATGACCAGTACGATATTTGGACAATATTTGCCAAACGTTTTGGCATTATTTGTTTGTTTGAGGTGATCTTGGCACTTTTTTAAAAGAAAAAAAAAGAAAAAACTGAAGAAAAATGTTTTTACATGTTGCCTAAGGGTGTTTCTAGTAAACTTCCGATATTGTATTCAAAAAAATGTTATCAGAGTGCCTGGAGACGGACACATAGAAGTCTTAAGAGTGATGAGAATGTTTGCTGGTTGGTCAAGTTTGCCACTTGTAAGGCTACGGTGATTTGATATGATTTTCTTTATACTTTGATGTGAACAAATATTGCGCATTCTCGTTACTTCCCAGGACAATCTCAGTATCTAAAGCATCGCCGAGCCAGTATTCTCTGAAAATGTTAAGCTCACCGCGCCATTTTACTTTCCGTCGGCCACAATTCCGCATATGATCTTCTGGGATTCATGTTATGAGTCAAGATACCAATTGGATGTTCGTCATTCTTGCAACATGTCCTGCAAATTGCTATTTTCATTATTGCAATGGCTTCTATGATATTCCTTACATCTATCTCCTCTCGTCTACAGTTTTGTCTAATTAGACATTTGTTTCGTCCGCTTCTAAATGAAACTACCCTTCTTATATGTCGCATAGTAATGAGCAGTCTGCATGTATTTGCAAGAATATCTTCTCCACTCTATGTTTTCTTCATTTTCTTTCTATTTTTCTTTCTTCTTCCGTTCTTTTTTCTTTGTTTCTTCCTTTCCATGTTTCCATTCAATTCAATTTTCATCGAACATTTTTTTTCTATTTTTGTTCCTTCCTCTATTTATCTTTTATTTGTTTCGTTGCTTTTTGACATTCTTATGATTCATTCTTCTTTTTTTTTTTTTTTCCTTGGGCTTCATCTCATCTCCATTTATTTCGATTAAAAAATGTAACTCTCCAGATATAAGTCGACATCATGATCTACTTAGGTGCAGTATTTTCTACCAACAACTGCACACATAGATAGATAGATAGATAGATAGATACTTTCATACATACATACATACATACATACATACATACATAAGTTTGGTTAGTCAGGATATGATTCATTGATCATCTTTATTTTCTAATTTTACAGTTGATCATCCCCAACTCGGTATGCATCTAAGAATCTATGGGCACGTAACATTTTCTATTGAATGTCTATACATGTTAGTGTGAATTGATGAACCTTGGAAGGAGACCCAAACCAATGGCTACAATGATTTATTTGATGGTGTTTAATCTTACAAGTGGAGTCCAAATTCGTTATCTGATCTCAATAGGTGGATTTGACAGTCCCATAGTTTGACTTGAATATCAATCATGGCCTTGAACTGAATTCAGGGCCGGTAGAGAATGGTGAATTACGATTGTTGACGGCATTCTTGATGATTTACATGGCAACAATCGGGTCCTGTGATAATAGCGATACTGTATTGGTGGTGTTCGTCATGATGGTAGTAGCAATTTGGAATTGTCGGAAGTAGTAATGATTACTTGTCTGAAATGTCATTCAGGGTCGGGAACGGCTCTATTACTTTATTAGTAAACGTAATTGAATACGCAAGCAGAAAGCTTTGTGAAGAGTTTTGAAAAAGAAAATGAATGAATGATCAAAGAGGAAATGACTCAGTTGGAAAAAGATACAAATAATGAATTATAACAGTACAGGAAAAAGGAATGAATGGCAGAAATCGAAAGAAAAAGAGAGAGAAAGGAAAAAATGTTGAAAGATGGAGAATACAGGATAAGAGAGGAGGATCAAGCAAGACTATGGAAGATAAGAAAGTCGGCTCTCAGAGATAGATTTGACAACTTGAGCGATGATTTTGAGAAGTAGTATTCAAAATGTGTTCAACGCGACTTAAGGTATCTGCGTGACCTTTCAAGGCATTCCACAAGATAAATTGACAATTTTGCGATATATTTATTAATTCCAAATTCCATAAATGATCCCTTCACAGCTTTAATGTACATGCTGCATGCTTCTCAGTTTACAAGTTTTTTTCTCGATTAGGTTCCATGTTTCAGCTCGATAAATGACTATTGGGAGGATGTATGGGTTGTATACCCTACTCTTTAATATCATTGGGATCGACTTGTTTTTGAAGGTTGCCCTGCCGATGACTCACCATCGTACGATAGAGATTCGTTGTTTTAGGTAGATATAGCGGTCTACTTTCCCCAGTTTTGCATCTTTGATTTTGATAGTTATATCCTTATTCTCGATGTGATTGTTGCACATGCTTTGATTTTTACTAAAGTTCAAATGCAGGCCGACTTTTTTGCTTCTTTTGTTTAGATCATCTAAAATTAGTTGGAAGTCGTATAGGTTCTCTGCAAAAAAGTACGATGTCGTCTGCAAATCTTTGGTTGCTCAGATATTCGCCGTCAATTTTGATTCTTCTATTCTCCCAATCCAGGCTTCGGAAGATGATCTCAAATTTGGCTGTGAAGAGTTAACAAGCATGGATGAAGCCATACAAAAAAAAAACCTGAAGGATTTATTTGGCATACACTCACTTAACAAACTACGACTAAAAACATACTTCAGGGCCGATTTTCGGAAGAAAAAGTTCTAACAAGATATCCATATAGCGTCAATCCGCATGGCATGTACGTGTGTAATATACATAACCAGCTGAGTGGACCCGAAAACTGATGGGGCTTATGTTGATAGTTTTGGTTGACGGTTTCTAATTTGTTGTTAATCAGATTTGTTCAATTGTCAATTGATTTATTGAGGCATTATCTCCAACAGACTTAAACAGAATTGCACATCAACGATATACCCAGGAAATATACATTATGTTTCACAGAAACTACTCTTTCTCTCTCTCTCTCTCTCTCTCTCTGTGAAATGAATTATGTATAGACATGTATGTCAACTGAATGAATGGAGGAGGACACACATTTACAGACATAAAGGGACACTGAAAAGTAGAAATTGTGAGAGAGAAATGAAATACATGTATGTATCTGCTTTACTTCTCTGCTTATAGTTACACAATCTCTCATTCCTTCTCTCTCTCTCTTTCTCTCTCTCTCTCTCTCTCTCTCTCTCTCTCTCTCCCTTCACAGGAGCGTGTATGGATATATACACGTATTCATCTTACCAAAGTAATCACCAACTAGATCATCGGTGCACTTGATGGAAACCAACCACGGGAACAAGCTAGCTTCAGAAGAAGCTACTTAACCATCGACCATCTCATTTTGGTAAATTAACTAAAAAGAAAGGCAGCAGAATATGTCCCTTGCTGTAGTATTTGCTGAGATCTGGAAACATTCCAGTCAGTGGAAATTCTTAAGGTTATTGTTACCGTCATTCATCAAGATGCACACCCCGTACATGCCAGAGATTTGCCGTAGAAAAGTTCCTAATCAGTGTACACAAAGAATCTACTTGAAAAATTTGATAATACAGTGTAATACCAGCTCCTCTGAACTCCTCACTGCCATTCTCGAGAAAATCTCTCGTAGCTTAGATTAGGAATATTGATTCTGATTCCAAATGTTATATTTCCTGTTTTGAGTCATTTAGAGGGACAAATGCTTAAGCAACCCAGATTTGCAGATGGCATCGTCGTTTTTGCTTAGAACATCCATGAGTAATCAATGCTAGACGAACTGATTGAAAAAACAATAAAATCAGTCTCCAATTACACTTCACAAAGAGAAATGTCGTGCACACCGACTATATTGAAGGCAAAAGCACATCGATCAAAATCGGAATTTTAGACCCAGAAAAAGTAGACTACAACATCTACCTAGGGCAGCAAATCTTGAAATGATCCCCAAAAGAAGAAATGTAGCAAATAATCACTCCAGGATGACGAGGTTTCAACTGAACAAACAAACTTAAAGAAGAGAATAGCCCAAGCAGTCCTAACCAGTATATTCTCATAATAGCAATCCATGGAGCTGAAAAATTGATCCAAACCAGAAGATTGGTCTTCATACAGATGGACCTGCAACATGCACAATAGAAAAGCATGCTCAACATAAAAGGGGGGATCATTAAGTATCACAGAACCTTAAAGAGAGAAACAGGGTAAACGATATCAAAGGATCCATTAAAAAACTCAAACGCCAACGGGCTGCTTATGTTGTAAGAGATATCGACAAGTGTTGGACATCAGGACTCAGAACGTGGTTCTCCAGAGATCTCACGTGAAATTGTGTCGATTACATATTATTACAATATCAGTAGAGCAAACAATTAAGGGGGAATGGGACTGCTGCAGGAATCAGACGCTGCGTTGAAGCAGATACCTTATCGGTCTCAGGTTCGATTCCTTTCATTGCTCTTTCTATTCACACCGTTTAGGCCGAATGACTTATTCTCTGTGTAACAGCAGGAAGTCATTCCAAATACATTTTCAAATAATAAAACGTATTCATGAATAATGATACGTAAGATTAAACATCGATTTTCTTAATAATGTAATCGTCTGCGTTTGGGGGAAAAAACTATTGCCGGCATGGACCGGAAACAAGCAAAATGTAAAATAGTGGTAATAGAGTGGCTATTTTAGCCTTCGTCTTCCTGTCGGTCCGTTTTGCTAAATATCCAATAGTGATGCTACGTTGAAACAGCTAATTCATCCTTCTCAGTTTCGAATCCTGCAGCAGCCAAACTATTTTTTAATTTTTTTCTCTATGTAACATTCTATATACACTGCCTCAGCTGAGTGATACATTAGCAATGTAACATCATCATCATCATCATCATCATGAATTTTCCCCAAGATTCGCTACACTTCTTCCTCTTGAATCAGCCCATTACCTTTTCAATTTTTAATGGATTGAAGTATGTCTCTGACTCCTGTCTCTTCCTCGATGTATTGTGCAGTCTTGTGGTTTACGCTTTCATAAATATTCCGTCAGATTATATATATATATATATATATATATTTGTGTGGGTGTGTGTATGTGTGTGTGGGTGTGTGTGTGTGTGTCCAGAATGCAGTAAGCGCCATTCGAAAAATATGAATATATCTAATACAATTTGAAAATTGGAGTAGAATTCTCGAATATCTTTTCAATCTTTTTATTTCAATAAAACAAATAGTTCAAATCAAATAATTTGTTTTTTCTTTGATCAAACGCAATTATAGCATGGCGCTTATCACGTTTAGAAAAAAAGGCTTTCCACAAATAAGCATATATGATGGAACAACATAAAAGCTAAAAAAAAATTCTGCTCTTATTCTGCTGTTCCGCATTCTAAGGATAGATTACTTTTTAATCAAATAGGAATGCATACTTATAGGCAAAACTCTATGGTTTGAACGATAAATGAGCATTAACTCTCTCAAACTGAAAAAAGATTCATTGAATCTTGGGATTAATGGGGAGAAAGTATCGATTTGACATTAAAATTGTGATCTAGACTGATCTAATACAGGAACCTTTACTCCTTTTAAATGTAACGAATAATGAAAATCCAAGTTTAAATGTATCTTGGAAGGGTGTATGTAAACTTAAACTGTGTATATATATATATATATATATATATATATATATATATATATATATGTGTGTGTGTGTGTGTCTGTCTGTCTGTCTGTCTGTGTGTGTGTAAAATTTGGTTGACTATATATGTATTTGTGGTGTGTTTTTGAGAGAGAAAGAGAGAGAGAGAGAGACATATAGGGACAGATAGATAGATTAATAGTGAGAGTGGCATATGTGAGTTTTGGGAGTACTGGACACTGCTGTTCACCAGCGTTGAATCCAAACCATGTTTTTGCTTTTGATTTTTGCTCGTATGACAAGATAATTATACTGAAACCGACAATAGCCGCCCGGAGAGATCAATAAATCGATATTTCCAATTGTCTATTCACTGAGCTTTTCAAGTTTTGGTCAATTGAATGGGATTGGTCTTGTGAAGTGACGTTCAAAATGTTAGCGAAGATGGTGACCAAGTCTACTCTCAACATTCACATTGCTACCACTTCCCCAACCATGTCGCCGGGGTAGCATTAAACAATCGCAAAAACTACAACAACCACTGTGTCAACAAGATGGAATATCAATTGAATCACGGAAAGAGGTACAATGGGTCAAAGTACATATCATGCTATGAACAATTTGTCTAAGTTTCATGCAATATCTACCTGACGATAATACAAGTATTTACCTAGCTTCATTGATCCATGTACTATCGACATACTAGTCTGTTTACGAATATTATAGTAACTATATATATATATATATATATATATATATATATATATATATATGTATATATATGATTGTTTGTGCGTGTGTTTTGTTTTGTTTTTGTTTGTGTGTGTGTGTGTGTGTGCAAAAGCCAAAATAACAGCTTTAATCTCAGTCTATTCCCGTCTTACAGCATGACAGTAATGTATTAAGAAACGGATATGTATGATCCGACAGAATGAATGTAGATTTTGCTTTATTACATAAAATCTTATTTTAAAATGATCTCTTGTCATTTAATGGTTAATGTATCACTCATCCTAAACAACGTAAATAAAATAAATAAAAAAGATATTATTCTTTTTGTGTTCTTTGAGTTGAAAGATACATCAACTGTGTGATGCCAAGGGGTCATTTTAAAAACAATTCTATGTAATATAACTCAATTTATAATTCATTCTTTTGGATCACATTTTTTAATACCTAAGTATCGTGCTGAAAGAAGCGATTAGATCAAGATTGAACGAAATAAGATTTGGGTTGAGAGCATATATTTGGGTCTTTGCATTATTAGCATCTTTTTAGTTCAAATATTAAGAGCTTAGCTACATGCACACATATATGCGCATGTGCATGTAGCTAAGCTCATATGTGTGCGTGTGTGTGTGTTTGTGTGTGCTAGTACGTGTGTGTGTGTTGTGATAGACATTATGGAAACATGAGAGTGTGGAATATAGATCGTATTCATTCCCGTTACATGTCTCAAAGGACTGTTTTCTCTCGTCGTTAAATGATTAACACAAACACTCTTTTTCCTCTTTTTCGCCAGTAAGAGATAGAAATTTTAAAAATACCAAGGATAATCATGGATTATCTGCCTTTTCCCTCGAAATCTTATTTATCGCAAAATTTCATCAATTTTTCCCATTCGACAACAAGACAAAAAATAGTCTCTCAAAATATGTAACCAGAATTCAATTGATTTTACATGCTTTTTCATTTTTAAATCGTGTATTACATTCACCTGGATGTCGGACAGATTCTATCCATTTCAAGACTATATATATATATATATATATATATATATATATATATGTTTCATCCACAGACGGATGTTTCGTTGTATTACAACTCTTTGGTGTGGCTATGGACTATCCAATACCTGATCAATTACCACGAGGCTGGATCGACATCTTTATTTCAGACCCAAAAGCTGGCATTTTATCCACGCCCTACGCAGGACTGAACAAAATACGTATGTGTGTGCGTGTGTATGTTTTCTTTTGTTCTCATATTTATGTCAATTTTCAACTTGTGTCCTATGTTGGAGAGAGAATACAAAGCTGACCAATCGTAGTGAATGTCATGATCATTCATGAAAATGGTCATCTTTATCAGTACTGGCCAAATCCCACGCTGAAACTGATTCTCTTAATCTTTTTTGAAAAAAAATGGAACAAAAAAACTATGTCAACATAGAAACTGTGGCTTTGTCTCAATAAACACTCTGCGGGCAGTTAGTGAATTATGTTGGAATCCGTTGATTTCTTAAATTAAGACTGATCTTCATAGTGAACAATTTGAACAAGAGGAGATGAAACTCTATACCAATAATCGTCACTTTTGTCAATAGAAAAACATGTCAATCTTCAGAGTGACTTTGAAAGATGAAATTTCCTATAATAGACAAATCATCAGGTCGAAATAGTTCACTTCATCTTAGTATCTGAACCGTCTAAGCGCTTAAATTTTTCATTTCTAGTCGCTTAAGTCACAGCAACACTGTTTGGGGGCAAAACCCAAATTCAAAATTATTTGATTTTCATCCAATGTTATATCAATTTGCTTGCAAAAAAGAGGCCAATTTCAGGAAAAATAAGTGTTTTGTCGTGCATAAAGATTATATATATTTATACGTATGAAATTGCTTCTAAAATTTCATAATAATGGTTGAATAATTGTTTTCAAGAAAGTGAAACGAAATGCAGCAAAACAAATGAAAATGAATCCATCATTTTCATCGTACATCATTAGATCACTGATTATTGTGCATGACATCAGTAGTTTTCAATTATTGTCAGCTGTCATCCATTTATGTTGTTAAAAAAAATAACGTCAAAATTCATTAGTAAGTGTTTTACAAATGAAAGAAGAACATGATGGCTAATTCAACATTGTCTTCATGTAGCAAAGAAAGTTGAAAAATAAAAGAGTAGCTCACGAGTGGATTTAGTCTTCTGGTTTCAAACTGGATGTCAAAGAACACTGTATGTTTATGTACTTTAAACCTCTTTACACTTGGAAGGGACAGTTTTGATTATATACAACGTTTAGTGACTCCAGTTTTTCGCCGGAAACCGAAATATTAATACTAAAATATTAGTAAATGCTATGATTTACCTCCATCGTAATTATTGTTGCTTTTTATTGTAAGAACAAAAAAGACTAGGGTGAATATTTGACGTTGTTTGATTGGGTTTTATATTCGTGTTTCTCATAAAACTAAACTGAACAATTGCTTCTTATCATTCAATTGTAAACAAGAAATAATTCATCTGTTAACTATGCTCATCTATGACTGACACATTCAAAAAAAGTGTAAATGAAGTAGAAAAAATTTTTGAAATCTTCTATAATAAAACAAAAGGAAACAGCAGCCATTCAAATAATTACAAAACAAAACGTATTTATCTAATGAGTAACGATTCCCACCTTCATGACAACTTTTTTGACCAACAGATTTCGACATGGAGTCTTATATTTCTTAGTGTTTCTTTTTTGTTTTTTTATCTGCACTTTTAAATTCTTTGCTGAAATTCCAACATCTTAAACGCACATTTCTGACTAATCACAATAATAAAGTCCACTCTGTAAGAGTTTGACAGTAAGGAATGCCAAACCTTTTTCTTTGAAATTAGTTCTAAGAGCATCCCCACGGTTTCTTATCCTTCCTCCTCTCTTCTCAAAACAGTAACCAACAACTAAAATTTTTGGACACCAATGGATTTCAAACTCGAATAAAATTCAATGACTTGTACAAATGACCCGGAGCTACCTCCAATTATTGAATAGATGACAATACCTTTGAAATCCACAAGTAATTTACATTTACCTTTTGAAGACATTGGCTGAACAGTTTCAAATTTTTTTTTAAAATTACTATACCAGAAAACTATAGCTGAAAAGATTTGCCTTCGTTTGGTTTCCATATATATATATATATATATATATATATATATATATATATATATATATATATATATATATATATATATATATATAAAGGAGCTGATTTCATCTGATACCCTCCGGAGAATGAATCGTCAGGAAGTGATGTAAACTTAAAAAATTCGTCTTTGAAACTGTTGGAAATACAGTGGTTTGTTTAATCTGTATTCGTGAGATATTATAAGTATTTGCTCAGTATGTGTCCCTTAATTACAGCGATTTGAAAAAAAGTAACACTCATCTCTCGTTGGTTTTGTTTATTTTTTTGTTGCTTTTTTTTCAGAAGCAAGTATGATTAAACGTTGTGATTTTGACTCCATGCAATTAGGACAAAGTAGAACATATAACATCATATTAAATCCTATTTAATGTAAAAATCGATGGAGAGGGAAAGCAATTTCTCCAAAATATATCCATCCATCCATCCATCCATCCATCTCTCTCTCTCTCTCTCTCTCTCTCTCTCTCTCTCTCTCTCTCTCTCTCTCTCTCTCTTTAAATATATATATATATATATATATATATATATATATATATATATATATATATTTGAATCTGGTAAAATCTAACATGTTGCTCGAAGTAATATGGTGATAAAAAAAAATTTCTGATTCCTGACCCAATCAAGTAGACAGTTTTAAAGATGTTTATATTTTTGCTGTAGCAATATGTTCTGGTGGAAATTTCTACGTGTTTGTTGATCGGAGAGTGAAGATGTTACATTTGATAGTTGTACGAGCAATTGCTCAGATAATTTTCATATTTTAGGTCTCGGGATTTGAGCGGTCCATCGAGTCCTACTACGAAGAAATGAAGTCAAGTGTTTTTTATCATACAACCCTGATGCTATCTCAAACATCTTTCTTTGTCACCTCTGATGCAACAATAATATAGCGTTAGTAGCTTTAATGTTCATAGATTTGTTAGTTGCTAAATAGCCCTACTTTGAATAGGCTCTGGCTGATCTAAATGTTCTATCTCATAAGGAAAATACACTGAACTTTGACAACAAGGTTTAGATTATTAGAATGCTACATCAGGTCGATCTTGATGTTTGCTTCCCAAACATGGACTTTAACACTTGGAATCCATAGAAACAGAGGAGCAGAACAAATGTGCTTTCTCAGAAGAATGCGGAAAATATGTAGGAATAGAATAACAAATGAGACAGAAGTCCAACACGCTCAAACGAAAATATCATTATTGAGAACTTTATATGAGAGAAAGATTGAATGCTCCGGCCATGTCATCGGGAGAAAGAAAATTGAATGCCTCCCATTGCAAATCTGTATGCATACGAAGCACAGAAAGGAAAAACAAAGAAGGAAAAAAGATCACTGGCACTGCGTTGGATTGTTCGATGTGGAGATCCATGATCACTGGAGCGAGCTTTGCGCGGGACACATGAAGAAATGGGAGCATTCAATCGTGTGCGAAACATTGGGCAGAAAAAACAGGTGAAGAGCCATGACTAAAGTGAATAAACAAACGCTAGCGTTCATTCGAAATTCAATCCAGAATGAAGAGCAATTCATTATGCAAATCGTGATTTTGAGAAAATATCATTACTCAACCTTAAAGTTCGAAAAAATCTGACGAATCCTTACTAATGGGAATCGAATACACTCAAATAGGTTCAATTTTCTCCATGGTTATTCTTTTCTAAGAAGTATATCGTAATCCAATCCCAAATATAAGTGTAAAAACAGTATATATTTATATATATATAAATTTTGACTAAATAATTTCGGCCAGCACCAGAATCTCTGAAACCATTGCCCCAACCTTGGAAAGACAAGAATGGTGAAACGAATTATTTTTCCCCGAGTATAATCTACTCTGATCTATTCCCAATCATCAAACGCCCTGGAACTTTCCAGTTAGCCCTGCCAATAGCAAAATTAGTCCTTAGTCGGCAGGGAACATCAACGCTTCTCGACACAAGTTAGTCTTGCATCACAGGTATGGTTCTTCCAACTTTTTTTTCCTTATTAATAAAACATAACATTCCACCATGAAAATCTACAATGGAACTTTGAGAAATCAATTATTATTCAAAACTCTTTCCATAATGACGTCATTAATAACAGGAAAATCCATGAATACCAAATCACAACTAGCTCCAAGTGTTTGGCTTTTTTTTATTCTAAATTGTCATTTTCCTCTTCAATATATATACATATGTATATATATGTATATATTATCGGATGATTTTATGTCTGTAATTACAACACACAGACACTAAATTTGTCCAAAGAGGTTTCATTAGTTCCCAAAGTTGCCAAGATGGCCATGTGTGTATATATCAGGTTACAAGCCGTATAAATGTGGGTATAACGCTGAATATGAGGAATCCAAAAGTAATATGGAAATTCAAAAATTAGGAAAATGGATGGTTTTCATACCAGTTAGATGTTTTGGGGGCCTCGTTTCTCTTGTTGTCAAATGTTAATTAGGGGTAAAACATCAAATTTGCCAGAAACAAGGTTTGGAAAGGGTTTGGGACATGAAGCATGATTTTTTATTGCTTTTGTTATAAATTTTTATCATATTCTAGCAAAAGAAGGTAAGTTTCTTCGTTCGAATCATCTGTGTACGGGAAGCGTAGAGGAGAATAGTTTTGTGTGTGTCTACTTCAGCTCCTCTCAGAACAATCCAACAAACGGGTGGCACTCCACCATAGCTTTCTCCAATCAGTCCAGAAAAAGAACAACCTTGGACTCCCTCTTTTATCAGTGCTATGTTGGTTTGCCATAGAGTTGGGTTGGCCCTGGGAGGCGGCTTTTCCTTAAAAATCCAATGATAATTCAAGCGCCCATGGTTTATTATACTCAATGATGTGGACAACTCACTCTCTCTCTGTCTCTCTCTACACACACACACACACACACACTATATATATATATATATATATATATATATATATATATATATATATATATATACATACCTTAACTTCATGAGTAAAAAGTTGTATGTATCGAAGACTCTATGAAATAAATCCATTACATTTCAGAAGTGGCTTTATATCATTGATGTATTACCATATTATATATACCGCTAGCCTGATTTGTACTGCATATACTGTGTGTGTGTATATATATATATATATATATATATATATATATGATTTATGAATTTTCGCATATGCTTATGTATTCATTATTTATGATTTATATGCACAATTACATAAAATTTAAGTGCATAAAAATATCAGCGTAAGCAGATTGACGTATGCACTAGACATGAGTCCAGTCAGTTCAAATGCTAGAGATAATTTCACTTTTCATCGATTTGCAAAAGTGTTTTTCAAAAGATTTTTTTTGGAATAACTGTTTTTTTTTTTTTCCTTTTGCATCAAATGGCTTTTCTATGCGTCCTACTTCAAAAAGAACCATCACACTGAAATGATCTTTTTTATAGTGTTCATTTCAAAGAATATTCAATTTCTTTGATCTGTCGTCAAAACAACCGCCAAACACAAGCTCCTGTCTCACTACCCAACCCAAGACAGCGCCGAGGAATTGTACGTCAGATTATTTGCAATGAGATATTAATTTTGAAATCGCTGTTCTCTGCAATTAAATGTCGTTTTAAAAGCGATTTTTGAAATCTCAACAAAAACGCAAAAAATGTTTTTCTTGAATTTAAATAATTTATCGGTCCGAAAACCCTATTGAACGCTAAAGATTACCCGTCTACCACTACAGATCTCCTCACTAGACGTACTTTATATCTAAGAAAATGTTGGTTAATCTTTTTAGAAAGAGTAGTTTAAAACTGTTAGCATTGGTTTCTTCAGTATCCAAATTGGTCTTACTGGCTATGTAAATATGTATGTGTCCCATTGAAAGGATTCACAAGTTAAGCTAAAGGGATGAAAAAATTAAACATACACTTTTTTTCGAATCAAGAAAGAGAATCATTTCGCTTTTTTCGGAAATCTTCGTTTTTTATGGTCGATAGGACTTCAATTTCAAACGTATTTATTACTAAATTGGCCACTTAGTTTGTATCCGGTAGTGTCTATCTTTTTTTAAATTCTGTCTTTACAAAAATCAGAAAACTTCTCCCTTAATCTTTTTTCGCAATTTTCAAGACCAAAATCTTTTTATAAGGGAAAGGAAACTCAGTGGGTCTTAAAAAGAAGAGTCTGCAACCAATGCAACCTCTTGATAGTCACCTATGGAGCTGACACATGGAATCTAACCAAAAGATTGACAATCAAACGGAAAACTATGTAATGTGAACATGAGAGAATAATTTGCAAAAGCACATGGACCGATCACAAGACGGGACAGTATACTAGGGGACGAAAAGGGGACAGAGATATCATTAAAAAACTAAAGAAAATCAAATTGCCATGGGCTTGTCATGTTTCAAGGATGTCAAACGATTGCTGTGCATCACAACGACGTGGATCCGAGGAAATCATGTGCAAAAAATCTGACCTGCGGAGATGGCTTGACATTCTGGAGATGTTCAGAAAATATCAGCTCTGTGACACCCATGATAGAAGGGTCTGATGATGATGATGGTGATGATGAAGAAGGTGTTTATAAATGTTCTAAAAACAGCACTGAATGACTAACCAGTCCTGTCTTAATGCTTTTGATGAACGTTCAGCATTACCGATTTTTTGACTAGGATTATTGTAAACTTCATTCTAACCCCTTTTATATGGCAAAAACTAAGACTGTCAATTTACGGACTTTAGCGAACACCATAGATTGAAAAGGAAAAATGATGTTTCAGTTAAATTTGAGAAACCTCCGTATCTGATCTAACTCCTCCGTTGTTTGATCTACAAAAGATAACCAAATCTAACGATAAATATTTACTGTTCATTCTTCAGATTGCTTGATGCAATATTAAAAATTGTTAAGCAAAACTCCCTCCAAAACTGGCAGGATATATATATATATATATATATATATATATATATATCACGCGTAAACGCTGCACTAATGGTACTAGAGAACTGACACTTCGAATATCTAGTTCTCATTTTATCTGCAAAGATCAAGTGTTGCTGCTGTTGTTGTTTCAGATCAACCCGGATATGATTCAGGTTAAAGGTTCATTTTGCAATATAAGTTCATGTTTGGACGATGCTGTTTTTGTTTTTTTTAACGAATGAACCTTTTAGTTATCACTGCCAAGCATAAGCAACAAAAGTACCCATTTCATTGATCGCAACTTTTTCCAATGCTTTAATTGATCGCACCCAACACAGTGTGCTACCAAAAGACGTTTAGCATCTGACAAATTCTTTTAAGTGACAAACCAGTACATATGTTCATAGTTATATTATCTTGAATTTATTTTTTTATAACGGGAAGCACTGACAAACCTCAACAAGTATTTCTTTGATCCTATTATCAGTGGTTTTCCATCGGAACTATCAGAAGGCATCCTGTGTAGTTGGAATATATATATATATATATATATATATATATATATATATATATATATATATATATATATATATATATATATATACATATATATCTGAGAAATAAGTATATAATCGTACAGAAATAGCTATATATTTCAATTTTTTTCCAGTTATTAAACGATGTATGGACCATTAGACTAGACTACTCATCATATATATATATATATATATATATATATATATATATATATATATATATAATGTATACAACGTATACACACACACACTCACATATTTATATATATATGTGTATGTGTGTGTGTGAATGTGTGTGTGTGTGTACTTCGTGCCCAATACGAATATGATAATTTGAATCAAAAAATAATTTCATAAACTAATATATCTGTCAGTGGAAACATACATGTACCGACCTTGACAGAGGTGACCACAAGTACGGAAACTGTAGCGTGACCAAGACTTTCTGGCAGGGTCCTTGATGAAGGTTATTCATATTCATAACGAGTCACTTATATCTCTTCTTTCTGAACAGTGATTTGTAAAAAGACAAGTCAGAATTAAAAGATCAAGTGCGAATGCCACCATACAGTGAAAACCTGAGGGAACAATTTGGTATTTATTCACACAACAACCTGAACCACGTCTTGAAACAAACTTTTTACTATACAGCCATGTAGGTCCATTGGTGTAGCCTATAAGCGTGATATGTACACAGCCAGCCAGCTGGAAAAACCTGAAAATTGAAGAGACTTACGTTGACTGTTTTGGTGACAGTTTTAGTTGACGGTCTCGGACAGTCTCTTATTAATTTGATTCGCTCAATTGTCAATTGATTTATGGAGACATTTGAGTGAAACGAAATTGCACATCAAAGATATACCAAGGAAATGTATATTCTCTTTCACACGAACAATTCTGACCTCCCTCTCTCTTTTAATCTCACTCTCTTTCTCTGCATCTTTTTTCTGTCTGTCTCACGATGTCTCCCTCGACGTCAGTATCTCAGTCACTCTTCCTGTCACAAACACTCTGTCTCACAGACACACCTTAGTCTCCCTCTCTCTCTCTCTTCCTCTGTCTATTTCTCTCTCACTCTCTCTCTCTCTCTGTCTGCATGTTCTTCTCTGTTTGTCTCTCTGTATTTCTCTCTGCCTGCCTCTACGTTTGTCTCAGTATCCCTCAACCTTACTCTCTCAGATCGTGTCTTCCTCTCTCTGTTTCACTGTGTTACTGTCCCTTCAGTATCTCTCGTACACACTGTTTATGTCAGCGTCACTATCCCTGTCTCACTGTTTCTTTCCCTGTTTCTGTCTCTCTCACGCACACTCTGTCAGTCTGACTCGCTCCCCGTCTCTCTCTCTCACTCTCTCTCTCACTCTCTCTCACTCTCTCTCTCTCTCTCTCTGTTTCTCTTTCTGCATCCCTCACACTCTTCCCCGCAGTCTCGGGCCATAGGTAGTTGTGACAAGAAGCAAGTAAAATCAGAATGAAATAAAGTCGAGTCAAAATTCAATTATACTTGGGATACCTCCATCTTATAAAAGAAGAAAATCAAGATATTACTCTCACAAATATATGTACTGAACGCACAAACGATATCAAATATGGCAGAAATCGGTCAGAAAAAGAATTAAGTGTGCTCAGAGTGTTAACCAAAATATGTTTGCAGTTTGTTTGGAGTATAAGGTATAGAATCATATTTCGCAATCTACTAGGTGTGACAGGGAAGTATCCAGCCGTCTAATATCAACAAAAAAATAGCCTACCTAGCACAATGGTGCCTTAGTTTCGTGAAATATTATCCTTTGGTCCTCTTGCATTTATCCCAGAGCCGCTCCAACTTTCCAAAACTGTTCACAAAGTACTCTCTGGATCGCCGTCTGTTGCCTCATCACGTTCTCTTTAATCTCACTCAAGGTCTGAAATATCTTTGGCAGAAACGGTGGGGAGCCAGATCTAAACTATACTAGGTCGGTGTGACACATCATCGGGATGCGAGGTTGCCGAATATCCTGCATGAGACTTAAAGAAAATGGGCTAGGCCGATCATTTTTTTTTTCATTTCAACAGTCGCACAATGCACAAGCTAACTCAGTCCTGTCCCATTTCTGACAGAATAACCAGACGAGTGAGTATGTTCACAAATGCCTTCAGAGCAGTTGCTAGACTTCTTAGATTCGCAAACCAATATTGCAGTAGTGAGATAATGGCCTTTCTATTGCTGTAGCCTTGTGCTGGACTTGGATTAAGCGATGCATATGCTTTTAAGAATGATCGTAAACAGCATTTTATTGTAAAGAAACTATTGGAAATTATCTCCCTTTCTTACACAGTGAATGTGTCAGTTGGCTTAAGTCACTTAATTAGATCAAGCAATACAACAGCCCAATTCTCTTTAAATGTTAATTCTATTCAGAAAAAAATTAGAAAAACTCAAATGGCAACAGACTGGTCATGTTTCAAGATGGCCAGACAAAAGATAAGACATCACGACATTAAACTTATCCATTGATCGGCCCTTTCTCATATTTCAACCCAGCGTGCTGCCAAAAGACTTGACGGTTTCTATTGAGTGATTAACCAGATATGTTCAGTTCTTTCTTTCTAGAACAAAGAGGACATTCACTTCTTAGTGAGGAATCGGCAGAATCCAATTTTGCCTAAGGTTGTTTAGATTCACTTTGCATGAACGTTCTTTGAAAAGTATGAAATCACCTAATGTCTTCTTTCCTATCCTATCCTAAAATTTTAAATAAACCGTGTGTTGAATGTAGACCGTTTCCTAATTTCTTTGTTTCATTTTATCACTTACGTACTGCTAGACAATGGTTCTGGCATGGTATTCCTTTTTTAAGCATTTTGAAACCTCAGCTTGCAAGGTCAGATTTTATTGGTTTAAAGAAAATAAACGAATCGAAGTCTAATTCATATAATGAAATTTTAACGGTTATCCTTGCTTCTGCTAAATCTATAGTTCATTATCAGCTCAGAATCTTTGCCAGCTATGCCAACCACTGCATTCACTATAGTTATCACTCTCTGCGAGAATTTGCTTCCGTCATCCATTCATTCATTCATACGAAAAAAATCGAAAACAGTATCCTATGGTGATTTCCCAGTAAGTCATTTTAGACAGCTCACACTGCCTTACACTTCAGTAATCTGGCAGTCACTCCAGCCATACATTTGACTACTTAGTCTCATCACTATCTTTGGGTCAGGAAATGCTGTAAAGTTTTTCGTAAGATAATTATAATTGCTTCTTCTCTCAATGCAATTTCGGCTGGCAGGAAGTATGTTTTGAGCGGTCACATTTGGCACTCTCCCTTTGATATGAGTACGTTCATTTTTTTCTTGCAAATCAATGGCTTTAATTATGTAATAACGTTGTTAAAATTCGACCAATTTTAAATCTTGACCAATTTTCAATTTTCTCTCCTTTGTTGCATGTAACCTTTTTTTAATTGGACTGACTCATGAAAATTGGTCTGAAAAATTCTCGATACAATTTTTTAGAGATTCTTTACTTCAATTTTGATGTATGCAACGCACGTCTGGACGGGGGAAGTGAAATTATTTATATTCAAAGATGAATTATTTTTAGTGCATGTATGTCGATGTCAGTTTGTTCGTATGTTCATCTTGTAATTGACTAATCACTGGTTCAAATCCATTGAGTGACTGGTGAAGTCGAAGATGCTATGGGTACATAGTGATATTCAAAACAACAGGAACAGTAAGAAACATGCTTACTAACACATCGTCTCAATATAGTTGTAAAGACTAAAATGATACTGAAAAAGAATATTTTAACGTAAAATTTGCAAAAACATTTTATCGCAGCAGCAAATTTTACCATTAAGAAAAGTTCAGTTATCTGTGGGTACATACCACTCGAGATGGATATTTTGCGCTTCTGCATTGATCTTTCTACGTGAAATTTATGTTGAAATATTCTTCTTCAGCATTTATTAAATGTTCAAAATCATATTAACACTTGTGCAGGTATGCATTTTCTTTCTGAATTTACAATATATATAGGAAGTTAAAACGTATGAGTATTCCTTATTGGATGTTACTCTTATGCACACACATGTCTGGTCTTATAGAAATTTAATAATGCTAACTTAGTTCGTTATAAAGCTACAAGTTTTGCAATCGAATTCACGGCTGTAATAATGGTTTTCGAGACTAGTTTATTAAATCTTGCGCTCAAGTCTGTTCTTATACATTTCAGTTTACTAATTTCCGTACATCAATGAAAGTCTATTCGCTAAAGTTTAGCTTTCTAAGTCCGTGTCCGTCTCAGATTTTTGTTAAGCAACTTATAGCAATTGAAAGCAATTCAGTATTATTGCTCAATAAGACTGGTACCGGCTGTATGTGTCTATCTATCAGTCGAATCACAATGGTCCTCACAAAGAACCCACCAGACAAACCAACCCAACCAACCAAGTTGGCTACACGTTCTACAGATGTGTGTGTCCCCAGGCGCTACTCATCACATTTTTGGGCAACAACTTTGAAGTGTATGGGTACACCACTTAGCTCCACCTAGATATTTGTTTGTTTCAAAAAGTGCTTCTGGGGGTCTCAAAGCTAAATTTTACACAGGTATTTCAAAAAAAGATTCGTTTAAAAATGTATATTTAGAAAATATTTTTTTGATAATTAGTTTTGATTCAAGTACGGGCTACGGTGATTTACTTATGTGAGCCGCAAATATCTATCTATCCATCTATCTATTTATCTATCTATCTTTTAATCCATCTATCTATCTATCTATCTATCTATCTATCTATCTGCATATATGTATATATCATAACCTTAAGATTGTTCGGTCAAAAGTTGCAAGTATAAAATATTATTCACGAGTTGAACTCACTCCAATAGTTATGGTCAATAAGACAGGCTATTAATCACTACTCACTATGGGGAGCAAAACATCAGTGTGTACCTATTTATCTATCTATCTTCGGCCAAATTTCCCCTGTAGTATAATCATTCAATTAGGACAAAAGCGATGAAAAAGTCCCGATCTAATCAAGCCAGCACTTCCTTAATTAACTGCCAATAATCTTTTTAGGCAAAGAAGAAAAACTGTTAACAATTAGGGGGGAAATTAGATAATTTTTCTTTCTTTTTCTACCCTGGTTTTTCTTAAACTGAGACCCTAATCTCTTTGCCGATATATTTTACAAGAAAAAAATGTTGAAATACTGAAAAAACAATTAAAAAATTCCTCTGTAGATATCAGGTGTGTGTTCCTACGTATGAAGTTAATGGTGATTAGCTCATACGTATCTGCGTGTATTTCCGATCGTTAATGTTTAATGTAGAAGTTAAGGAATTTGTTGGTAGAGTTGTACGTAAAGTATCATCCATAAATAGGAACAACCCAACCGAAAAATATACAGAAAAAACAAACAGACCAGGATTCGATCATTATTTTCAGTGGAATATTACACAATCAGAACAATTATTATTATTATCGTTGTTGTTGTTGATGTTGTTGTTGTTGTTGTTGTTATTATTATTATTATTATTATTTGGAATCTCACACCAGTTGCCTGGTGGTAACCGCTGGAGTTTGAGTGACAGCAAGTCTCCTCAAGTCTCCAGCCCTCCTCTCCTAGTACTAGCAGGTCGCAGTAATTCTGCGATTTACAGTTTCACACCGGTTGCCCAGTGGTTATCGCTGAGGGCTGAGTGACAATAAGTCTCCTCAGGTCTTCAGCTAACGTCTCCTCCCTCTTTCGCATATCATGACAGAGCTACAATTCGTTGCAGTACTTATATCTCTAGCACCTTCCTCAGTACCCGTGCAGTTCCCAGTAGTGCTGTGGTCTGTACGGTCTCTATCCTCCCCCTAATCCCGATCTCCTCCAGTCTCTCCCTCAGCTTTCTGGGGACAGTTCCTAGTGCTCCCACTATGACTGGTACTACCCTGGTTTTCATGTTCCACATTTTCTTTAACTCCCTTGCTAGGTCCTGGTATTTTTCCCTTTTTTCAGCCTCCTTCTTTTTTACTCTATGGTCTGCAGGCACAGCCACGTCTACTATTTGGCAGGCCTTCTTTTTTTTGTCTACTATTACTAAGTCCGGCCTTCTTGCCTGGATGAGGTGGTCAGTTTGGATGTCAAAGTCCCACAGTAGTTTGTGGTTGTCATTCTCCAAAACTGCCTCTGGCTTGTGCTGATACCACTTTTCCCCATGGTTGAATCCCATTTGTTTACTTAGTTCCCAGTGTATCATCGTTGCTACTCTATCGTGTCTATGCTTATATTATTATTATTATTATCTGCAATCTCACACCAGTTGTCTGGTGGTTACCGCTGGAGTTCGAGCGACAGCAAGTGTCCGCAAGTCTCCAGCCCTCCGCTCCTCGTTCTCATAGACGACAATAATGCTGCGTTTTACAGTTCCACACCGGTTGCCTAGTGGTTATCGCTGAAGGCTGAGTGACAATAAGTCTCCTCAGATCTTCAGCCAACATGTTTTCTCTTCCACTTATCATGCCAGTGCTGCAGTTTACATTTCCCGTTTCATTTCCCTCCTTCTGTTGGGTCACTGTTAACATTTAACGTTGCAGTCTTTATATTTCTAGCACTTTCCTTAGTATCCGTGCAGTTCCTTATAGTGCTGTGGTTTGTACAGTCTCAATCCTTCCCCTTATTCCCGTCTCCTCTAGTTTCGCCCTCAGTGTCTTTGGGATAGTTCCCAGTGCCCCCACTATGACTGGAACTACCCCGGCTTTCATGTTCCACATCTTCCTCAGTTCTCTCGCCAAGTCCTGGATTTATTATCATTACCATCGAATTCAGCATTGCTATGCTTTTGGGATGCTTAACGATTTGGATGTAGGAATCAAAAAAGTTACCCTCCAAATAAACTTCAACAAAATTAATGTCATGTATAACAAAAATGTTGTGAACAAAGACACAACAATCCAAATCTTATACGAGAAGTTAACAAAAGAACCCGCTACATCTGTCTTTGAAATTTTCAGAAGAGGGAGAGATCACACTTTGTTGGCAAGCTTTCAGTAGAGCAAGCATGACGTTTGAGAACGAGGAAACCCTTCTAGGTCTGGAAAGAAGGGTAAACAACCGATGCATCTCTCGATGGGCAGCTCTGGAAACAGAGATCTGAAATATAATAAAAATATTTAACCTCAAACTGAAAACTTCGCATGAAGAGATCGTGACAGTACAGTATATCAGAGAGAAGACTGGAGTCAGAGATATCATAAACACCATCAGAGAATGTAATTGGCCACAGGCTGACTTGTTTCAAAAATGTCAGGCAGCAATTAGATGTCTCAATTCACAACATGGATCTCATGGGGATTATATGCTAAATTGTTGCTGACTGAACGTGTGAAAGATAATAACAATCACAGAAAGTAAGATAGCATGACTAACTAGAAAAATTCAGAAAATACTGGCTCTACAAATGCTATGATAGAAAGGTTTAGCATAACTTGGGGAAGGTTACTGGCTAGTCGCTGAAAAGCTAATGAAAATGATGATTTATAAGTGATATTGTACATTTCTATGAGAATGCTATCGGTGGTAACACTTATTATCGGTGCGGAAATTTACGAAACGAGTTGAAATTTTATGTTTCATCATCATGCACAGCATCAACAGTGTTTTGGTGTCCGTCATTGGACATAAAATTTCCGAAACATTGGCCAGATCTCTTTTTGCAATGATGTCCCTCGAGAAACCATGAAGATTCTGCACCTTGCCAGGTATTCCGAGGTATATCCTATTGCATATACTACGCAATGCTTGATTGATGAGGACAAGGGTGGGTGAGTATTTTGTGGACCACACACCCATAAATACCTTACCTGATCAGGCAGGGACAGGTAAAAGCTGTTTCCCTTATTCCTATAAATGACAAGGACCAGCAACAAGCCCATACGTGCGTCTACGTGAGCACTCTCTCAGCGATTTATATATATATATATATATATATATATATATATGTGTGTGTGTGTGTGTGTGTGTGTGTGTGTGTGTGTGTGTGTATTTATGGGTATGGCTATCACATTTTTCCGGACCATTATAAAATATCTATGCAATTGACTTGAACATTAAGCTTTACTTGTGAGGGGATAAAGGGCAGGGAGACACAGATCTATGCCTATTTCAAGCATTATAGTGATCGTAAAAAAATTTGGTGAATCGTTTCCCCTTGCTGTAACTATAATGCCCCTTACAACTGCTCTTTTAAAATACACACGTTACTTTTGGATCGTATACTCACTATAATACTACGGTATTTCAAAAGTGAGAAAATCCTTGAACATTTTAGATGATTTTAAATGCTTTCCTCCCAAAACATTCGTATTCACCTGAACCATAGAAGCGCGTCGGTTGCGGCCGTTTTGTATCACCTTTGGGGAAGGAAAAGAGACACAAAACTCACATTGCAATTAAAGTGATAACAGTAAAGGCACAAATCAGATGTTTTTTGCTATATTTCTCATAAAAAGATTATCTTTTCCCTGTCAAGCTAAATTACTATAAGTTACCTGATTTTCATCGAATCTTTGTTTGAAACTTCATCTAAGAGGCATTAAAGTGTGTGTGATAAATTTGAGCGTCACACACACGCTCACCTATGTGTATATATACATACAGACACTCATGATATTGTGCCCCACTATTTACTTGAAGCAATTAATACGGATGTATTATTCACGAACAGTATCATTTTACTACTAAATACCAATGGAAAACCAACCCACTATATATGGCCAGGGGCATCTTACACTGATGTAATAGTCAACGAGGGATCATTTTATCACTTAATAACGATGGAAAACCCGCTCTTTCACTGTATTGATCTGCCACATCATGAACACAGATTTTAAAAACAGTGTAAAAAGACTGCCTGAGGAATACATTTTTAATATGTTTTCATTTGGACTTCTGTAAGAATGATTCAAGGGAAATATGGGAGTTCCAACTGGTCTGAATACATTGATATGAACAAAAATATAAGCATTTTAGCGATACAAAACCACTGCCATGGGTGTATGTACATATTATGTGTCTTGACGCATCAGTCCTTTTTTAGAACTAATTCAATTGAAAACTATACACGAGGAACATTGTTCACTTGTTCACATGAAAGATAATACTCGTCTTGATTCAATGAGTGTATCAAACGTTTTCAACCATACTTTGATCCCAAGAGGGATTTTTGCGTGCATTACGTCATCAAACGGATGAATGCTGTGATACCGAGTATAAATGATAAATGATACATCTGAGCGTTCAGAGAGTGAACAATACATATATATATATATATATATATATATATATATATATATGTGTGTGTGTGTGTGTGTGTGTGTGAGTGTGTGTGTATGTATGTGTGTGTGTGTGTGTGTGTGTGCATGTACACATCGAGAAATAGATATATGAGCAGACGAAATAATTATGAATTACACTACATTGTATAGAATCTTTACAATAATGTATCACTTGGCTTAGACAAGAATGAAGAAATAATTCAGACAAAGGCAGATATTGGCCCTTAATTTCGGGAGAACATATCAAATGTGAGTTTCAATATGATATGATATAATTTATGATCGTATATACATATTTATAGAAGAAGAAGAAGAAGGAGAAGAAGAAGAAGAAGAAGAAGAAGAAGAAGAAGAAGAAAAAGAAGAAGGAGAAGAAGAAGATGTCTAATCGAGATTGTCCAGTCCCGAATTACTTGACAGCTTTTTGAACGTATAAGAGCGGAATCAGTTTTGAAATTACAAGTTTCTTTTTCTAAGAATCCTGTATTCATTCCAGAGAACAATTTGCCACAGAATATTACCATAGATGAACGCTGGAAGAGCCAGGCAGCCCCTAGGTGTTCGTTGCAGCGTTGATCAGCTTAAAAATTAACTAATTGATTAAACAAAAGGTAACACATATGGTGTACGTTAATTTTGATGATGGTCGGACGTAGGGCTGGAAACTGTGAATTTCTAATTTTTGGACAATTATCAAATGCATATATATGTATATTACAGTCACTGTACATCGATTTGTAAGGTGCAAAGCAAGTCTTGAACAAAAATATACACATAGTTATACTTAAGGGTGTAAATAAGATAAAGTTTTAGTTTTTGGCATGAAAAGCTAAACCATATGTCTACATAGGATTATATATTTTATATATGGCTCGTCTTGACTAGGTGGGTAGCAGAAATATTACAAATTGTAGAAATACTCACATACTTTTCTATAACATTTATGACACTTTCTGCACTGATGTAAATATATCCTTTGAAGTTTGTGCGTCAGGCTATAATATTGTCTTCTTTTTCTGAGATTATAATTAATTCAAATACCTTCTTTGAAGTTTTGATTTTGGTATTAATTGCAAGATATTTGCTTAAAATTAATCATCAAAAAAACTAAAATTATCTCGCAGACTTAAATCAGACTATATTTAAAATCAATTTCTGTCACAAAAAATTTTGATTATGTAATGATACGTGAATGCCGACGGATAATTTCAAATACTATAACTGAAAGATCAAAAAAAGTTGCATGTTGAAGAACGTAGGATTTGTACGAGAATTAATTTAATGAATATTTGGTTCGAAGAAGTTCTTTTTATCTGAAATATAGTAAAAAAAAAAAGATATTGGTTCACAATTGATATCTTTGAATCGCGAACTCAATTCAAAAGTTGACTCGGTATTCAGTCAATATCCTCTGCCAATTTATGATAAAGCTTGAATCTATGAACATTCTTTTATCTGGAGTATGGATTATTCAATGACAGAATCTGATTTATTCTATTGTATCAAAAGTATATTCCCAACATTAAAACACAGTCACAAGACGGGCCAATTTCTGGTATTTATCTGATTTTTAATTCTTCGTAGCTTTTGTTTTCCCCTCAACCCAGCCCTATGCAAAAAAAAACCTCACCCTTACCATATGTTGGCATTTGTCTTCTAAATTTCTGATCATGATCTTGAACCACACTATTTATTAGGTATGTTTGAGAACTAAACAAATCACTCAAAAACTCCGAATTTCTAAGACAGCTAAGGAAAAAACGATTATCGGAATAACTTTAGAAAAGATAGAAAAAGATCGACATTGATTCAAGACAGTACCGAAATAGTATATATCCTTAAAGGAATCGAACTTCAAAAATAGAAATGAGCTGGATATGAAGTACGAAGGAAGAAATACGAAGGACTGACGGATTGGTACCAATATAATAGCAAGCACCGTATGAAAAAGCCAAGATATGAAATGCTCAGATGAGATATGCCTCAGGCATGAATGGTGTTATCGTAATCATGGGGGTCAAGAAAGGAGTTTTGAAAGTCTTTTGTCCATATATATATATATATATATATATATATATATATATATATATATAGATCTCTTTCTCACTCTTTCAATTTCATCATTTCTCCCTCCCTCTCTCGCACTCCCTCTCTCGCACTCTCTCTCTCACTCTCTCTCTCTCTCTCTGAATATATATATATATATATATATATATGGATAGATCGATAGATAGATACACTTGTTTCGTGGATGGTAGGTGATCTGACAGAATCTTGATGAAAATGAGAATTGGAAAGTTAATGGAACAGAAATTAAGAGAGATGCACGTGTTATAATTTGGAGTGAGAAACAAATGCAAAGTACTTCCCCGAATGGTCAGCCAACCAGATTTATTGAAAAAACACTATGGCCGATAGTCATCACTTACAGGGACCAACCATTGTCACTGTTCAGTGAGTTCCGAGAATCCATCATAAATGGCTTCAATTGTCTTAAAACAAGTCTTCCTGTATGTATTTCAATTATTTGCAAGGCTTTCTTACCCAGGAAAATTGATGTCCTCATATTTAAGATTATTCTCCAACTGCCAACTGACCACGGTGCATCCTGGAGCTGACTATGGAAAAACTTCATTCAGATTTTTGAATCTCTATCCTTTTGATTTTTGTCAAAATGTCTCAATACAATACGTTCTATATTTTGCAAAAACTTCAAAAAGCAGCCATGAGTCCACTGCTGAACAAGGCATATCCATCTCTTTTCACATCGACCACATTTGTTCTAATCTAAATCTTATCGTTCTGCAAGATATCCTCCACAGAGGAGAAAATCAAGCGAAGATTCACTTTAAGATGGCAAGCTTTCGGCAGAGCAAACTCTACTTTCAAAAATGAGATGATCCCAATAAGCATAAAAAGGAAGAGTATGCAACGAATGCATTCTTCTAATAGTCACATATTGAACCTAACCAAGAGACAGACCAGCAAACTGAGAAGCATGCAACGTGTGCATGAAAGAATCATGCTCAACATTACATTGAGAGATCACAAGATATCACAGTGATCAGAAAGAAAACAGGAGTCCGAGACATCTTAAAAAATGTTAAAAACATCAGATGTAATGGGCAGGCCATGTTGCAAGAATGAGAAACATCCGATGAGCATCGAGACTCGCAACATGGTTCCCCAGAGATCACACGAAAAACTGAGGCTGATAGAATACAAGATGCAGGGACGAACAAGACAAATTCAGAAAATGCTGGCACCACGACGTCCATGAGTGCAGCGAATCCAGGGGAAGTTTTATGTCCGACGACCGACGTTAAGAGACTGATGATGATGATGATGATGATGATGATGATGATGATGATGATGATGATGATGATGATGAAGTGAATTTTCATTGTACTGGCCGACCTTCCTATCTGATCCCTCCGGCTTGTGTTTGGTGTTTTTCTTACAGCGTCCACCATCCATTGAAACCTGATCGGTTTTGACCCTTCTTTGGTCATATTCTCTTTTTAATTTCCCAGTCCATCCATATCGTTATTGATGGATTGTTTGTATAATGACCTTTAGTCTTGTCCACTTTTTGATTCATGATGTTGTTCCCTATAACTTACAGTTATCCTCGGGTTGGTTTTTCCCATCAGTCTCTTTCCCCCGAGTCATAGCAAGCTCTGAGCACGATGGCATGGTGCTCTCAAATATGTCTCTATTCATACCTAATGTGTTCCAGCCGTTTGCAATACATTGATTGATTTCATTTTCATGGAGTTCCACTAACTTTATTATGGGTCCTTGATCAATGAATCCTCTAGATCTTCATCTTCGATTTCCATTGATTTTGGGGAGACTGTATTGTTGAATACCACTTTGTCTTCATTATTGTAAAGGAAAATAAAATTTACGGACAATATTTGAACCATCCATCAATGACAATTCGAGAGGATATATATCATATATGACACTATTATTTAATCATCATTATATATATAAATGTATATATATATATGCATATATATATATATATATATATATATATATATATATATATATATATCGTTTAGCGATTCTAATAACACCACATGAATGTATATATATACATATATATATATATGTA
>OY735225.1:40521282-40566282 GCA_963457665.1 Thysanoteuthis rhombus | reverse complement strand
AACAACAACCTCTTGAACTCACACGGAATTCCAAATAACCCATGTAGATAGATAAACTTGGAATTCAATGAACACAAAATGTCAAAATTAGACTGTAACATTATATACGATAGGAGAAAATACTAGATCGACATGTATCATAAACCTACGGGCCAGAAACTAACCCCAAGTATTCTACTCTTGTCATCCAAAACATACCAAAGTTTGTATCAAATTTTTGCAGGCACACCCTTTAAGCACAATTGTAACCCATCCGAAAAATGGTTCAGAGTAAAGTTACGTCAGAGATAGTAAGAGCTAGAAGAATTTTTTTAAGAAAAAAATTACCCACATTCCTCAGCTGAGGACGGAACCGAAAATACCAAAAAACTTAACAACGAATATTTGCTGAGGGGCATCTACGTAAAAATTAACAAGACCAGTACAAACGATCGATAAATGTATACAACCCCCAAACCCTGAAGCCTTTTAAAAAATACAAGATACAAATGTATATTTTAAAAAATTCTGATCGGAAAAACATTCATTAAAGCTTTTCCGCCATCAAGAGCAAAGGACAACCCCCATTTTGAAAACAGGCTACATACAAGGGCAAAATCCACCAACACAACAGAACCAATTAAAGTGACAACATAATTGTGGGATGTGTTTACATATTTTAGATGTGGATTCAATACACAATCAAGTTTATGTATCTACCCTCCCAGGATCTCATCGTCCAAATGCTTGTATATGTTTTTAGATTATAGTTTAGGGAATTCGGTGAGAGCCTTGTGGGTGTCACTATGAGCGGGAGTTGTTCATCATGTTTTATAGTTTTTTGTACCCTGTGCAATAGAGCCATCATTTATCAAACATTGCTTTATATCATGCTATATTGCTAACCTGATCTGTACCATATATATATATATATATATATATATATATATATATATATATATATGTGTGTGTGTCTGTGTGTCTGTGTGTCTCTGTGTGTCTGTGTGTGTTTATGAGTGCTTATGTGTGTGTGTATGTGTGTGTGTGAGCAAGTTTGTGTGTTTCTACGCAGATGGATCAATAAATCTGCATCCTGATATAAAGGATCTAACCTCATGGTACGATGACCATTCCATGTGATGGATATTCTCTGCTGAATTATGTACATCGACAAAGCCGGACATTATGCCGTGAATATACATTTATAGTGAAAGATGGGTGCTTTTCTTTCCATTATTAGGCCACAGACTTTTGATATACCGATGTAGATACGTTTGTGGTACGGAGAGAAATAGCGAGAGAGAGAGTGATGATCCCATAAGTAATGTCAGCCTAAAAATCTATTCACAAATGCGTGTTTCCATGAGGGAGTTTGTTTCCGGTTATTACATCATGTTCATTGCATTTTCAGTGATCTATAAAATTTTATGACCGCTTTGTCTGAGCAATAAAACGGACACATTTTTTTTATTTCTATATTTTCAGAGGTACGACTCAACGATGAATAGAATTATCTGCGTAGATATTTCCCCTAATTTCATACATATAATCTGATTCCGCATCCTCAGTAATAAATTTGTCGGTAGGTAATAAATATACTTTTTATTAGAGACAATCAATCGAATCTGTCACCAGGACTGTCAGCATGAATTTCTTCAGTATCAAGTTGATCCAGCGAACTAGCTTGCTTGCTACACACATATATATATATATATATATATATATATATATATATATATATATATATATATATATATATATGTATGTATATATATATATATATATATATATATACATATGTATGTATGTATGTATGTATGCATATACATAAATATATGTATTTATATATATATATATATATATGTATGTATGTATGCATATACATAAATATATGTATTTATATATATATATATATATATATATATATATTTATATACATATACATATGTATATATATATATATATGAATATATACTATTAGATTGTAGAAATTAGATAAGCAATGAATATATATGTGTGTCTCTGTGTGCGTACATATATGTGTGTGTGTATGTGTGTATACACAATTTATGTGGTACAAATCAGGCTAGCAGTATAACATAGTATAATAATACATCAATAATATGAAGACACTTCTGAAATGTAATGGATTTATTTCATAGAGTGCTCGATACCTACAACTTTTTACTCTTGAAATTGAGTTGTTTTAGAGTAGAGTTGGAAATAAATAGTAGAATGTGGATCCGCTACACAAATTAGCTCATGTTTTTGCCCCCTTCGGGCCTCATCAGGTGAATGTTGTCAATGTTTTTTTTTGTTTTTTTGGTTTTTGGGGGTCTATTTATTGGGATTTTGGTGAGAATGTTGAGAGTTTGGTAGTGAGTGGTATGAACAAGGTGTTTGAACTCTGAAGATGGCAGAGATTGGGGCTACTCTGTATATTGAATCCTCATGCTACAATCTATATATATATATATATATATATATATATATATATATATATATATATATATATATATATATATATATATATATATATATATACATATATGATAAATAGCCTATAACCACACTGAAGAGATGTAACACATCAAAACAGCTGTTTGTGGATGACACGAATATATATATATATATATATATATATATATACATAAATATATATATATATATATATATATATATATATATATATATATATATATATATATATATATATATATATATATATATATATATATATATATATATATGCATGATTCAATTAGTTTCATGTTAGATAGAACCCCGTACTTGTTTATATTCAGTGTTCAGCTTTTTTCCAATATTCTAATTGATCATCAAGACACAGAATGCTGCCAAAAGACCTTGGTCTCACGAAGGTTTCTATTGAATTTTTGACCAGGCATATCATAAATCTTGTCAAATTATTTCACATTAAAACATACTTTTTTAGCAAAAAAAAATTTGGCATTAAAGGAGAAAAATTAAAATCATGATGCAGATTTTATTCAATAATTATAATAATGTTCTCTAGTCCCTCCTCTTCGGGAATTTTCAGTAAAAATTCAATCTGCAATTATTGCACGTCCATAGATTTTAGATAAATCAAGGACTTGCTACAAATCCCACGCAAATAGCTTCTTTTCAATTAGATTCTAATGGTGGAAATTACTCCCTTATGAATGTCTTCTCGACGAGTTCAATCTCGACACTTTCAATTCAAGTGCGAACAAGTGCCTCACTCGATGTTTTTCAGTCTCAATTTTATCAAGTCATGCATTAATGCTTCAAACTTCATAATTTTAACTTTAATAATCTATATTGATATAAAAGAAAAATCTTCCTCTATTCTTAATCCATTGACATGAATATCTCCCTTTCTTACTAACTTTTCGACGCAAAAATATCTCAAAGGCATTGTTTAGGATGTCTAAATGTAAAAACAAAAGAACAGTCGAAGAAAAAAAAATGTGTTGTCAGTTGCCATGTGCGCATCTGAAGACTCCCCAGTCTCCCTTGAGAGGACCCTCTGAAAATTTGGCTGAACAAAAAACAATTAAATCAGAAGGCGAATGCATTAGTAAACACGGATACACTGACGACATAGTCTTTATTTTGGATGACGTTCTCAAACGATGCTAGGCGAACTGATTAAAGAAAGCGAGATATTTAAGGTTTTTCATTGTCAAACACCACTTCCAAAAGGATGCTGCTGCTGCTGCTATTCCTGCTGCTGCTGCTGCTGCTGCTGCTGATGATGATGATGATGAATCAAGTTCAAGGTTACATTAATGGATCATCCGCTGACGATATAAATCTCCACACTAGTGAATGGCTTTGTGGAATGACCTCTCACAACATTTTGCCTCGGTAAGCACCCGATATAAATAAATCGAATTAAAATACGTTCTGCCATTATGCAAAAAATATTTATTTGGTTTTTATACATGGTACACAGTTTTTTGAAGCGTAAGATGAAAGTTGGTATGAACAAGAGGAAACGATAAATATTCATTTAAGATATGACCAATTTATGGAAAAAAAAGATCTTTTTTCTTTCCAAACAATCCTTCAAAGCCATATCTAAAAGATTTACAAGTTTCGTGGAAAATTCAGTAAAAGCATGATTTGTGGCTCCGTCAGCTCTGGGATCTCCTTACAAACGTGAAGTTTTAAATGCTCTAGAAAATGATGGTCCGTAAGTAGAATGCCTGGTGTATATGAAGGGTTCAGTGAAACTTCATATCTCAATTCTCCAGGCTTAAACCCAGTCAGCTTATAGGAACTGTCAATTAGCATTCCATTCAGTTCATTTGGAACATACGTTTTCAAATTTTTCAACCCCCAAATTGTCTAAGATGACACAATTAAGTGCTGAACTCCATGATACCCTAACTCCGTACAGAAGACCCAGAGAATATTGTTGATACATTCGATCAATATTTTATCTGATACAATATTTGTTTTTACCTTGGTTCACAAAATACATCGTGTTGTTCGGATATCGGTAAGTATTTGAGCTGTGATTGGAGATGAACGTATTTTTATTAGGCATCTCTTTGTCTACAATAATGTTATTTTAAGTATGCAATATCAAGGAGGGTTTTCTCCTAAAGTGACGCTGGCGGTTGGGTATGCAAATTAAATTCACTAAGTATTGCTCTATGGTAGGTAATAGCAGTAGCTAATTCATTTTAATAAGATAAATGCAAATATTACCCAAAAATGATATTTAAAAATGATGATTAATCGAGTGCTACTTTCTTTCGAAAATTCAAGCCGGTAAGCCATTCTAACCAAAAATTCAAGCGATAAAAAATCGAGGAATAAACATCCTTTGTCACCCATTCACTTTGTTGTAAAAAAAAGATAAACATCCTCCCTGTAACCTTGTCTATTCCTTATTTTCATTCTATCCCAAAAAGGAATAGAACCCTCTTTCTCTCTCTCTCTCACTCTCTCCCACTCTCTCTCTCTTCCTCTCTCTCTATATATGTATATATATATATATTCAAATCAAATATATATATATATATATATATATATATATTCAAATCAAATATATATACATATATATATATATATATATATATATATATATATTCAAATCAAATATATATATATATATATATATATATATATATATATATATATATATCGTAAAAAGATAGTTTCAAAATAAACAGCGTGAATTTCAAGTGGGATGACTAAACAACTGTTATGCTTTGGGTGAAATTTAGTGCCAAGGTCAAACAGAAGATTCAAAATCCCTAAGTCCAAATGATAAAAGCTGGTTAGCATCTGAATAATCACGGATTTACTAAGATTATACTGTGTAGATCTAACAACGTGAGGTAGGTGTTCTATAGAAAGAGGGCCTAATCTAAATATGCTAAAACTCCGATAGTCAATGCTCTACACTCATATCCCTGTGGTTGTTCAATAATGGTTTGAAAAATTGCCACGTCTTACGTAAAGGAGACAATCAACATCGTTATGTTAGACAATGAGAATCGATATTTGTCGGTGTGATCTTGTTCTTGAAAAATCAATTTCTCTCAAAAGCACAATCTGAAAGTAATTTTGATGCAACAAAAGAAATATCCTTATTTCGCCTAACTGAATCACAGTAACCAAGTATCTTTGATCTAGATTCAAAAGAAAAATATAGCTCAAGATTTGGACATTTTAATCCAATCAGACTATGGTGACCTCAAAAGGCAAACAAAAAAACAAAAACGTTTATTGATGGTACCTAATGCTGTACTGTTTAACAATCATCAAGATTGTAACGACAACAGTGTAACCAGGAGCACCCGGACACACACACACACACACACACACACACACACACACACACACACACACACACACACACACAATCAAACAAGAGAGAATTTGTATCCACTTTGAATTCGTAGTTGGTTTGTCCGATTGGCCATTTGTGAAGCCACGGTGGTTCGATAAAGATGAGGACCGAGGGAACAGCGTCTCAAATGTCTTTCAGCATGTCCCTCAAGTTGAAATCAGTTGGCCACCCGGTGAGGATCGTTCACTATTAGTACACTATTGATGTAAGCTAGCTAACGATTGTGCTATGATCATTATATTACATGGGGATCATACTAAACAAACTGTATGAAGAAAGTAAGAAAGTTGGTGTTCACATGTAACCAATTAAAACGAATGTACGACGAACATTTATTGACAAAAGCAAAACATCGACGGATAACTTAATTATACCGACGGTTCAATATACTTTGAGGCAAACTAATAGCATCAGGGGTAACAAATTAGAGGATTTTTTCAAGGATGTCCAGGTAATTTTTCTTTTCAGTAAATGATAAATCGAAATTGCAAAACTGAAGTGAGTAGTCCAGTCTATCTACCTATAACAGCAAATATCCACGAAATCCTAAAAAGAATAGATCACTCTACGCTGGCAAGCAATTTTTTTTAGAGCAAGCACTATCCACATTCATCCTGAAAAATAATGGTATACTACAAATGCATCTCCTCGTGAATCGCTTATAAAGCTGGAACATGGAACTGAAAAAAAATTGCTCTTCAATCCGGGAGCCACAGAACTTGAAAGAAAAATCTGGATCGACATTGCATTGAGTTATCACAAAGAAGCACATTATGAATAAAAAGGACAAAAATGTATTTGAAAACTCACATGGCAATGGGCAGGTAATTTTGTAAAATGTCCGACAACAGTTGGACATCAACGCACACAGCATTGGTCAGAATAGTTAATATAGGGAACCTTTGTTGGGGAAAAATAAGTTTGCATGACCAACGAGACATGTTAAAGACAGATTTTCTCTCCGACTCCGATCGAGAGATGTTGGGAGCCCATTAAGGATGGAAATCTAGCTTTGTAGGATGACTCTTCACAACATCATATCTCAATAAACACCTAATCAAATACAGGCCGATATTTTAAAAGAATGAAATTCAAAGTTTTCATAATTTCCGTGGTTGTTACATATATAAGTTTTTTTTTATGATAAGATATCATCATCATCATTATCATCAGTCTTTTAGCGTTCGTCGTTAGACATAGACCTTCCCCAAGATTTGCCACACTTCTTTATTATGGGCGTCGCGGAGCCAGTACTTCCCTAACTTCTCTAGCTCGTATCTCCATCCAATATTCTGCCGGCCTCGGTTGCGTATGTGATCTGGGGGGATCCATGTCGTGAGTCGTGATGTCCATCGGTTGTCTGCTATCCTTGTACCATGGCCAGCCCACCATTTGAGATTTTTAATGGATTCTATGATGATGATAAGATATAGGATGCAATAAATTGCAAAAAAAAATTAATGTTCAATCAAATATGAACTCTTCGTAAGTTAACCCCTTTTAGACGATCCTCTAATGATAGCGTATCATCCGTGGTCAATAAATTTTCTAAGAGGGTGTATTATGGCTCCTATACTTATAAAACTTTCATAACAGGTATTATGTTTAAATTGCTTGAGGAGATGATAGTCTGTACGAGAAAAGTAGCTATATATGGAGGGCACTGGAGCTCTTTATATTACGGTTCTCGGAGCTTAAATGTAGTAAGTTAGAGGGAATCTTTCTTATTTTTTCGAAGTTTTTGACACTTTCTATTGCATGAGATGAAACCATAGAGTCCTGAACTGTAAGATACTTCAACGAAATCGATAGTTGGCTAAAACTTGGTTAAAAAAATATCTCGACTCAGTGAGTACTTGTGCTGAGAGGAAAGCTAAGCATATGTTTAGTAGAGGTAGCTGAATCTGATACAAAGTCTTTATGTTGAGGTATCCAAGAAAGTTTGCCCAATGATATAAGTATTTTAGTTGTGAGTAGAGCTGCGACTATTGCTACTAAACGTAGCTTAGTCTGACACTGTATCATTGTAATGAGGTATCCAATGAGGTTCCCTTCTGGAATTAGATAAGCTTCTAAGTCTGCAAGACGTATTTGCTGAATATTGTTCACCGGTAGGGAATCACAATAGATTTTCTTATCAGATAATAACCAGAATTTTACAAGAAATGAGACTAAAAAGCAAAGCCGATGATTCGTATTTCCTCCCAGAAATATGTCCTAGAAATTAGAGCTAGAACGAGAAAAACATCCTATTTGTCTATCACTTTTCCCCTTTCTTTCTTTCTTTCTTTCTTTCTTTCTTTCTTTCTTTCTTTCTTTCTTTCTTTCTTTCTTCCTTTCTTTCTTTCTTTTTCTTTCTTTCTCTCCCTGTATTTCTACTATATTGTAAAAAAAAGACCACTATCCCTCCCTGTGTTTTACTCCATCGTAAAAGTAGTATCTGGTAAAACTGTTTAAGTTTATAGCTGGGTTGGCTTATTTGCTGGGATAGCTGGGGTAAAAGGTTGCGACATGATTGATCTACACATCCAAAGGCTCTAAGCCTGTAATGACAAAACTTGATTAGCATCTAAATCTTCTCAGACTTGATACGTTTATATGATATATAACATTAACATGGATTGCATTGTTTTGTAACAAAAGAGCCTAATCTGAATATGCTAAACTTTCAATATTAAACATTTTATGCTTTTGTGCTTGTTCGATTATGGTTTGAATTGCCATGTCTTACGTAAAGGACACCATTAACATTGCAATGTTAGACAATGATAATCGATATTTATCAGTGTGATCTTTATTTGAAAAATCAATTTTCTCAAAAGCACTATCCAAACATATTTTGAAAACAATGAAAGACATAACCGTGGCTTGCATTAATGAATCACAATGGTCAAACCAGCTCTAATAATCTTTAAAAAAATATCTGAAAGTATAGATTTCCTATCTAAAAAAACATCCAAGAAATACCTGCGCATGATCGGGGTACCCTTAGTTCGAATTGACGATACAGACCCCAGAGGGCAATTTTAGTGGAGGGGGGGGGAGAAAAAAAGATTTGTGGAGCGCAGCCCAAGAAATGCGAACAAAAGCGCTGTGCTTCAGGGTATCTTTTTGTAAATGAGAAGAATATTATTGAGCTTTGCACTCTCATGCTAAACTATTCAGATGCTTCGTGAGAGAAATTACGATTAGTGAACCAAGCCCGCAACCAATTCCCGCTAAAATTGTATGTCCTCTCCCCATTTTTTAAAAAAAAGCTAACATCTGTTCCGCTACACTTGCAGTGATGGTCAACTGAGGCAAAAGTGATTTATAAGAAAGCATCATCTGATGTCCGATGAGAAAAAGTTCAATTTAGTTGCGAGAGTAAGTTTATCAAATCACCGTAGCCCGCAAATGGCCAGAACAACCAACCGAAATATTAATCTCTCTTCCTGTGTCAGTATCAATTTTTCTATTCACCATGTGTCTGTGCGTGTGAGAGTATACGGAATTTCCCAGTCACATTTTTTGAACTACAACTTTGAAAATTTCTGAGTTCATCTGTATGCAACATCTAAAATCGATTTTGTGGAGAGGGTTGTTCGAAATTTTTTTTTTTAATATCTATGGTAATTTCTCAATAATCTTAAAAAGAGTATACAACCAATTCATCCTTCTGATAGTCACTTATGGAGCTGAAACATGGAACCTAACCAAGAGACAGACCCGCAAACTGAGAAGCACGCAACGTGTACATCAAAAAACCATGCCCAACTTCACATGGAGGGATCACAAGACAGGTCAGTACATCAGGAAGAAAACGGGAGTCAGAAACAGCATAGAATCTACTAAAAAGCTTGGATGACATTGGGCCCGTCATGTTGCTAGAATGGCAGACAACTTAATGACATCATGACTCCTAATATGAATCCCAAGAGATTACTTACGAAACAGGGACCTGCAGAATACAAGATGACGTGATGGACTGAGCAAATAAGGAAAATACTGGCTCTATGAGGCCCATAATAGTGAAACTTTGCAGATCCTGGGGAACGTCAATGTCCAACAATGGACGATGAAAAACTGACAATGATGATTATAACCATGATCCTATGAACAAACAATGCAAATATCTTGTGCCAGTTATTTTAGATACTTTTAGATCTAATATTTATTTGTTAAAGATAATATTAGACGAATATATTTTTCTAGGTAGCCCAGATATTTTTCAGTAAATAACTTCAAGTGCATAATTAGGCTATGGTGATTCATCTATGTGAGGAATGGATTTCTGATATATATTTGAGAAAACTTGCAAGCGTATGTTCATCTTTTCCCAAACTTTCATTGTAGCTCGAGGTATTGAAGTAAGTTAAATCAAAATATACACTGCTCAACTGCGTGTATTAGACCCTAGAAAAAAACTCTCCCCTTGGAATCCAATGGTATTTTTCTTCTACTGAATATGCTTTGAATATAAACAATCCTGCGCCATTCATAGCTACTTCTCAACGACGGGTATTCTGCTAGTTGTATATCATTTCAAGACAGACCATTATGATACCATGCATTGTATGGAAAACAAACTTCTTCAACGAACTGATCCAACGAACTTAGGCTGTTTTTGTTTTCGGAACTATTTCTGGAAAGATGCGTAAAAAAGTCCAGAACTGGTTTTGCACTGAAAGATTTTTATTTTACTGATTTGTGTTGCTTTGTCTTTTTAGTAGAGGGATGTGGCTATTTTTCTTGCGTGATTGCGATGAGTCTGACTCCGAAATATTCTCGTCTGCAATACTCAAGAGCACCAACTATTTTTTCCCTGACAAAAGAAGAGACGTCGAGCAAACTTTAATCAAGAAAGAATATAGGTTTTTGGGTGGGGAACGAAAGCAAATACGTATTTTTCGTACTATGTAACTTAGACTCTTGGAGTTAAAGAAAAACAAAATACTGGAGATACAAAACAAAAGATATTCAATTATTGCCTGCATTCATGAGATAAGGTGTCCCTAATATCATGCATTGAATCTTCAGCACTAGTTACTTTGTCTTTGTCACCATCACAGAATTTTGGCTACTGTACCCTTCGGTCTTCTTTTGGTCTGGATCTACGAGACTATATGCCGTTACTATTAGATATTGATAAACTTACACCAGAATTTTCTCTGTTATCTCAAAGTTACCGACACCTAAACTTCTTTCTATCTTCATTTCTGAGACACAACGTTGTCATTGTTTTGATTGCTTTTAATCATTTCTTTCAATTCTGTTGTTTACAATGATGTTCCCAGAACAGTACACCGTGGCCTATCAAAGATTCCTGTCTGCTTCTGTAGCCCCAGGGGAATTTTTAACGGACATCTTCATTAAACCCACAGAAGTGCAGAGATACCTTTCATAGTGAATGACTCTTATGACGGAATTTCACTCAGCAAAAGGTTTCGATTGCCAAAATAAAAATCTCTATATTTTCACTTTGCACAAAATTGAATCTACGAAATTTTATAAAATCATCCCAAACCATGTAGATTCAACCTAAGATTATCTACATTCATATCTAGTATCTCGTTGCTTCTTTGTAGATAGACTGACAGCCAGGTATTTGGTGAATCATTCACCTTTAAAAAAATTATGACATTATTTTCGTGTTTATTTGTATCCATACATTATTTAAGGAGTAATTAGTGCATCCTACAGTATTTATATGGATGTTATTGGGGATTTCGGCACCTGAAGTTTTTAATATTGAGAAAGAATTTGTGAAATTTAATTTACCGAATTTTCAGCTAACGAAACGTTTTATTGAAACTTCTGTCCTTGTTAAGAGAGATACCTCAGTATATTGTGTATGTTTTAATTTAACTTTCTTTTTCATTGAATAATCTTCGCCATTAAAGTTGTGCAAAGGATTCTATCCTCTTTTTATGTTTTCGTGTTTTGGGGTGTTGTTGTATTTATGTTTGCTTGTGCATTTGTTCATGTGTCTGTGTTCCCATGCGCTTTTAGCAATGCGTTTCGTCAAAACACAGAAACATCGTCATCAGTACTGCACTAAACTCCACCTGATATTGATATTGTTGATACGGGGAAATTAGGGTTATCTTTCCTGCATTGGCTTCACAATGACGGGCTCATTAATAACATCTAGATTCTCGAGGATGGAAATGTTTATAAATGTCTTTTTTTTACTCTTAGCTGTTTTCCAGTGGAAATAATATCTTGATGCTCCAGAGTTTATATTTTTCCAGATATTTTCTAGAGTATTTCTTTTTCATATCTCTAGTCTAAAACATCAGTGATGCCGCTGAGATAATTGATTCGGACCATAACTTTTCTTCGATGGATGGTTTTTGCAAGTCTCCTGATTTTGACGCTACGGTTCTTCAGTTATTGACTCTGATGACGAGTTTCCATTCTGTTTCTAGATCTTTTGCTTCTTTCCTCTTTTCATTGTATTAACTTTTCTATTTATGCCTTTTATCGCTTTTTCTTCGTTCATGTAGTTTTTTTCATTATATTTGACTTGCCTCACATTTTTTATCACTCCAGTTCCAGAGGAAGGACTCAGCCGATAAAAAAATGTCTGCGTAGATATTTTCCCTGATCTCATACATATAATCTCATTCTATATCCGTTATATTTTTTCCACCAGGTGATAAATACACTTATTATTAAGAACCATCAACTAAAACAGTCTAAATAGATTTCCTCAGTTTTAAAGTCGGTCTTACTGACTATTAAGGTAATTACTTGAATATACCCACCAGAAATAATGAGTTTATATGTGTACTGATGGGCATAAAGAAATCTGATCCTGTTTAATTGGATTATCATTTTTTTCTTACATAAGTATCCTAAGATGAAGGCTCAACTCGTTATAAACTGTTTTTATAAGTGATGATCAGACATGAAAACTTAGAAGTTCGTACTACGTATTCGTCTTTATGTTATAATAGGGAAGGGAATCAGCCAATGGGATCATCTTATTTGAGCATGAACAAACAAATACGTAAACCGAAAAAAGTATATCTTTGTATGTATGTATTACTCTTAGGCTCCTTGCTGATTGAGCATAAAGGGCTAAAAATTTAACTACTGATAACTCATTAAGACATTTCTTTTCTTTCAATCTTTATCAAAATGTTGTTTTTTTTTGTATTGGGATTCAATTTGTAATGTCAATGTATGCTAAATTGGTCCAAAGTTTCAGTCCATTTGGGGGGGGATTCAATTTGTAATGTCAATGCATGCTAAATTGGTCCAAAGTTTCTGTCCATGGGGGGGGGGGATTCAGGGTTTTCAGTGATTTCCGACTGACAAAGAACAAATGAAGTCACTTCATCCCCCACGTCTAGCTGCTGAACGACGTTGGCCTCATAGCGGCTTCTTTTGAATGTATACCAAGACTTGTTTTGTATATCGTTTCATTTGTTTTTTTCTTTCAGTTTGTAGAATCGGCGCTCACTATCTTACCGATATGATTCCGAACAGAGTGTATCAATTTATCCGTTTTGGTCACGTCACGCATATAGCAGTTTGAGACCGAAAATCTGGTCTTGGTGTCTTTGAAGCAATCAATCTTTAAATACATTCAGAACCCAAATTTTTACACTGATTAGGATCTCATTTACAAACATACCTCGACAAGTATGTATTTTTCCCGAATCTTTTCGTTCAAAACCACACGGTTGAAGGTCTATAGTCTAATGTATTTATTCATCTTATACTTAGTTACATCAAATTTCCCCAGCAATGCCTTAATCTACACTAATCTAAATCGCACTATTCTAGGTATAAACATAGTGTTCTTTCTATGATAAGAACTCCTACAATCAAAGAAGTCGTGTACTATGAATATAAATTATGAAAGTATCAGACGTATGATACGTGGTAAAAAATACATTTGAGGGAACAAACATCTCAAAATTGCATACCAAATAATTGGCGCGTTTGCCCATGGAATGGTGGAGAGGTTCACCAAAGAAAGGATAGAAGAGCACAATGAAAGATATTGTCGTGTCCTAGGCCATCAGTTATCGACATTGGGCAGCAAAAGCTGCCAATGGAAAGAACGATGCAAACTGGAGAGAAGAGAAGAGATGATGATTCAGACTAAGCCTTGTAGATGATGCGAGAAAAATATTTCTTCCGAGCATTGGTCTGCAATAGACCTAGGAAACCCTCATTTCACAAAATAAGATCGTATATATATATACATATATATATATATATATATGTGTGTGTGTGTGTGTGGGTGTGTGTGTGTGTGTATGTATGTGTGTGTGTGCTTGTGTGTGTGCTTGTGTGTGTCTGTGTGTGTTTTTACGTGTGTCTATTTTATAGCCAATCATTTTAATGAAGAGTTTGGTGGCACACTTATCAATGAGAGACTGACAAGGCTAATGATTTGATCAAATACTTGACCTTTCTTGAATGACCTCGACTTGTGTCTATCCGATTTTCCGCTTTCCAGCTTTTGTATATTAGAGATAAAGAGGAAGGCATTGCCATTCTTTCTCTCATTGATTTTTTCTGTTTACTTCCGGTCTCAACTTCCTTTTCCTTCTTAGTACTATAACTTCCTTTTTTTCTCCATCAAATCTACGTATTATATTGGTGTACACATTAGTGGATATATATATATATATATATATATATATATATATATTAGATGTATATATATATATATATAGAGAGAGAGAGAGGGGGAGAGAGAGAGAAAGAGAGAGAGGGAAAGAGGGAGAGAGAAAGTATAATAATTGCGAACTTGCATAACATATGTTGGCAGGTAGAAAGAACCAATCTATATCAGAGTTTGAAAATAGAGATGAGACTCACTCGATATAATTGAAACATTGTTCATGTTTTGTAACCAACATTTTATGTATATATATATAAGAAATATAAGGATATGTATCAGGCAAATGTTGATATTTCGTGCCTACTGCATTCAGTACTAACAAACTATTTTTCCTCTAATTATTCCACAATCCAATCATGTTTGATCGTTTCTGAAATCTTACGATTCGAACAAATCATTTCTATGTATGTGTGAGATCGATCCAGAAGACATACCTTCTTTTTTTCTCAAACTACAAAATGTATATATGTAATTATTTCCCCGATTTGACTATTTTTACTCTTCACTATATATGTATAGCTTATTCTTGTGAATGCTCATGTAGTTTATTTCACGAACTAACTTTGGATACATAAAAAAAACAGTTTCCATCAATAAAATTTAGACAGTCAAGTAGAAATAGCTTACAGGGAGCATAAATTCAGATTTTTGACGAATATGTTCTTAAATAACAAACAATCCCGTTCCGAAATCTGTTATCGTGATTTAATTGTAAATATTACCAGTTGCTGGTGAGTGCCATAGGCACAAAAGTTAATATTCACCAGGAAAACATGTATACATATATATATATATATATATATATATATATATATATATATATATATATATATATATATATATATATATATATATATATATATACTTCTTTTCGTATATATTATATTAAGTTCAGTAATTAATAATCTACCACGAATAAAATTGATCTATCCCCTTCTTTTTGTAACTTTATTAATTGAAAAATTCATTGCCAACCATATATATATATATATATATATATATATATATATATATATATATATATATATATATATATATATATATATATATATGTGTGTGTTGGGATGGTATGGAAAAGATTAGTACACACCTGAAGTATAGTATTTACTCAAGTTTACAGAAATTACTGTCTGAAAATTTCTTGGAATAGTTCGATAGACACCTCTGGGGCAAATTGTCCCCTTCCAAAGCAAATGAAGCAGCTTGGCTTTTTGGATCCTATGGCCCAGCAAGAAACGGATTGTATTTTTAACTGAGTGAATCATCAGCTTGAAAATGCAAACCTGAAAAAAGTATCCCGTTTCATTTACTTTGGACGAAAAATCTCCATGACAAATCTCCTCAACACCGAATGCTGTTTGAGAGATACAGGTGTGAGAGATATAATTTTTTATAGAACTAAAATGGCAATGAGCTGGCCATGTTCCACGTGAGTTATACATCTGATGGACATCACAGCTCACAATGTAGATCCCAAGAGATCAGGAGCAAAACTCTGGCCGGTAAAATATCAGATAGCATAATTAACTGACAAAGTTCAGGAAGTATAGGCCCCGAGAAGCTCATTATAGGGTATACGTCCAATTACAGTTGCTAAAATATGGTGATGATAAGGGTTAAAGTAAGAAAATATTTGTGATCAGGCTGCGTTTGAGAGTGATATTCCTTGATTCCCAATCATTTTGAATGATGAATACGATAACTCAAACAGATGTGCAAAACAAAGCGAAACGACGTCTGTTCAACTCAATAATAGACTTTCTTGGCGTGAATTATTCAAATGATCTGATGGTGCTGTGCAATGATCACGTAGCGGGTCTTAGATAAAAGAATTACTCTCGTCAGAGGAGAGATCTTTTGCACTCTTGTACAGTTTGAGGGAAGGACTGACAAAGAAGAATCCAGGAAGGATATTGGAATGTGTGATCGTTTTGGGTACTGCTATGTCCATGAGGTTTTTACTCCGTCATATTCCATCACTGGTTTTTGTATTATGAGTAGTGTGCACGCTCATATATATATATATGTATATATATATATATATATATATATATAATACTGGAAAGGATGGAGATCTGCAAGAGTGATGAGTGAGACGCTGCTGGACAACCAATATATTCTAAATATAAAGCAGGTCTTGGGGTTTCATGGAAAATTTGACCTCTGCATCTCTGAATAAGCACACATTAACAACAACAGAAATGAGGAATATATTAAGAGGCTTCAAGTTTGGGTAGTTGCTGCAGCTGAACGTATCAAACATTCACCTACTCCAAATAAAACCAACAAAGCCTTGGAATATTGTAAATATCACTTGGTGTTTTTGATTAGTGCTAATGCTTCTTCAGCCAAAAATCAACACTTAAAACAACGCTTACTACCAGATGAAAGCTTTGTTGAGGTAACGCAGAAGTATATATATATATATATATATATATATATATATATATATATATATATGAGAGAGAGAGCGAAAGAGAGAGAGAGAGAGAGGTGGATACGATGTATCAGGCGATATGTATTGTGTTGGCAATATGAGAAATTGACGTATTTAAATTAAATTTATATTACTAACCTGTGTCGCCTCCAGGCTTTATCAAATTTCTAATTTCGAGTGAAATGAACGAACATTTCAATATTTTTTCATCTGGAATTGCAACTCAGATAAACTCGAAAGGCGAACATTCTAGTAAGATAATTTCAATTTTTAATTCAATTTTTCATTATTTCCAACTAAATACATATTGTCAGATATATCGTATCCATATGTATTATATATTACCGCAATACCCCAGCAAAGCCTTCATCCGATGTTGACTGTTGATTCAAGGTCTGAGAAAGCATTAACGCTATCCAAAGGCATCAAGTTATATTTCACGATATTACAGAGTGTATTTCGTTTTATTCCGAGTGAGTGAATGTCAGATACCTACAGCTTAAGACCCTGCCTGAACTAAGAGCCCCTCAATATATTTCCTCATTTCTGTTGTCGGTAATGTGTGTTTATCCAGGGATACAGAGGTCGATTTTTCGATAAAACCACCAAATCCACCTTTCATTAGAAATATATTGGTTGTCCAGCAATATCTTGCACATTATTCTTGCAGATCTCCGTCATTTTCAATATTACCCTGTGTATGTCAACATTTTGTGCGTAGCGCACTCTTTGGCAACCAGCAATATGATTTGTTGATTTAATAATGGGAACAAAAGGCTTTTTTTCTTTTCTTTTTTTTAAAAGTATTTTCTAATATCCAATCAGGTTTAATATCGGTTTTAACAGAAGCTTACAATGTATGTTTGAAGGTGACCCTCTGATATCATCTCCCTTGTTTTTGAGATATAAAAAATATGCAATTTTTCCAAAAATTAATTATTTTCCTTTTACTTATGTTAATCTTTACAATTTGTTTATTTTCCACGTATTTCAAAACTCATGTTATCGCTGATAAAATCATTATATAAGCTCAAAAAGACATTATTTCACAGAAATCCCCGAAAAATATTTTGTAAACACATGCTATATTAAGTAAATTTTAGAAACACCAGTCTCTCGAGTAGAAGACTGTTCTAAGAAACTCCTATTTGTAAATATAAAAATTGATCCTCTTTTTAGAGAAGTTTGATTATTGTCATATATATATATATATATATATATATATATATATATATATATATATATATATATATATATATATATATATGTATGTATGTATGTATGTATGTATATTGCTATTTTTGTTTATTCGTTAAAATTGAATTTTTAATATCACATGATTTGGAAATAAAAAACTGAAGAGAATAGTGATGAGTGATGAAGTCTGACCAAATGATGAACGGATTCAGCCTCAACTCAGATAACAGAGGACCATGCTTGCATCTCCTTTCATCAATCCCTTGGCTACTCTGACTGCAAACCCACGCACTTTGTCAGTAAGAGACAACCCATTTGCATTCAATGAAAAAAAAAGTGATAATTATCAATCTATGTGTTCTTCTCCGTCGAAAGCAGACGACAAAACATAACAAAACATGCAGCCAAAATTGTTCAATGTTCTGTTACCGATTGTAATTACAGATCCGATCGTAACAGCTGCAAGAAAATATTACACACGGCTTCCCACTGACGAGAGATGATGCCAGTGTTTTGAAGCGCTAATTATACACTTCCATGACTTTGGAGGAAGTTTTCTTGGCCAATATTGGAACATTTCTGGGTCTATATAACAAAAACAAAAGATCCTACGATGTTTTATATAATGGGGATGAATTACTGTCTCATAGTAATATGTCAGCATGGGGTACAGTAAATACTTCCTTCAACAGCGTGAAATATCAGCTTTTTATAGTCCTTTTCCTTTATTTTATTGTTATTTCTATATATAAGACAATTATTAGAGTGATTTGGTTGTTCTCAAAGAGGCTGAGGATACATCATAATAATAATAATAATAATAATAATAATAATACCAATAATAATAATAGAGAGAATACCTCAGAATGATAAGGAAACCAAATTAAACAGCAGAAATCTAATAAAAGGAATGAACACCTGGGCTGTGTCAGTAGTTAGGTATACAGGACCATTCCTAGGATGGACAAAGGCAGAGCTCTAATCAATGGATAGGCGAACAAGGAAACTTATGACGATGCATAATGCATTACACCCTATAGATGATACAGATAGACTATACGTTAAGAGAAAAGAAGGTGGTAGGGGGCTCATCAGTATAGAAGATTGTGTCCAGAGAGCTAAAGTAGTCCTAGAAAGATATGTGCAAACAAATAGTGAAGAAATCACGAAGAGTGCGAGAGATAGTGCAACAAGCAATAAAGTAGAAAACAATGGAACAGTACAGCAAACAAGAAAAGAAAGATGGGAAGGGAAAAAATTGTACGGCGAGTTTAAAAGACAGATACAAGATGGAGCAGACGAGAAATCATGGACGTGGTTACGAAAAGGGAACCTTAAAAGAGAAACAGAATCGCTCATCATGGCAGCCCAAAACAAAAGCATTAGGACAACTTACATAAAGACAAAAATCGACAGAACACAGAAAAACAGCAAATGCCGCATGTGCAGTGAGAGGGATGAGACAGTAAACCACATAACTAGTGAATGTAGTCAACTCGCCCAGAAGGAGTATAAGCATAGACACGATAGAGTAGCAACGATGATACACTGGGAACTAAGCAAACAAATGGGATTCAACCATGTGGAAAGTGGTATCAGCATGAGCCAGAGGCAGTTTTGGAGAATGACAACCACAAACTACTCTTAGACTTTGACATCCAAACTGACCACCTCATCCAGGCAAGACGACCGGACTTAGTAATAGTAGATGAAAAAAGGAAGGCCTGCCAAATAGTAGACGTTGCTGTACCTGCAGACCATAGAGTAAAAAAGAAGGAAGGTGAAAAAAGGGAAAAATACCAGGACCTAGCAGGAGAGTTAAGGGATATGTTGAACATGAAAACCAGGGTAGTACCGGTCATAGTGGGCGCACTAGGAACTGTCCCCAAAACGCTGAGGGTAAGACTGGAGAAGATCGGGATTAGGGGAAGGATAGAGACCGTACAGACCACAGCACTACTGGGAACTGCACGAATACTGAGGAAGATGCTAGAGACATAAGTACTGCAACGAATCGTAGCTCTGTCATGATATGCGAAAGAGAGAGGAGACGTTAGCTGAAGACCTGAGGAGATTTATTGTCACTCAGCCTTCAGTGATAACCACTGGGCAACCGGTGTGAAACTGTAAATCGCAGAATTACTGCGACCTATGCGTACTAAGAGAGGAGGGCTGGAGACTTGAGGAGACTTGCTGTCACTCAAACTCCAGCGGTTACCACCAGGCAACTGGTGTGAGATTCCATAATAATGATAATAATAATAATAATAATAATAATAATAATAATTATAATAATAATAATAATAAATAAATGAATAAATAAATAAATATTGTCGAAGGTAAACCATGTGAAATGAGAGAAAATTAACAATCGCATTTTGATGAGTATTCATTACTACTTCTACGATTGACTTGCTATTTCCAAAATATATCATTGCTTCGGTGATCTAAATTCCAATGATAAATTTGAACTCATGAAGTGAATAAGATATTTTCATGGGATTGGAACAGAGAACATAACAAAAATATCAGCTCTCAAACTGACAACCATACGACACGTACACGAGAGAAACATGATTCAATATCTCATTGAAAGACACGAGTATAGTTTATGTAAAACAGGAATCTAAGATATCACAGAATTTATTTGAAGACTTGAATGGCAAAGTGTTTGTCATGTTACAAGTATGACAAACAACCTCTGAATAACACGGCTCTCAACGGGGATCTTCAGTGACTACGTGCAAAACCGTGTCCGACCAAATATGAGATGTTATGACGAACTAGTCAAGTTCAGGAATTATCACACAAGGATGAGAGGTCAGGCAAATCTTGGGGAAGGTGTGTGTCCAACGACAGACAGTGAAAAGCGGCTCATTCTAGCAACATTACCAGCACTTTGCCATTTGAATATTCCAAATGATTCTCTGATATCTCTTACTCCTGTTTTCTCACTATTATACAGTGCTGTGTAGTGATCACGCTAAGAGATTTTGGGAATAGGTCTCTTGTGTCCGTTACGTGATTGTCAGTTTCAGAGTTGATTCTTGGCTTAGGTTCAATGCTTTTGCTGAGAAGAATGCATTGGTTGCGTATTCTTTTCTTTAAGACGAATATGATTTCCTTGATCTTGAAGTTTGAGCTTGCTCTCCCAAATACTTGGTGACCTTAGGTGATATACCACCTAACTGTTCCTTCCTTTGAAGATTTCATGGAGATTTTTGTCTCAAGAAGTTGTTGTGGTCTACTTTTTCCAGCTCCCTATTTGATGTTCAACGTGTTTCTCTCAACTGCACATTGCGTGATTCTGGGTTTTAGGGCCAATCTTTTGGTTTATATCCATGATTCGTCTCCGTATGAGACAGGATTCATTATTTGTATTCCCTCCTTTTTAGTATAATTGGGATTCTCTCGTTATTGGAGATTGTGTTCTACTTCTTTTAATGATTTCATGAAGATTGGTTTCCATAAGAACATATAGTAGACGACTTTCTTCTGTTTTTTTATATGATGGTGAGTATGATTCTTTCTTTTCTGCGTTACCTGGTTTAACGTCTAAGAGTTGATCCTCTGGTTGAAATTCATGTTCCGGCACCATACAAGGCTATCGAAAGAATGCATTGATTGTATAGCCTTCAGTATATACATCTTGCCCGTTAAGCTTGCTCGACCAGAAAACAATTTGTTCATATGTCTTTGAGGAGCTAACAGAGGTATGGTGTAAAAAATGTATTTTTACTGAGCTTTGTTTTCGATTGAAATTGTTTTGATTTTTCCCATAACATTCACCGCTTTCAATGGACTGGATGTTTCAAATTTGTTGCACATATATAGTGATTAGAGTGTTTTAAATGAGCATGAACACATCCAGACGAGATCTACAGGAAAGAATGGGCGAAATGCTCAGATTATGAAGGGACCCTTACTTTCCATGACGCATCGGAAAAATTCCAGGATCTCTTGATTGACAGCGGGAAATGCTTTTTCCATTGCTTTGTTTGAGTTTCGTAATGACATGGATAAACATAAAGGCTTCCCTGCACAAATTAGGTGACTGATTTAGAATGAATTCACATTGTAAATTAAGACCCTCGCAAAGACCTTTTTAAAAACTTACTAAAAAAATTATTCCAGTACTTCATTATCAATGTTTGGCACGGTTAATGAACAAACACTCAACTGGTAAACTGCAAAAATTTCTTTGAAAGCATGGAAAACAATTAATCAATAAGTTGCATCATATAAATTTAGCTTCGGACCTTTTTTTTGTTGTTTTTGCTTTTATTTTTTTGGTTTTTTTTTTTCTCATGTAAAATCCTTAAATATACATGTATATAGATGGACCTCTAAATAAACTATATGATTGTAGACTAATGCTCAATGTCATTTGGTGATCCAATTATTCATGTGCTTTCTGATCATAACTTGATATCAGCATGCTAATACTTCTTTACAGAGCTCTGTTCAAGCTACAATATATCAAATTCCAGGTTTTGAGGTCGTTTTGCAGTTCAGTTCCGAGCAATAAATGAAAAAAAAAGTTTTTTAGTGATTTATCACCGTAGCGTTTCGTTAGCTATGTGTATCATTTCTGCTTTTCTAACCACGGAAATCGTAGCAGCCATAATTCTCATCTTTTAATTTTGCGTTGGAAGACAGACAGACATTTGGTGAATCAAAGTAAGCAGACGACAACAACGATTTGCTGGATTAAGATAAGATTGAAAGGCAGATTAGGAAACAATGATTATTACGTATGAAGACGATCCTGCTGATGATCATGATGATAACACGGTAGACGATTGTGATGATGATATAAATATTCCCAAGAAAAATCAAGATTACCACGTCTGATGAAATTTACTGCTTATTAGCATCTCCAATCTTATCACTGTATGGCATTAGAATCAACGCCAAACTGCATATGCTGTACATAAATATCGAACCACTTTGTAAATTTGAAAGGATAATGGAAGCAACGCTTATGGCTGTAAATTCTCGGGTAATTAATGAGTTGAGCGTGAAGGAGGGGCGTCCCAGTACGACCACTATTGTTTAATATTTTAATAATTGATTAGAAACATTCACTGTAGAAACTTGGCTTCATTGACTTTGCCAATTAAGGGGCGCTCGTGAATAATTTTCTCGTACTACTCTGCGTGGGTGCCTAGAGGCAGGATTCACAAACATAGTCTGCAGGCGTATGTTGCTTTGAATCTTGGGTGTGCTCTGGGCTACGGATACACAAAATGTTAAGATATGTTCGTGTTTATGAAAAGAAATGTACAGTTGGAGTGTGGAAGGATTATGAAAATCAGAGAATTAATGTTGACAAAATTTGTATGTTGTATTTTGATAGTTTCAAATTCAAGAATGAATTTTGCGAAACCATGCTTTATAACATACCTACTGCTTTTTTTTTTGTTCTCGATTTTTTCTTTGCGGTAACTTAGACAGGAAATGTAATATTGGTCTATTGTAAAATCGTGTCTAGGTGAAATTTCTCATAAGTATGAAACTACTGAAATGCAACTTACCACAGAGGATCTCATAAAATCATGGGTTGAAAGACCAGGGATCAAGAAAAAAGAATTTGCATTACACACGATTATCATCAAGTTATAGTAGTGCTCTTGAAAGAGGACATCACGGACTGTTTTGAAAAGATGAAGAAGATGTGGGATTGATGCATAATTGCCCAAGAAGAGAACTGCATTTGACCCTGTATAATCTGCGTGTTTCCTGAATATTTTGATCTAAAACATCCAGGTGCATATTATATGCAGAATGATCTGTATACATAGTTGTATTAATAAGAATATGTATTTTTTGTATCCCTCCGGGGGCATTCGAGTATCAGTATATTTGTTTGGGAATTTTTCTTTTTACTGATCCTGATTCTTAATTCGAATTGTTTCATTTTTTCACAGCATTCACTGCTTTGTTGGAAGTGGATGCTTACATTTGTGGAAATAACTGGAAACTTGCCTTTCACATTTGATCCATTAAAGGTTTGGAGTTTGTTTTTTTTTACAATCCTGAGAGAATTATTTATAAATATATAAAATGAGAAGATTTGCATACGGGCGGAGAGTCGATTCCACCGAGGCGGTATTGTTACTTTGTAAAGCAAACCCCTATTCAAAACCCTTTGAAAATATTTCTGTCAGTTTTTTAAAACCTTTCTATTATGTAGGGGTTCAAATTTTGGCTGGACTGCAGCCATGTTTGCAGGCTGCTTTTTTCTTCTTTAGAGAGTGACGAACACACGGACATATCTCACTCATTTATTCATAAGATACAACTGGGTTTGACAAATGTCAACTTCGAGGGAAGAGAGAAATTGAAGCAGTCAGCACGTGATAATATGATCGAATCGTTTTCAGTGCCATCACGATTTGGAGGCAACAACTTACAGTACTCAACAAACTGACATTTCGCCTTGGGTAATTATACCCTGACCTACGGTGACCTTCCTTCGATTGGTTATCCTTGTAGTACCTATTTTGCCTCAATCGCACATCTCGAACTAAGCAAATGATTCTAGAGAGACTAATTTCGATTCAACACCGAGTGATTCCTATTTCCAAGATCCGATATCCTTCGTCTTTTGACCCGTGATTACTTTTGACGGATTTTTTCGTTGTGTGTCTAGGAATTAAACGTTGCTGAAGTAATGGATTTTGTAATAGATCACGTCTTAGGTATTTGACTATCGTGGATAGGAACTTCGATGAATAAGATTTCCTAAGAGATAGGATAGTGTCTGCCAAGTGACCGGAATTCTTTTCTTTAGATCTCAGAAGATACAAATCATGTCAATGTTTTGAACCAGGAATCTACAACTCTGTACCATTCATGAAAAAATGGACTTTAAATGTGGTTACCCGAACATTGGAAATCATGACCGGAGATTCGAATTTTGACCCCATCAAATCTTCATAGAATTGTTTCCACTTCAGATAGATGCTTCTATTGATAAATATCTAGACAATTGTCTCAGATATTTCAAATGTTCAATCGAGCCTCGGGAAACCATAGAATCAGAATAGAAAGCAAATTTATAGGTAAGCTTAAATATGCAGATGACATTGCCTTTTTGGAAACAACCTTCAGGACTTTCGACTTAAGTTAGACAAATTGGACAAAGAAAACAAGAAAGTTGGCAAAACAAAGATTGTGTACGACAAATATTTCAGAAATAACACACAACGATCAAAATCGAAAATACGAAGCTGGAGGGAGTAGACTACTGCATCTCCCAAGGACAATGAATAACTAAATCTTCAAGAGAAGAAGAAATCAACCAAAAAATCACACCAGGATATGAAGCCGCTAATAGAGCAAACTCTACAAGAACAAGAAAATGGCACAACCCCCAAAAATGAGGATACAACGAATACATCATGTCAATTGTCACTTATGGGGCTGAAGCAGAATTTTACTAAAACACTGGCCTGCAAACTAAGAACTATGCAACATACACATGAGAAAATCATACTCAACATCACATGGAGGGACCACAAGACAGGATAATATATTAAGGGAAAACAGGAGTTCGAGACACCATTGTAGCCATTGAGAAACACAAATGGCAATTGGCTGGTCATGTTGCACGAATGGCAGGAAACAGATGGACATCATGACTCACAATATGGATCCCCACAGATCGAACACCAAGCCAAAGCCAGCAGAATAAAAGATGGCGAGACGAACTGGACAAATTCAGAAAATAGTGGCTCTGCCACGTGCACTATAGAGAGACGTTGCCAATCCTTTGGAAGGTCGATGTTAAACGACGGACGAAAAAAAAATGATGATGATGAAGATGATGGTGATATCTACATAAGGACGCTCCCCTGTATTAATCGTTGTTTTTTACTTTTTTTGATTTTACTTTTCAACAGTCTCTGGTCGATTTCTTCGGTGACTTGTATTGGGACCTAGCAGTTGTTGACGGTATTACTCTACTCAGTCCGATACGTAGTCTATTTTGTTTTTGGCTTCATGGTTGGCGATCCTTCGAGTCCAACACTGGAAAATAAAAGAATCAAATTGATAAAGAATACTCAAGCAACCTCAGATTTGGAGACGGCATTATTTCCTGCCAAGAGACTCCAGCATCTTCAGCTGGTGCTAAAGAAAACAAAAGTCATGTATAAAAAATTGTTGGGAATAAACACACAGCGACTGGAATTTGAGACCCCAAAATTGAGAAAGTAAACCACAAGATTCTACTAGAATGACAAATAGCCGTTAAATCCTCAAATGAAGGAAAATCAAGCAAATAAATATCCTAGATTGGCAAACCTTTGGCAGGGCAAAATCAATTTTCAAGAACGAAAAAATCCCATTTGTCCCAGAAAGGAGGGTCTACGACCAATTATATAACTATATGACGGCTGATCGGACTCTTTTTTCGTATATTTGATTTTATCTAAATGATACTTTTTTAAATAGCATTTTTTATTACAGATACATTCTGCATCGTACACGTGAATACATACATAATTGGTAAAAAGAAAAGCTGATACAGATTAACTCTTTTCAGACACCAGACAAAACAATAGATTTATTGAGATGATGAAACTTGGTGAGTTGAAACCCTAGATGATGGATAGATAGTCGCCGACACCAAATCAAAAAGACATTAGATGAAAGGAAGCAGAATGAAGTTAATAAAAAGGGGACAGTATTCTACCGAAAGAAGTGAGAACAATGGATTGTAAGATGAGTTGCGTGAGAAACGAGAGAAAGCAAGAGGAAAATAAAAGAGAAAAGGGTGGATGATCATTTAGTACTGGTATCAGGTAAGAGGAGAGGGTACGTTGATTTGGTAAAAAGAAATATCAATAGAAAATGAAAGCTTGTTTATAAGTTACACGAACCACAGGTTGGTCATCACAGAAGGCAGGGAGCAAAAGAGTGTTCGGTAAAAGTGTAGCCTACGGGCCGATGGCAGTAGAAAGCACAATAATTTCTCTCCGTATCCCTATCCCTGTCCCGACAAGCTTTTCTCTCTCTCTCTCTCTCTCTCTCTCTCTCTCTCTCTCTCTCTCTCTCTCTCTCTCTCTCTCTCTCTCTTCTCTCTCTCTCTCTCTCTCTCTCTCTCTCTCTCTGTGTTTCAGAAGGGAGGATTTTGGTTGGTCTTCAAACAAAGACTATTGATGTATTTTCGATCGGCCGAAGAAGAGAAATTAAGATTCGATTTCGAATACCCACATGGGTCATGCATCTCCCCCCCCCTCTCGATGCAGCTGCGGTTAAGCCAAAACAGTGCATTGTCGAAAAAAGGTAATTATCTCACAGTACATCCTCCCAGTAGTCACCCATGGAACCTCACCAGGAGACTGAACTTCAAACTGACAACCATGCAACATGCACATGAGAGAACCAAGCTCAACATCACACCGAGAGATCACAAGACAGCACAATATATTAGCAAAAATCAGGTGTAGTATATAGTATAGAATCCATTGTATAATCCATGGTCATCAGAATTTCTGGGAACCACTTGACATCACAACTCACTGAATGGATCCCCAGAGATAAAATACGAAACCGATGCTGACTAAATATACGATGGCTAGACAAACTAGACAACTTCAAAAAGTTCTTGCTCCGCAATGCACACGATAGAGAGGCCTGGCAAATCCAGGGGATGTATAAAGACGGACGATAAAGGACTGACTATGATGATGATACCAACATTCATGGTAAAGAACTGCGAAAAATCAGGGAGTAAGTTGACCAAGAAAACGAATTCTACATTACAAAAAAACACAGTTAGCGTGTATATTTTGGCAAGATTGATGTATTTCGCTTGTCTAGATTTTCTTTCTGTATAGTTCCAATAATTCAAGCCTATGTAGGAATTTATTAAGGAGTTTGGAAAGTAATTAGTTGTTTTTGTATCCGGAAAGTAATTACACATTTTCCTGTTCAGAAAATTACGTGTTTCCAAAGAAGAGATAAAAACAGATGTCAGTGAAGTTTAATTAAATACTATTTATCAATAATGTAATCAACATCAGTATCAATGACAGCAGCTGAATGGAAAAGCAAATTTTCGATTCGTATTCTGCATTGTTATTTTCTCATTAAAATCTATATCCTTCTGTTAAATGTTGTAACATACTATAAACGACGCACTACCATATAAGGAAAACGTTGAACGAAATCTAGACGTCTTTCTGTACCGTTCAACCTTTGCCTTTAGTTAGTTGGGAAATGATTTGTAGTAGTGAAATATTTGATTAATGCCCGAACATGCTTATAATCCTTTCTCTCTCCTCTCCCCTCTCTCACTCTCTCTATCTTTCAATGTCTTTCTCTCTTCCCCCCTCTCTCTCTCTTTCCCTCTCTCTCTCATCTCTCTCTCTCTCTCTCTCTCTCTCTCTCTCTCTCTCTGTATATATATGTATATATATATATTCCTTTCTTTCTCTTTCTTTCGACATATATATGTGTGTGGGCTTGTGGGGGTGAAGAGCGTGTGTTTGTGTAAACGTTTATATTTATATTCATCCCCCCTCTCTCTCTCTCTCTCTCTCTCTCTCTCTCTCTATATATATATATATATATATATATATATATATATATATATATATATATATATATATATATATATATAAACGTATGTGCATAGGTGTGAACTGATTGGTATCTGTATATCTGTAAGTAGGTGAATGAGTATATATTTCCATCCAAGGATCAATTTTCATCTCATCAGCAGTATGTGTACACTGAGGCAAACTGCTGACATCAGGAAATTGCTTGAATTTGATTTGGAGAAGTTTTTGAAATTGCAAGAAACAACTGAAATAAAGACAGTCGTAATTAGTTGTATATCACGACCATTCAACTCCGAGATTTCAGGATTTTTTTCATTCAAACCTTAACATAATCAAAAATGGTATACATCCTTATAAATTATATGCCCAAGAACGTATATAATACTTATTATTATATTCAGTTCAGCAAAAGGTCAATATATCTTGTATATTCAGGTATGTTTTTTACTAAACAAACAAGTGAATTGACCGTACTGTTTCCAATTCCTTGGAGTTTGTCAACATTATTAACAAATTTAGGCAGATTTGGCCAAGATTTTATTGATTTTTTTGATCATAAAAAAAAGAGAGTTTTTGCTCATGAAATACGAATAAACAATGGGACCAGCCATAACTCACCATTGCTCAAGCAGAATTTCTCAACAAGTTCATCTGAAATTCCATTGATATATATTGAGGGATAATGATATCATCCAATTAAGAAAGGGAGACAATGAGGACAATGGCGACTGCAGTAGCTAAAAATAAATAAGAATAATTTGCTTCCTTACTTAAAGCACAGGCTTTTGCAAAATCGACGGATAACTTAGAAATAATAATCTCTTTATCTAATGGAGAGAATGAACCAAATTTAATGATGTACGATAGACATGTCCATTGATAAATTAGTACATTCTCCTAATTTGTGGATTTTGCAGCCATCATCATCATCAGCAGCAGCAGGAGCAGCCTTTGAAAGTCCATTGCTGGACATACAATTTCCCAAAGAATCGCCAGACATCTCTATCGAAGGCGTCCCAGAGCCAGTACTTATTCAGTTTGATTAGCTCGTCACATCATCTCACTTTCTGTCAGTCACAATTCTCTATATCAACCATTGGGATTTATTCTTCAAGTTATTATATTCAGCGGTTGTCTGACATTCTTGCAACATGTCCAGGCATATGCCATTTTTTATGCTCACTATCGTATCTTTTCTTTAATATACTGTGTTGTCTTATGACCTTTCTCTGTAAAATTTGGCATAATTCCCTACTGATCATTTTGCATTGTTTTCAATTCGAGGGTCAATGTTTTGGTGAGATTCTTTTTTTCAGCTCCATAGGTGACTATCAGAGGGATGTATTCGGCGTTTACCCTACCTCTTAGGGCTACCGTGGAATTTTTGAAGGTCTTGCTTGTTCTACCTAAACTTTGCCAGCCTAGGGTGCTTCTTTGCTTGAGCCCTTATTCTATCGAGGATTTTATAGATATCCGCTAGCGTATGTCGATGTAGGGGTCCAATTTCTTTAGCTTTACTCACTCAATTTCAATTGTTGTTATTTCTATTGATATTTGGACCATCACCATCTTGGTTGTTTTCATACAACGTTTCGGCCGTTGCATTCTACAGCTTTTGTCAGGTATCACCCACATAGACACATAGCGCAGTGGTTACAGCATCAGACAAATTACTGTAAAGTAATCTGATGGTTCTAAGTTCAATCCTAGTGTGAGACAATACAACAATACTACTAATGCTAAGAGGGGAGTACGGTCAATATACCCCCGTCGGATAAATAAAGGGTTAGGTTCGTTACTTCCCCACACCTACCAGATGATACCTGACGAAGGCCGTAGAGTGCAACGGCCGGAACGTTGTATGAAAAACAACCAAAATGAGGATGGTCCGAATATCAATAGAACTAATAATAATACCTCATCTCAAAAATTCAGAGATATTCAATTGTTGTATCGCAAATGATATTCGTTTTGCTGAAAATCATGTTGAGACCAACGTCGTAAATAAAATACTAGCTTAGTTTTATGTCGGGTCAAATGACAGAAATAGAATAATAGAATGAAAGGAACGAATTTCAATGATGTTAAATAGAAATTTCTATTCATAAAGGAGTCACTTATTCTCGTTTTTTGAAGACCCAGTGAATAATACTTTAATTAGATCACATTGATAACGCTAAGCTGAGTAGTCTAAACGCTATTATCTTTTGCTTATTAATTGATAAGTAATCCTTCATTTTCAACTTCATTTCAGACTATGATAATAGAATAAAGTTATGCAGCTCTCAAAAAATAAAACCAGGCCATTTCTGAATGATTACCTAACCGAATAGCTGTTGATAACGACAGGGGGCTTATCGGATAGTACGCAGTATCAAAAATGTAATCAATCACTAAGAGCTGTACTGCTTTTATTTTCCGTTATCTTTAACTGAGATTAAGTTACACATAAAGGATTAATTATTTTCTAATTATTCTACTGAGAGAGGAGAGGATTTACTCAGCTCAGCCTAATCATCGTGAATCAAAGCGTTATTCAGAGAGACTTCAAAATATGAACACAAGTGACTTCTTTAAGAATAGAAATATCCATCAAACATAATTAAATGTTTTTCTTTCATTTCATTTCATTGCTTTTTTTATCTGACCTGTCATAAGAATAAGTATGTATTTCATTTTGGATGACGATGGGTGCTTTCGGGGGTCGGTCATGAACTATCAAGCAAAGAAAGATCGAAAATTCAATTTTCTTTCAACTGCTAGGAGTCACCAAAATCCCAATGCTGTTGTAAGAACTGGATAAGTACAATTGAATTTGCCGTATTTTTTATTTATCGATGTATTTCGCTCATTGTTCAGATCTGTTTCAGAATTTCAACATCTTTGGACATTATCTAAGTTAATAACTTCATACATATACATGAGATTTATACTCAAGTTCAAACCACCTATCCTGCTGATGAGCAAGGTATAAATCCATCAGTCTTATTGACTATTCACAAGCACAAAGCTGGGCTCCGCTGCAGATGAAAGTAGGCTAAGATTGTGATGAAATGGAACAGAAATAAATAAATAAATAGATAAATAAATAGAATACAAATAAATAAATAAATAAATGAATAAACCTCCCAAACTCTTCACTCTTAATCTTCTTTTTATTTCACCCTCTACAGCGTAGCGTAGACCTAGGCCTGTTTGCTACTCACAAAGACAAGTTAGAATGCGTGCTAAGAGCCAGTGGTGCTCGAAGGTCACTCCAAACTTTCTTTTCTAGACTTTTGTAAACTTACACGCAACTTGCTTCCTTGTTTATCTCTGAAGTAATCCATTATCAGATTTGTTTCTAAACTTTTTTCCCATTGAATTTGGCTTTGGTTTCTAATTCCATTCATCTTTAATTTTGGTAATTCTTGTTGCATTCTAAAACCTACCCACAAAAAAGACCCTGTCGACTCTATGATGATACATCAGCATATTTACGGACTTTAAATAAGTCTACAAATTCATCTCCGCAGTTGCGGATAGTTTAAACAGAAGTAGACAAGTTCGGATAATTTGCCAATCAAACGGCAAGGATTAGTGGCGCCACCTAGTGAACAGACCGGTTGTTATTGAAGGCTAGGCAGAATTACCATTTTCAACCAATAACAGACCTGTAACACAATAGCAAATAACGTTTCAATGGTAAGAATCACAACATTGGAGCTAAGAGAGTGATAGTGTTGATTTGCCCCTTTCGAAAGTCTCTGTTTTGCACTTATCGGTGAATTTGTTGTCTTACCCACTCACACATGATGCAGTTTGTTTTCCCAATCTAGATTCAGGTCATTTATGTATCTCAATCGTCACAACAGTAATTGTTATTTTCAGTAATAGCATTGTCATTATTATGGGCAATATGAGTATAATTTGATTCTGTAATGAATGGTACTTGCCTGGAACACAGAATAATGCACACGTCAGATTTGGAAATCGTTCGAGATATTATGAATTTGATCATTACAGGATGCGCAATAGGTGTGGTTCTGTGAAAAAAATTCGTTTTTTTTTTCCTACAAATATCGAATAGCTGTTCAAACAAGGGTCATAGGACCAGTGTATTGACCCCCATTCACCCTAGTCAAAAATACCTTTAGTCGGATTTGGAATTTTTCAACCAAAACTATCACAATAGGTTTGTTTACATAAAACCTGGTTTTATATATATATATATATATATATATATATATATATATATATATATATATATATATATATATATATATATAGCTTATTAGGTAGGTACATGAGTTTCACTAGTAAAAGTCACGCCTATTGAGCAAAAGTGCTGAAAATTCAAACATTTATCCCGTATCATTAAGGTAATTCACTGATTCACCCTCGTTATTTTTCAAAATTTCCTCTTAAATTCTGATTCGGGAACGAGTTCACTTTGCAATGTAAGTTCGTGCTATATTGATCTTTAAGTTTGTGCGTACTTGTTTGTTTGAAAATTCTTACTCTTTTAATGATCTCAATCGTAACCGTCGAAGATGGCTCTAGGTTTCCGTGGGTTTTTTATTCTGTACGTGCGTGCGTCCCTGGGTTTGTTTATGTGTTTGTGCGTTTGTTTGTGTGCACCAATATGCCTGCCCATACCTATTTGTCAAAAAGCTTGAAAATTCGGATCAGTGGTCCACAAGAATCTTTTCTAAGAATACTTCTTTATAGCTCTTTTGACCTGTGTTGGGCCTTTTTTTGACAGGTATTAATATCTAGATCCTCTTTTCTCACCCAGAATTAGATGTCCACCGATAGAAAACGCTAGTGACCTAGATCAAATTTATTCTGACAGAACCTATTCACCAATTTAATTCCCTGTCATGTGTTCGAATTTCGACGCTACGTTTGTTTAATTATTGACTGTGATGGCGATTGATGCGTTTATGTTACACCGAATCAGTGAATCTGCTTAATTGGCAGAATTCACTTTTTTTTTTGGTTTAAAAAACAAATCTCTTTGATTCCATGAACTTTTGATTGGGAAAAACAGTTCTTTTATATCGTAAATTGATTGAATTGACCCTTGATTAGATTAAAAATGGGTGATTATTTATTTTTGTAAAATATGTGACGAATACGTGTTTACTTCGCTTTTGTTAAAAAAAAAGAGAGTCGATCTCACTTTTAGTACACAGACATTCGATTGTAAAATAGATTGTTGTTTTATATCCTTTATTTACCGAGAAAAAAAGTTCAACCTTTGCCATTCAGGCAATTTAGTCAATTCGGCGTAAAACACGCACACATTTTCGCATACACATATACGTGCGTGTTTACACACACACATATACATATATATATATCACACACACACACACACACACATATATATATATCGGACACACATACACACACACACACACACATATATCGGACACACACACACACACACACACACACATATATATATATATATATATATATATATATATATATATGCTTCTGTGTGTAAGAGTATCATCTGGAGTAAATAGAAATGTTTCAAAATAATTGAAAGAAATCGTAATTATATATTTTCGTATTCATGAGCATACCACTGAACATGAAAGCTCTCTCTTTTGCCTTTGCTTGAATAGCCGTATAGAGTTTGCGTGTTTATGTGTCAGGGGCAGGGAGGTTGAAGGTAGATGCGCACAAGACGTCTGGACAGAGATCCGGCAGCTGAACAGGAGTTATTCCGAAAAAGATCTATCCTAACTCTGAGGTCGTTTTTCTCCGTCCGTTACGCAGAGACAAAGGACTGGGAATATCCGATAACCTTTTCCCGATTGCTACTTTCCATGATTTGGTCAGCCAGTACGATCACCTACGGTGCATCACGTGACTCGCTGACCTTTCAGACTGACCCACTGAACTTTTGCTCGATCTTATTGTGAATTGGAAGTAGATTTAAAGACGTTGTATTCGATAGTTTCAGTGTGGCTTATTTGCTTCTTCTTTTAGGATATTTTTTCCCCGTCTAAATTGATGTACAATACGAAGCACGTGCGTGAGTTATCCCTGTTACAAACACATGAATAATGTACAGTATAAAATAACATCAATATACAATACATTATTACAATACCATATAAAAAAATAACTCATATGGTTATAAGATATATATCAGAAACATTGCAGAAAGGGTGGGGTTTGATCAGCATTTCTTCAGTACCATGATGATACGACTGCTTTGTTTGAAAAATGCCACAAACAGTTACATGGTATACTAATAATGATCTCAATGAGAGAAAATTTACTCATAAGACCATGATAACAAGTCAAATGAAAAAACATTGAAAAAGCACTGAAAGAAAATGCATAATATTAACAGATATTGGGATATGTTTTCTTTCTGTAGAGCATTCTAGACTATATATATATATATATATTCAATTTGTAAAAAAACAAACACATAACGAATGAGAACAGCTTTTATCCGCAGAAGTTTAATCTGAGTGCTCAATATTTGTTTCATCAAATAGAGATATTAACATAAGAAAATACCCGTTGATCCACTCTAGGAAGCAATATATGGCCGGTTGTTAACAAGTGCAAGTGACACGAAATGTTTATATTATCTGGTTACATATCTTTATAATTAATACTTATATACATATAATCAAGAAGGCTTTAAACACAAAATATAAAAAAAAATGTTTTCTCTCAAATATTAATGTCATATCAGTGGAAGATTTCCAAATAAATGTTGATGAAATTTACAGCTTTCAAGTGGGATTTACAATGTGTGAAATTCTCTTGTTGGAATCATTGTTTAACATGTAACTGTTCTGGGAGTTTCCTTTATCAACATTATATTAAGTTTTAAAGCATTCGAGGTGTTATTACGTTGATTTTTATTAAAGCTCTTCCATAAAGATTCATTTTGTTTTGCTTTATCACTTCATTTCATCCATGTTATGCAAATCAATTATTCGTGAATGACTGTTGAAAGATGTTCAGAGGATTAATTCTTCATTTTTTGGACAGAATTCAACTTATAGTTCTTCAAGTTGAATTTCCCTGCAGGGATCAACGGTTGTTTACTATTGGACGGTTTGAGGGGATTCAAAAACAAAACTGTCACTTCATCATGGCCTCTCAGTGATGATCGATTACCATCTCCTCTCAAAATTAGATTCTTATATTTAACTCAATATTTTAATATTTGGCAATAATATATGCATATACTAAACGCTTATACGCCCAACCCACAACACACACACACACACACACACACACACACACACACACACATATATATATATATATATATATATGTATATATATATATATATATATATCAGTAGAAATTTATCATATAATCCTTCGGTCGAATACATTGGTAGAGAATCTTTTTTCTGTGTAATTAGTATTTTTAAAAGATGATGTCATAAGTTGGTTTGTATACAGTCTGTATTGAAACCGACATAACGAATTTGATATTCACATTGGTGAATATTCAATAGAAATGACAAGGAGAGAAAGTCACGCCTGGTGTGATACTTACTTACCCTTTATCATTCAAACGTTTTTAGGGTTATTTACATGAATAATCCCCGTTTCAAAAGTAAATATGTAGCATGAAATAATATCAATACACAATACACATCAAACCTTATATAAAATGAGGAACTACATGTATGGCATTAACTATATAATAAGAAGGGAAGGTGGTGTTTGATCAACTCTGCTTTGGTGCTATTTTACTGTATTGTTTTCAAAATACACGAAAGGTTTGCATGGTAAACAATCAATGATCCAAACAAGAGACAATTTATACATTGTATCATGATAATAAAATATTGAGGAAACAGGGAGAAAACACTGAGAAAATTATATGAATTGCATTGATAGATATTGAATATAAATGACTGAATTGACACAAAATTCTCATGATAATTTTTGATTTTTAGTGTATAAAGCTGTAAAACCTCTTAATCTGACTATCTCCTCCAGCTCTGGAATAGAGCACTCTGGTGGATTGGGAATTGTGCGTAAGTAAATATATCGATTAAATTCAACCATGTTGAGTTTCCAGTTCAGCGTTGGGCGGAGAAAAAGTGCCGGTCCTGGGTCTGAAGCGAATGTTTCGATATCACTTCGTGGTAATGGATGGTATGATGGATAGTCTATACACGCTGAAGAGTTGTAATACAACGAAACAGCTGTATGTGGATGACTCAATTACTTATTCATATCTATTTATCCATCTATCTATCCATCTATCTATATGTATATATATATATATATATATATATATATATATATATATATATATTGACTGTATTAAATTTTTGCATGTCATAACTATCACGCTGAATGAAACAAAGAGAGAAGTTATAGACCATAAATAAGCAAAAATGTGAATTTCCACTTGAAACGGTTATATGTGCCTTTACATAACTGTTGGCTGTTTACTTCATGAGTAAGAGCAACACCCAGCAAAGCGGTTACCCTATTAGTCGCTTGTTTGATTTTATCTATGTTGTCTAGGCCACGTTAACCTTGTAATGAGAAGTTTCTGTTTAATATAAAAAAAATTATAATAAACCTGTTGGATCATATATCAATTTCATAACACACACAAATACACACACACACGCACACACATTTATATTCATATACATAGATATAGATATATATCCGTATTGCCGTACATTACCTGCATATACACATTTACTTTTTCTGCCCCTATTTTCTCAATTTGCAAAAAGTTGCTCTAAGACTACGAGTTAGCTTCCCTCATTCGACAATCCAGCTTACATATAGGACAATATCTGCAACAGTTGTATTTACTTCCCGGTTTTTCTACCAAATTGTAGGACTTATAAATGGCACTTTACTTAACAAATTGGTTGTACTGTATTTTGTCTTTTCCTTCAACTTCTTCATTTCATTTTTATAAATTCCCACATAGTTCTGCACATCTTTATGAGACGCTTTCTTTGTCTGTCGGTGCTTATTATTTCAAACAACAGAAATAAAAAACGAAGGGGTTTGTTGTCATTAGAAGATATGACTCCACTAGGAGTTATGACATCATCAAAAATACAGTCTTCTAATAAAATTTCCCTTACAATATGCTAACCATGTCATCATGGGATGTATGTTGTTTGAAAAAAAGCCAAAAATTGTCAATGGACATTTTTAATTTTTTTATTTATAATCCGATATTGTGATATTTTACAAGCACGAAGATCCATTGACTCAAAGGAAGTTTCCTTTCTCCATATTCTTACTCTTATTCTTATTCTTCTTATTCTTCTTCTTCATCATCATCACCTTCTTCATCTTCGTCTTTCCTTCTTCTTCTTCTTCTCTTTTTTTCCTCCTCTTTCTCCTCCTCCTTCTCCTCCTCTTCCCTCTCCTTCTTCTTCTTCTCTTTTTTCCTCCTTTTCCTTCTTTTCCTTCATCCTCTCCCCACTTCTTCTTCTTCTTCTTCTTCTTCTTCTTCTTCTTCTTCTTCTTCTTCTTCTTCTTCTTCTTCTTCTTCTTCTTCTTCTTCTTCTTCTGTTCTTACTACCTCAGATGATGGAAGCATTGCTGAAGACCTTGTTTTTCTTTCATCGTCGTTTTCCCCTATCGTCACTGCATCTCCCTTTGTCTCTTCCCTAGCTCTAATAGTTTTTCTCATTTTCCAGGTTCTACACTTTAGTTTTTATTCTTTATCCTTTCGTCCTGTGGTCCCATTTTTCCTTTTTTCCAACCTCATTCCACAAATATATTTGACCGGCCACCACACCCTTTTGATCCTTCACCCCAACGTTCCAGCTAAAGTTCTCTCCAACCAAGATCTAATCCTGTGTTAGAAAATAGAGAATTATTCCTTCTGAACACCTTTTGATGAACAGTTATCAGTGAATAATATATTCTGCACAACATGGACGAAATAAACTAATGGAGAAAAACAAAAAGCAGATTCCTTATGTAAGATCTTCAGAGAAAATTTATGTAGTAACATCTCAGATACATTGGGAATGAATGAAATGCTAATAAATGGAAAAACAGCCTCCATTTAAATCCCCAAAAGCATAAGATGGTAAACAACTGAAGATCCCAAAAAGAAGAGTTCTCACATTTTACCATAATATCTAATTTTGTGTTAAACATAAGTCCCGCTGGAAAACTTGCATAAATATCATTAATAGATATTTGGAAATAATTCACCAAAATGATATAAATGTTTGCACTTTTTTCAGATAGATAGATAGATAGATAGATGGATAGATAGATAGATAGATAAGTAGGTTGATAGAAACATTTTGGATACTAATTCAAAGAAATCAAACATAGCTGGGAAGGAAAGTATTTTCTTGTTTCAATGTCCTTATAAAGACAAGGACAAAAGCAAGCTTACTGACCAACATAATTTCTTGAATATTGCATATGTTTCAATGCAGGACATGAAAAAACACAACTAATGCTGCAAAATACCCGAAGTGAATTATAGCGACTGAAAACACCGGACAATTTGATACAAGTCGGAATGATTCATGGAGGATTTTTTTTCAGATGTGTACACCCATCTATATTAAATACTTTTCGATTAGGTGGTCCGTCAGTCGGTTTCAATAGCATTAAAGAACAGAATTGGGAAGAATCATCAAAAAATGTGACGTCATTAAGAAACTAGTCAGTTCTATTTTTTACTGGGTGCTAATGATGTCATAATTGACTATATGAGGTCTGCATTTTTTTTATTAAAAAAAAAGCTCAAAATGGCGAAAATCCTGAAAGTACACTTTACAATTTTCATCAAAAAAAATATTGCAAAATACCAAAAGCATGAGAATCAAACGAATCAAAGAAAAACTACTCTCTGTTTGGCTTCCTCTTCATCTTCCTTTGTATCCTACAGCGGGTGGAGGACGCATCGTTGAACTTGTGGTTGCAGTTTGTTTGTTTTTTTCCTATAGAATGAAACACGCTTTTTTCATCACATCTGTAATGTAATGATTGATATAATTCCTTTTTGGATATTGTGCATTTTCCGTCTCTGAACGTTAAACGACGCTTATATCCATTTTATAATAATTCCTGTCAATTTATCAACTTCAAAATTGATCTCCTTGTGCCTTTGTCAACTTCTTTTTTACTTTTGAAAACTCCCAACAGAAACTATCAACATAGGTTGAGATAATCAGCACACTGTTAATCTCAATCTCACACTATAGTCTTCTGCACGCTCAAACTACCTCATTTTGTAATAACTCAGCCTATAATAATACCATCACCATTTCTAGGATATCATTCTTTACTTTGATAATATATTTATATTAAACTTTATTTTATTTCCATGTTAGAAACTGTCACACAGGATAGTTAGCAAAATTGTCAAAATATGATTCTTTTAATTCTCAATTTGATCTGGCTGGCTAGCTCTGATGTATCATGCGAAGAATTGAAACGATTGCCTTGTAATATGTTAACAAAAAACGTCTTTTCAAACATGTTTTATCAATTTTCTCCTATATAGAATGTTAGTTTGGGCAGGGGTCAATTCGTAATGTAAGTTTTTGCGTCCGACAACATTCACACTTGTTCTTACAAAATTCCGATTTTTTTAGAGGTCACCACCAAAATAGAGGCAAGAGAAATTATTCATACAGTGATCATCGTTTTTTTCCAAATTTTTCAATTAGTCATCCCAAAGTAGATTTGGGCATGATTATGCACCTAAGTAAAACAGATATTCAGGACAAAGAAGCAAAGATCACATTTTGGATCACAAAGAGAAAGAATTTAGACCTCTACATCTACCTAGCTTAACGAACAGCCACGAACTCCTCATAAGAAGAAATCAAACAGAAAACCGTTTCAGCTTGGCAAGCTCTTGATAAAGAGAGCTCAACATTAAAAAAACAAAAGAAAAAAACATTCTTCCTGAAAAGAGGGGTCGAAAATGCGTCTTCTCGATAGCCATCAATGGAGCAGAAATGTGGAACGTGACGAAAACCTGACAAAAAGATAAGCCTTCAAAGAGGGAACATGCAAAGAGCAAAGTAGAGAATCATGATTCAGATCATATACAGTATCACAAAAAAAAAAGCTGATGATGATGATAGGAAATAACCGCCATTTTTAAAGAGTTTGCCTTTTACCACTTCCTGCTTTTACGAAATGAGGCGAAAAGTGGAAACATTGTTCGAGGTTTGTTTTATTATTAGCCGTTATTTAAACAGGAGGCATTCCGTTTATATCTATTTTATATAATAGCATTTCTTAAAGATCTCATTCTTTACTTTGTAAAACCCACTCTTATTTCAATGATAGAAACAGTCAACCGAAACTGCCACAAATATGCCGAAGTATCTTTTACAGTTTGAGAAATGGTCCGTCTGACTATTTATTTATTTATTTATTTATTTATTTATTCATTTGTTACTCGTACTGGTTACCGGAATGTTGTTGGAAGGTTGAAATTTTAAACAATATCATCTTGATAAGATTTTTATTCTATTATTTTTTTTCTAATGAAAATTTTCCCCCCTATAGTTTTTCTGCTGCGGTTCAATTTGTGATGTACGTTTATGCAAAATGAATCAATATAGTCAGCCTGAACTTTTCTTCGAAAATTCAGTTATTTCAGTGATCACTGCCCAAACAAAGGGCAACAGAAGGAAACCATTTATTGCTAGCATCTTTTTCAATTTTTCAATTGATCACTCCCGATACAGCATACTGATAGAAGATATTCGTCATTTCTTTCGGCTTTCCTCTGATATTCTCGATGTTTTTTTCAAGAGGGTATATATAAAGATCTGTTTCCTGGGTATCATACTGTTTTTTTTCTTCACCCTTATTGAATTACTGTTTTTACTCGTTTTCTCATTATAATCCCCTCATTTTTTATTTTTTGTCATTTCATTTTTTCTCTTCTTTTCCTCCTTTTTATTTCCTCTCTTCTTTTTCATAGAGTATTTCTACGTTTTCCTCTTTGTGCGTTACTGTCAAGCTCCTACCGAGTTTCGACATCATTTTCTCAAGTAACAACAACGACAATTGACTTCAAGAAAGCTCTCGACTCAATGGAATTCCCCCAGGTCACTGATCATACAACATGGCGTGGATTTAGTATATGTCAGTGTATTGCCCTTAATATACCGACACAGCAGTTTCTCCACCGAACTCTGACCCCTTTTCTCATCGAAGAGGGTAAGAAAGAAAGGTGATACGAGCTCATCAAAACACATCGGAGCCAGCTTCAAGATGATCTTCTTAAATCTGGATTGGAAAAGGGACGGAATCAAAATAGACAGCCATTACCCGAATAACCTTAGGTTTGTGCCCTTTCTGCTGGAAACATACATGATCTCCAAAAAATACAAGACGAACTGAATGAAGAAAGTTGGTTTCTACATGACATTAGACTGAAAAGTAAAAAGTTTCAAGTGATGGAAAAAAGAGAGAGATGGAAAAGAGAGAGTCTTTTCCTACATCATCAATCAACAAAAGGAAGAAAGGAAGTGAGAAAAACGGAGGAGAGAGAAAGAAAAAAAGAGGGGGTCAGGAAGAGAGAAAGAAAAAAGGGGAGAAAAGAGATGAGTGAAATACAAAGATAAAAGATAGAGAGAAAAATGAGAAACAATGGGTGTTAATTTTGGGGTGTTAATTTTAAATTGATATCTAGATTTCTTCGATATATATCTAAAAATATCTACATTTCCAAGTCATTTACCTACAAAAACATCCTTATACTATTTGGTCGTCCCTTCGTCTGGCCAAACCCGAAAGATTTTTCTTTCAATTAAATGATTTTTTTTTTTTTACAAAAGTTTAAATATTTAAAAAAAATTCTGAGCTTCTGTCAGAATAGAGTTTGACCCAGGAGCAACCAGCCTCGTTCGTCTCATTCATTCCCCCTTCATCGTCTACTTATTCTTTCATTCTTTCTGTCCTTCTTTTCCCCCCTATTCTTGTTATTTTTTTTAATGTTCCTCACACCTTCTTTTTCGATTTTGTCCTCATCATCATCGTTGTCTTCTTTTTCTTCCTTTTTCTGCTTCTCCATCTTTTTTTTTTCATCCTGTCTCTGTTCTTCTTTTGTAAAATATCTTCTTTTCTCAATTCATTTTCACCTCTTTTCCCACTTCATATCAATTTTCTTGAACATTTCGAGAACTTCCGGGCTCGCTTCTATTAGAAAACATCAACTGAAACAGTCAACAGAACTTTTATCGCAGTTTTCAGCCTGTTTCCACGGTGGTTGGTCAGTCTATCAGGTTGGCTGCTTGGCTATGTATGTATTGTTAACAGGGGTATCACCAATCGTGCCAGAGGGCTGACATCTTATACATTCACTTATTATTACGTCAAGAATAAAGACAACAACGTTTTTTGTTTGTTTATTTTTTCAAATACCCCTGATTAGGTTTTTAGAGGGTTTCGGAGTTCAATTTTTATTGTAGATTTATCGTCGATTTATTTCTTATATTGTGTCGGTGTCTTTTTTCTAAATTAGGCTTTTCAGTGACCAATGCCCAAAAAGTAACATTCATTGATCCTCTTTTTTGAAAATTTTTCTATTGATCACCCCAAACACTGCATGCTGCCAAAATTCATTGAATGCATTACTGTTTTTATCAAGTGACAAAACGTTCCTGTTTATAATTCAACTTCTATGGTAGACATTAAAGGCCCATTCCGTCCTTTCAATTCCTCTTTTTTTCCTTTCATGATTACTTTACAATTGCCTGAAATCTCAGACCCAGATTTTCCTCCCCACCTCCCCCGAATCGTCCATGCTGTTTTATCTCCTCCACCATGAACAAAGATCTATAGCTGGTACGCGTCTTCGGATACTTATCTCTTTGAAAATCATCCACCGACGCTTCTTCTAGCTGCTTTCGTTTTCCGTTGAAACAGAACAAGACTTCCATAAAAAAAAATGTTGGTCGCCTTCTCTCTTTGTTGATGAAAGGCGTATTCGTTCCTGCTAGTGCAACCTATTTTTCTACGTTAATGTCGATTATCTCCCTTATTTAATGGTGATTTTGGAGCCTTATCTTCTTAATGATGAGTAAATATCTTTATTGACGCACTCACCACGAATCATTGGACATATATCTTCTTTTTTTATGATACCACTGCTAAAATTGCTACTACTATCGTCATGGTTAGCAAACCAGTCTTATAAGCAGCGGTAGTTACTAAAACCAACAGGTTTCGACACTTTTTGACATCTTTTCTTTCAATCCACTTTCTCTTCCTTTCTTTTCTTTTTGTAGATTAAAATTGAACTTAATCATCATTAGTCTCTTAACTTATGTCTTATAGTAGTGTACTCAGGAAAAAAGTTGCCATCTCTAAAATGTGTCTGGGAGAGCCCTGAAACGCCCTGCCCCATGCACACAAAAAAGAATATGTACTCTGTGATTGTATTTGTGAATAATTACGTACCAACATAAACTTGTTTGAATACAAATCAATGTACCAAATATATATGTAGTAGTATATTATATATATATGTAGTAGTAGATTATGGATTTAGTAGTAGTAGTTAGTACAGTGCTTGTAATGGGGGCATACCGGCTACAAATATGACAAGCGATGAAATAAACAAGAATGAGAATAGAGATGGAATAAAATGCTTCTCTTTCTATCTTTGTCTGGAAATAAAAACGGGTTATACAACACATTACCGTAACAAAAAACCACGGATTATTTGAAATTGGGGAGGAAAATCTCATTTCATCGTCACTATAAAAAAAAAACTTGACTCGGTGCTCATTTGATAATATCAGCAGAGTGAAACAAATTAGTCTACACTGTACATGTATACGTGCGAGTGTTTGCATGAACATGTGTTTGTGCATGCATGAATGGAACAACACATATTCTTATCTTATTCTATAAGGGGAGAACTGACATAAATTGCAGCAATATAGATTCTTGACCGAACCTTTACGACTAAACCCCTTTCATGCTAATGATAAAAATCCTCGAAATCAAGTTTAGCAAATTTTATATTCTCAGAAAACCTATAGTATGAAATCGACAAAAATATATTTAGGGCCCTACAAAATTCAATGGAGTATTTCATTATTATGAATGTTTCTGTAGGAAACTTTGAACGAAAACGATAACCGAAAGTGTCAATATACTCAATTAATCAAAAAATACTACTACTGATAAAAGAGGAGGGCAGTTGATATACCCCTGGCGGTTAAACAAAGGGTTCGGTACGTTACTTCCCCACACCTACCAGATGATACCTGATGAAGGCCATTGAGCACAACGGCCGAAACATTGTACGAAAAACAACCAAGATGAGGATAGTCCGAATAATAATAGA
>OY735225.1:40483782-40516282 GCA_963457665.1 Thysanoteuthis rhombus | reverse complement strand
GCCCTATTTCCACGTCTTGTGCAAGGCTAAATGGGTAGGCTAAACGCAATAACTGAACACACATTATACTTCAGATATCCACAAAAAATATATAAACCTGTCTTTCTATCTAACCTAAAGTAGCTTATGCCTAATACATCTTTCTAGCTCTCAAAAGCCTAGACTTGTCTTGACGACTTGTCTTAACTGACGTATTCGACGAATAATGAATCATGTTCAAGACGGATAGAAATGCGTCCGGTGAAAGGATATAAAATTCTTGTAGAAAAACAGACCGTATTTCCCACGCTGTAAATCACTGCTTAATTCACCTAATCTCCGACCACCGTTACATCTTCGCAACGTCCATAATCACTGAAGCTCTGTTGCCAATATATAAATCAGTGATATTCAAACGGAAGACACTTGACTCCCAAGGGAGGATTTTCCTAAGGGGAAAAAATTTTAGCCTAGGGAGGAAATGGAAGGATTTCAGTCAGGGGATAAATGTTTAATAGAGAATATGATACTTTGAATAAATGAATCATCTGCAGCCTGCATTTGCACCTCAAATAATTTGTAAAATATCTAGAAAAATATACATTTTGTCGAAAGGTATCTGGAGAAATACCAGCACGAGATTTTCGGCATTGATTGTCCATAATGATTTTTGTAGGCTGTGTTGTCCTAATCGTGAGGGTTGGTCTCTGCTACCCTGTTACCTTTGTTTCCTTCTCCATCTTTTCTTTCTCGCACCATCGAGATGCATTTTTTTTCGGCTAGATGTATTGTTGATTGACTCCATACGTCACCGCAAAGCTGTCAGTCAAAAATGACCACAGAGCCTAAAAGAGCCTGTTTCTATCAAAATAGTGGAGTGCTAATGCAAATTTACAAGATTGTAGCCCTGCAAATTCTGACCAGGAGCACCCAAAGATACATACACTCACACAGACGAATTGAAAGAGAAGAATATGTAGTTCACTTGAATGGTTGAGTGGATGGGCCATTGGTTGTGCCATTGTGATTTGAAAGGGAGAATTTAGCAGATTGTGATCCAGAATAGTTGAGGAACTGGCGAAACTTAAGATCACAAAGGGAACAATGTGAGCTGCTACTCCGAGCTTCGGTTAAGTATTTTTTTTCCATTTTTTTTTTTGCTTTTGGTCAAATCATCATCATCATCATCATCATCATCATGATCATGATCATGATCATCGTCATCATCATCATCATCATCATCATCCCTATATTCCCTACCCTACTCTTTTGAAAAATTGTTAGATTGTTTGTTGTTTTTTTTGGGGGGAGGGGTAATTTGTTCATGATAATTGAGTGAATGTTTAAGAAGATTCACTCCTGTAGTTTTGTTGGGGTGGTCTGGGCCCGGCTAGTAAGCCAGGATCACTTGAAAACTGAAAAGGAACCTATGTTGACTATGTTATCAATTGTGCTTGATGGTTTCCGACTGATTTAAACACTGAGAGTTAAAAAAAAGGGACTATGAAATATAAAACAACAAACATTTGTTTAGAAAAATATTACTGAGTTTATCATTTTCTCTCATTATTTTGCATATGATAAAAAATTATTTCTAGGGAATCCTTTTTGCTTTGTATTCTTTTTGCTCACTTTCAAATACGATATATGGATTATATTCCGTATATACTAGTTAATAAGTTACATTTTAACGTAGCATCCTCAGAAAGACTCACTCAACCACAGCATGCATCTGCATATATATATATATATATATATATATATATATATATATATATATATATATATATATATATATATATATCATTTATATATACATATGTATGTATATATACATATATATATGTGTGTCTGTGTCTGTGTGTCTGTCTGTCTGTGTGTGTGTGTGTGTGTGTGTGTGTGTGTGTGTGTGTGTGTGTGTGTGTGTGTGTGAGGGGGTGCAATTTTTCACCATCAACATCAATGTGCTATATCCCAGCTCAGAATGAAAATCATCAATCGAAATATGAAAGTTCACTTATATTGACCAATCTGTTCACACTGGAATCACAGAATTCGGTGGTCTTTGATCCAATGAATTCCTCAAAGGCGTTTAAAGATGCTGCTTGGTTATCGAAGACTTTCCTGAGTAAGAGGTAGATAAAAATCTCGAACAAGTGGTAGTCGATCGGAGAAAAAATTAGAGAGCAATCTGGTTGAAGTAAAGTATCGTTGTATCATCGTATAATTTGTTGATTTGTGCATGTTGATCTTTTCAAAAGTAGTTAAATGGTAAAGATCTAGCTCTTCTTACTCTTCAGGTATTTTGCTTGTGTCCACCACAATGATATCGCGTATCATACAAAAATATCCGTTTCTTCACGACTCTCGTCTCTGTTTCGAAAATTTTGAACAGATGTTGAGCTGTACGTTTGTTGACGGCCCCATGACCAAATGCTTTTTTGATACAGCAAACACTTTTGCCTGATTTATGTACCATTTTATACTCATACAAGAAAATTACTCGAGTTTGTCTTTCCTTTATATTTGATCTGACATCTCGAAATCCAAAAACAATTAAGAAAAAAAACGCTCAGCTTTAATAAATTGTGCAAAATTCACTTTTTAAAATTTTATTTCAATAAACTAAGTAGAATGGTATTTTTTTTTGTTTTCTTTGTAATGAGTATCAAATTTTATAATATCAGAAACTGCAGTCATTTTGGAACCAACAGAACACATGATTCGTCCATTTTATTATCCTTCCATTATTGTCCTACCTTTCTTCCATTCTCCTCCGTTCTTACTTCATTTATTCACTTCTCTTCTGTTTTATTCATTTTTTTCAACCTCCATTTTTCTATTTTGACTCTCCCCATCACACTTTTAATTTTTGTCTCCCTTTTCTTCCCGTCGTCCGATTATACTTTTCATTCACATTCCTCATTCATTATTTTCTCTCTTTCCTCAAGCAATGGTCATAATTGTATGGGTTGATATTTTAAATCGCCATTAGGATAACTATGTTGAAGCCGATCCTCAATTTATTAACAGGCTTATAATTACCATCGCTTTCTTTGTTATCATCACAGCGTTCATCATTATTATACAATGACAATTTTACAGAGCGATTGCATCTTTTCGACCATAGAATTTACTTCAAGAATTGTATTTCAAACCTAATTAAGTGAAAAAAAAATCAAACGCAATTTTAAAAGAATCAACACCTGCCTAATTGTAGTCATCTCCATCTTCATGTCTTGTTTTCTCCTGGAATTAAAAACATCGACACGGAATGAATGAAAATAAAAGTTTCGTTTTTATATTATTATTTTGAAAGGAAGAAACTGCAACATGATTCACAATTGAGAAGTGAAAATTTTCCAAAATGATGTTATTGTCGCTTGGATTCGTAAACCAGCTGCAGAAATCGGATCAAGAGATCAAAGAATTTTTTTTTTTTTAAAGTCCCATCCCCGGGTTGCAACGAAGATCGGCCACTGGGCTAAATATATGTTTGTTAGAAACAATGAATAAAAAGAGTCGCCAAGACTGTCAAAATGGGTTTCCTCAATTTTCAAGTTGGTCCAGATACCTATGTATGTATGTATGTATGTATGTATGTATGTATGTATGTATGTATGTATGTATGTATAACGCGTAAAGCCACATCAATGGAGTTAGAATAGCCGAAATTTAAACATTCACCCCTCGATATGCAAGCAAAAAACGTTTATTATGTTTGTAACTTTCCAAAACGGTTCACAGTAAAAGTTAGCAGTTTGCAATGTAGATTTATGGTAAACTGGTCTCAACTTGCTTTTTTGCTTTTTTCTTGTTTTTTTTTATAAAGAACGTTTAGTGATTACTGGTTAACAAGAGGCGAAAGATGTTATTTATTCATTGATCATCAGTATTGTGAACTTCAATTGATCTCCCCCACATCGACATGCTGTCAAAAGACGTCGATCTAGTGACGGTTCCTAATGATCAACTATCACATCGTTTAATTTACGTAATTCTTTTTTCTCTATTCATTTTTCTTCTTGATTTTTTTTTTTGGCAAATTGCATCATTTTTGTCTTTCCTTCTTTTCCACTATCACATATTCCTCTCCCTTGTTTATATTTACCGATCCGATTCCTCCATTTTTTACAAATTGAAATCCTAATTACATTACCGAGACAAATTTCATTAATCATCATCATCAGCAGCAGCAGCAGCAGCAGGGAGGATAACATCATCATAATGATCTCCATTGTAATCACTACCATTCCTCTTTGTTCTTGATGGTGTGGTTATCATAATATCATCAATTATCTTTTTCCTTTATTTTCCTATTATGACATATATTTCTAACATCGCCATCCTTATTATCATTTCATTTTATTTGGTCGCTACGTATTTAGCGACAAAGGAATATGAAAACCTGGACGAGAAATTTAATTAATTTTATCTTAGTTTGGCACAAGGCAGCGATCATTTCATTTTTTTGTCGCTACGTATTTAGCTACAAGGGGATATGAAAACCCGGACAAATCAATACATAAGAAATTTAATTAATCTTATCTTAGTTTGGCACAAGGCAGCGAGGGGTTTGGTTCAGCCAGCCATTTCATTCTACAGTACAGGTACTTGTTTACCCAGGTCTATTCTCGGGATATGGCCTAATCACCGTAAAATGACATGATTAACTCTACTACCGTGTCTTCCTTATCTATCTTAGTTAGTTATTTTCCATTATTGAAGTATTAATTCGAATATATCTTTATGATGGACCTGATATGATTTATTTGAATGTTACTGACTTGATGCTGATGTACTGCCCCAGTTATGATACAGTACATTAGTTGTGGTATTATACATTGGGTGCAGACTATAATTTTTATATCAATGGTTGAGTCATGTAAATCAAAATTTATGACATAGTCTCTCGAAAGCATTTGAAGTTACTTAGATGCAAGTTGTCAGTTCCTCTTCCATATATCAATCTTTTTCCCATAACTGTCAATGTATTTGAAGCGTTTGACATTTCTTAATTTGATGCTATCAGTTTTATTCTTCGAGACCAATGCACAAATATAATTAGTGACGATGGAAAATGATTAAATCAGAGTAAAGTCCACTAACAATGAAACAGTCATATTGAGAAATCAGAGCATGGTTTTCATTTCATCCCACTAAAATGTGAGTTGACAAAATAGCAGTTTTCTTTACTACCGAAATGGATTTATCCATGTATTCGATGATGCGTGTGAGTGTTCATCTACTTGCGAGTACATAAATGTATGTGATCAGTGTGGATGTGCGTGCGTGAGTACACGCAAGGTGACACACGCATATAACATCTCAATGAATGACAAAGACATTTTTAGTGTCTTATCAGGGAGCTCCGTAGAGTTGAAGACGGCCAGTCTGCCTCCGGTCAAATAAAGTTCTTACATCTGGTTATTCCTTTATGTTTTGCGGACTTCAAAGCGGTCTTTAGCACATGGAAATAACCACATCTATCAAATATATTGTGAGTGGGCGTCATTCACTTGATATCAGTTGTCCAAGAAAAGACAAGAATTGATAGGGTATTGAGAAATTGTAAGTTCCACTAAGTGTGGGTAAAAATTTATCGAAGGTTTCTGGAGATGTTGTGTGTACAGCCTGAACAATTTTGAAGATGCGGTTACCGTGGATGCAGTGAAATAGTTGTGCATATATGTACTCTTACGTAGACTATTGACCAATCTTCAAAAAAGATTGATTGAGAACCTTTGGAGATATTGTGTGGATAGATGGAGAAGTTTAATAAGTAGAATATAGGGAAGGGGTATGTAAACGGGGCAGTTGAAAAAATCCATAGGCTGTACACACAATATCACTGTGAGTTCTCAATGAATTTTAATGAAATTCGGAGGAAAGGTGGACATATAGCAAATGAAAGAAACCATGAGACTTCAATCAGATCCATGAAGATTAACCTTCCCATGCTCTAGCTAAATGCATGCACAAATCGCACAGTAGCTCCAATCTTTCTGTATCCGTCAACACAATATCTCGAATAATTCTCGATGAATTTCGATTAAATTTGTACTAAGGTTAGAAGAGAATCGATTGATTTTCGGAGCAGATACATCGATAAATATCCCCTCTATACACATATATATCGATCTACACCGGTCTTTCGTTTTTAAAACAAGGTCTGAAACATTTGATTGTAAATAATACGAAATCACTTGCTTTTGGGGATATAGTTCTCCTGCAAACTTTACACAGCACGCAATTTTCTTTCAAAAGATATAGAATATTCCTTCATTCGATGAGAGCATTTTTCTGACATTAGCACAACAGCCAAAATCTGCCATTATTGAATTTGGCTCTGGTATTTCTGAGCAGCTATCTCCAATGTTTCAAGAAGATAGTTTTATTGATTTAATCGGCTTAATTAGTCAACTAGAAAATCCCCACGAGGTTTTGTAACAACGCCAGGAGTACATTTAGATTCAATATGACAGCAACAGTAGTGATAAGGAATTTTTACTACTGTATTGCCCGTCAGAGATGAAATATAGTCGTCAAAGTTGGCAGTTATTGCCTGCCAGATATTTCATCTATGACTGTCACCAAGTGTGATCAACTTGAAAATAATGAGATACCCTGTTCTTTTAGGGGGAAAGAGAGGTGAGAAATATATCCAAATGAATATTTTTAATGATACATGTTGGCCTTTGTGCTTATTCGCTTAGATGCACTTCATTTCAGAAATGCCGGCAGCAGAAATACATGTTAATAATTCATTCCTAATCTCTGACTGGTCTTTCTAACTTCGATTCTCATTCTTATCATCTTTGTCTGACCATCTGGATTTAATTTCTGTCGCTTGGCCAACACTGCTGCAGTCAATTAGAGATTTATTCAGCTCATAGAGATATAAATGCATGCAAATAATACCACATTTTTGATAAGAATGCAATGAGAAGACCGTACTTGGATTCCTAGGACGAATATAATACATGCATTATTCAAAATAGTAATATGCTCCTTGTTTTTGTTACCCTATTAGACCATTTGTTCTCTCCATTACGCACCAGAGACTGTGTTATAAGAACTTACTCAAGTGCATGTAATACAGTAATGCAACTAATTATACCTTGATGGTTTTCAAGTACTTTCCAACATTTTCTTGCTCCAGCCACAACCAAACAATTATGAACAGCAACTTCTATGCGGAGAAGATGGAAGAATACATCGATTCAAATTCTGTGCTATAAACAAATGATAAGATGATAATGGTCCAATTAATTCACAGGATAAAGACAATGATTAATCCACAAACATCAAGGGACCAAGGAACAAAACTATTGGAACAGAAATAAGAACTAAAGATTAGAAATCCAAAAATCGTCGTTAATGGAATATCGGAAAATGATCTATCAAAAAAATATTCTAAATCGATGAACAAACATCAAAAGTATCACTTTTCGTAGAATAAATCCGAAGTATACGCTGGTACTGGCTGCCAGTGATGTTATGAACTTAGTGTCCCAAGTGATTACAGATTTCACAACATCAAATATCCTTGCTCAAGCGACCCAGACAAGATGATCACACCTCAACTTACAACCCAGCAGCTATAAACTACCCTTTTCGACTGGTCAAATCTCTCACTGGACTGGTCAATTTAATTTCCTTTTTTTAAAAAGTTAGTCTGGCTTGCTATATATGTATGTATGTTTGTATGTATGTATGTATGTATGTATGTATGTATGTATGTATGTATGTATGTATGTATGTTGCATACTGACTGCGCTGATTTCTAACCCCTCTAGAGATCACTTCTCATCACAATGCAAAAAAGGTAACTTATTCATTGATCATCCGTTTTCCAATTAGTCTTTCTAACTGATCATTAATTGATCACTACAAACACGACCTGCAGCTAAAAGCCATTGATCACGTAGGTAATCCCATCTGCTTTCTTTAATTTCCCAAGTTTATATTACTCGGATAATGAGTTCATCCCTCTGGTTATATTTTATTTTTATTGGTAATGCCCATTGTTTCTGTTCTACGCCTGTGTGTTTACACAGTGATTTTAAAGGTAAATGTAAGGAATTACAAAGCAACACGATACAGAACACCGTGAATTATTCATGTATTGTTCCAGAATCCGATTCACGATCATCGCATTGCATTCCTACATCGCTGCTTTCCTATTTGTATTTCTATGAGCCAAGTGAATTTCTGATTGAATGCAGTGCCGATGGTCAAGTGACACGAATTTAATCCGCTGTGTCGAACAAAGATGACAAGAATCCCTGTTTCGGTTTTGTTTTTGTTTGTTTTTCTTTGTTTTTTTGTTTTTTTGGCCTTTACTTCAAGAGAGCTTTCGACTCAGTGGAAATTCCCATCGGGAGGCAAAGAGAAAACAAGAAAATGTGTAGATTGATCGACAATGCATTTTCCCATTAGTCACCTATGGAGCTGGAACATGGAACATAACCAAATTATTGACCTCCTCAAACTGAGAACTATGCTACGTGCCCAACAGAAAATCGTACTCAAAATTACGTGGTGAGAACGCAAGACAGCACATTATATAAGAAAATAATCAGGGATCAGAAATATCAAAAAAACTACAAAAAAATGGCAACGGGCAGGTAATGTTAGTAAAATACCAGACAGCTGCAGGATATCACGACTCATGAAATAGACCCCCTAGATCATATGCCAAATTTTGGCCAACAGAAAATGAGACGACGTGGTGAACTACACAAGTTTTTTTTTTAAAAGTACTGGCTCTGCGACAGCCACGATCGAGTGGGTTGTCAAATCTTGAGGAAGGTCTATGCCCAATACCAAACGTTAAAAGATGGATGATTATGACAATGATGATTGTCGACTCAAGTTTTGTATCCATCTTGATCATAAAACAAAGTAGACACATCAGCAACAATAGTAATATAAGTAGTAATTATAACAACAATAGCCAGAGACCAAACACATGCACACACTTACAGCGTATCAGCATTTTGTGTACGTGTGTTCACAATACTATACTCATCTTTTTTTGTTTGTTGCAACGGACAGACTGACAGCTGTCAAATAATGTTAAAGTTTTGGTCTTAAATTTTCGATTAATTCACTTTTGGCTAAGAACAGTTTTAGTTCTGAATCCAAGATTTGGAAAATCTAGGAAAAGATGGTACATTTAAGGGAATTATTGATTCATTACGTCGAAATAGATGACAAAATCAAATATGCACTCAAAATGAATGCCCAAAAAACAATTCTCTGTATTAAAAAAATATTGGTTGAGATAAATCAGAGTTTCAAGCGAGGGTACTTACGAAAAAAAAGATAAATTTATTGAATGTAAACAAATAAAACATAGGCACATACTTCTGGTTAGTCAACCCACAGGATATACCACATAACAAACGTCTTCCGACGGCATGTCATGTTTGGGTTGATCCATGGATGTTAATTGTACTTTTTGTTAGGCATTGATTATTAGAATGGTTTGAATTACAAAAAAATACAAGTAGGATTGTTACTGGACGAAAACTATTGGATTAATTTTGCAAAAACAAACGATGCAAATTAACACACTCTTCTCAAACACATGTGCAGATCTTTTGGGGAAGGAGGAAGGTCAGAAAATAAGGGATACATCTTTGTACGCATGATACATACATACGTACATAGTAAGTCAGCCAGCTATACAAATTGTAGACAGTTCAAGTCCTGTCTTATAGTATTTTAAGAAATTCTGAGGAATAAACAGGCCCAGTTGGAGAGCCAGTTACAACCTGTAAGAGTTAGCCACTAGCGTGTACACAACAAAAAAACTACGATGAAAAAGCTTGTTGGAAAGTGATAACACTTTTCTTTTTAACTACGAATAGAATAATCTAAGTTGAAATTAATGGTGCTCTATTCAGATTGTAAAATGATTGGCTATGCAGTGAAGAGCTATGGACACATTCAAGCGATTCTAAAAAGAAATTATATTGATCCAAGTTATACAGAACAGAAAAAGTATAAGATAAATGAAAGAAAACATTGATTTTGAATAGTATTCGCATATGTGCACTATATGTGTCTGATCCATATGGAAGTAAAAAAAAACCAAATGCAAGCAAAGAATAACCATAACCTTTTTGCAACCACCTTTACTACTACTACTACGACTGCTAATACTGCTAATGATATTAATAATAATGATGATGAAATAATAATAATAATAATAATAATAATAATAATAATATACACATAGCTACGAAAAGGAAACCTGAAGACAGAAACAGAACTACTCATCTTTGCAGCCTAAAGCAGATGCATCAGGAAGAATTGTATCGAAGCAAAAATCGACAGAACGCAGACAGACAGTAAATGCCACCTATGTGGGGATAGAGATGAGACTGTAAACCACATAACAAGTGAATGTAATAACTAACCCGGAAGGAGTATAAACACGGTTACAATAGTAGACGAAAGCAGAACACTGGAGCCAGCAATCGTTGAAAAGCAGAGGAGAACCTACCAAATGATAGACGTGGCCGAGTAAATAGGGGAAGATGTAGAAAACTAGAAAATTCAAAGACCTGGTAAGGATGCTGAAAAAGGTGTGGAATAAAAAAAAGTCACGGTAGTACCAGTAATATTCGGTGCCCTCAAAACCATACCATAGACTGAAACCCGAATTGGAAGCACTGGGGATAAAAGGAAGGATCGAGACCATTCAGACAACAGCACTGCTGAGGACTGCATGGATACTGAGGAGGGTTCTAAAAATATGAAATGTACGTCCTTAACTGTTTTGTAATAGCCTAATAGAGGGAAGAGAAGAGGAAAAAATACAAAATACAAGCAACAACACACAGCAAATGATGCTATGATAGGAGAAGAAAGTACGAGAGAACAGTTCAAGACCAGAGGAACCACTTACAAACTGTTGTCAAACTGTGAACTACAGCATTGCTGTGGTCTGCGAGAGTGTGAAGACGACAGTTGAGGACCTGAGAGACTTGCTGTCAGAAAGTCCCCTCAGCTGGATACTCGAATACCTCAGAATGTTCAATATCAGTGAACCAGTGGAAAAACTAATCGCAAACTCTATAGAAAACTGGAAAGTAGACTTGGCTGCCATAGGAGAAAATTTAGCAGAGATAAGTATGAAAAGTAGAATCTTCCAAGGAGACTCACTTTTTACTACTATTCGATCTATGATACTGCTCAACAAAATCTTAAAAAACAGCAGAGGATACCAATTCTCCAAAACAGAGAGAAAGTCAACCCCCTGATGTACATGGATGGTAGGAAATTATTTGCAAAAAACAAGGGAGAACTAGAGATGCAATTCAACAAAGTGAAGGAATACAGTGATTACATTTGGAGTGGACTTTGGAATAGAAAATTGAGCAATCATGGTAATGCAACAGCTGGAGGATTCGATTAGAGTACTGTCCACACATGACCGATACAAATAACTGGGAGTTTTTGAATGTGACAATAATACAGGAAGAATTGACGGAGAAAATAAAAAGAAAATACCGCAGGAGGATAAGGTAATATTACAGACTAAACTAAACAGCAGGAACCTTGTGAAAGGAATGAACACATGGGCTGTACCGATGGTAAGATACGCAGAGCTGTTCTTTGGATCGACAAAGGGAGAACTCAAGTCAATGAACCATCTAACAAGGAAGGTTATGACAATGCATACAGCTTTACTCCCCGATAATGACAAGGAGAACTATACGTGAAGAGAAAAGAAGGCGGCGTAAGGCTCATCAGCATAGAGGACTGTGCACAGAGGGCTAAAGTAGGTCTAGAAAAGTATGTGCAAACAAACAGTGACGACATCTCGGAACAGTGCGCTGAGTAGTGCTACGTAACCAAAAGTAGAAATCAATGGAGCAGCATCACAAACAAGGAAAGAAAAATGGGAACATGAAAAATTATATGGAGAATTCATAGGACGGATACAGGATGAGGCACACTAGAGATCGTGGGCATGACTACGAAAAAGAAACCTGTAGAGAGAAATAGAATCCCTTATTATGGCAGCTCAAAACAAATGCATCAGAACGAACTATATTAAAACAAAAATTGACTGAACTCTGACGAATAGCAAGTGCCGCCTATGTGGGGAAAGAGATGAGATGGTTAATCACATACCTTGAGTATGTAGTTGACTAGTCAGAAAAAGTATGAACACAGACATGATAGAGTAGTAATAGTGATACACCGGGAACTGAGTAAATGAATGTAATTCAACCCTGTGGAAAAGTGGAACCAGCACGAACCTGAGACAATCCTGGAGAATTGAAACCACAAACTACTTTGGAACTTTGTCATCTAAATGGATTACCCTCTCCAAGCGAGAAGACTTGACCTGGTAATCGTAGACAAAAAGAGAAAACCTGCCAAATAATGGAGATGGCCGTTTCTGCAAACCATGGACTAAAGAGGAAAGAGAGTGAAAAACTGAAAAAATACCAGGATCAGGCAAGAGAACTGAAAAAGGTGTGGAGCATGAGAATGAGAGTAGTACCAGTAATAATAGGTGCACTTGGAACTGTACCAAAAAGACACTTAAGGCGAGATTGGAGAAACAGGACGAAAGGAAGGATTGAGACTATACAGACCACAGCACTGCTAGGAAGTGCACAAATTTTGAGGAGATTGCTAGAAATATAAGATCTACGACCCCAGCTGTTAGCAGTAGCCTTGCGAGGAGAAAGGAGAAGAGAACAGAAAATGGTAGTAGAGGTACGAACCACAGCACTGCTGTAAAAGATGAGGTAGAGATGAGGTACAGATGAGATAAGAGGAGGGCTGAAGACCTGAAGACACTCACGGTTACACAGCCTTTACTACATTTCCCACTTTTTACTCTCTTATTAGTAGTTTCATCAAATTGGCTCTACACACTTTAGCAGAAAGGATCAAATCGAGTTTTTTTTTTTTTTTTAGTGGGAGTGAATTCGTTATCAGTTTTGTGTGTGTCACTGTTTCACAATTATTTGCGCATGATTTTTCTGCTTTATGGTCTGGTTATTGTCGTCCATCCTACGTATGTAAGTGAATACAAAACTCAGGTGTAGGAATTTGACGATAATAAGAATTTGAACGTTAGGCCGTTTGGAGTTGTAGTATTCGGTTCCCTTTCAAAAAGAATATCATTAATTAGCTCTTTCAGTGAGTTAAAAACAATTATCAGTTGGTAGCATTTTATCATTTTTCTGGCGGTGATTATACTTCGGCTACAATCAATTGTAATCTAACTCTTGTAGCTTGTTCTTTCACGACTCACTATTACCGAATTCACCAAGGAGATACGTATCTACGATGTGATTATAACTTTGAAATGCACGAGGGAAAGATCTGCTAGCTTTGCAGAAATGCATTCGGAATCCTGGTTTTTAACAACGCCCACATACGACGTACACGCGTGTGAGTACGTCTGCACACACACACACAAACACTAGCGCGCACACACACACACACACACATATATATACATATATAAACAATTTCAATAGCTTTGGAATTCTGAATACAAAATTTTTTCGAGTGCTCCGATTGAGTTAATTAAAATATTATATATAGATTAGGATTATTACTGACAGTGGTCCGATGCAAAATATCTCTATTATCCTTATAAAATGATTAAACAATAAAACTCACCCCCTCTCTCCTTCAATCTCTCTCTCTCTCTTTCTCTCTCTCTCTCTCTCTCTCTCTCTCTCTCTCTCTCTCTATATATATATATATATATATATATATATATATATATATATATATTTATATATATATATATATGATTTATAATTGGATGAACCCATATACGTCCTTGGTGAATCGTCACTGAACTCTTGAGTATATATATGTGTATATATTGATGAATAGATATAGATTTACCAAGAAATGACTGATTGATAGGCATTAAAGTGACATATATGCTTCCCTATACTCAGAACAATGACGATTGACAGATTTCATATTGCAGAATGAAAGCAATTACAAATTCGAGCTTATTGGAGAGGACAAAGAAGTTTGCATTTCTTTATTTTTAGTCCTGATTTGACGACTTCTATGAAGAAGAAGGAATTAATTGTCGATAATTAACGAATGCCAAGGGATCGGCTTTTCAATGAGTTCTTGAAATCTGTATGATATTAATCAAACGGATAATGACTTGCCGCCGTAGAGAGTACATTAATTAGTCAGTAGATAGATAGATAAGTAAAGATTGATTTGGACCAATTAGTTGGCTGACTAATGAATCGAGATAAGTAAACATATATATATATATATATATATATATATATATATATATATATATATATATTCCTGTATACATTGATACTCACACACGCACATATATTCCCGTACATTGAATAACCCAGACATAAAAACACATAGGCATATATATATGTGTTGAGAAAAATCTGTAGATAATGAGGAAAACTGCAAGTTGGCTGAGTAGGATTTATAGTGTAAACTGGAAGATGTAGGATCGATTCAACGAAACGTTCGTAAAAGAAACATATTCGCCCCATGTTTGTTAACCATCATTGTCCACACATTTTTACCATCGGGTTTGATTAATCTTTTCCATCCAATGAATATGTATACATGAGCACTCTTTATGTGAGGTAAGTTGGCCATTATAAGCTTTTGCAATGCTCCTCTTATGTGGGAATAAAGCACTCTCGTGGATGGGGAATAAATGCATGAGTAAATACATCGCTTGAATTCAACGTTACTGACTGTCCAGTTCAGCGTTGGGCAGAGGAAAGATGCCAGCCTCTGGGTCTGAAGGTTTCGATTCTACCTCATGGTACTGAATGGGATAATGGATAGTCTGTAACCATACTGAATGCAACAAAACAGCTGTCTGTAGATGACACAATAGTTAACACTCCCTTATTCATGGTTGAGCACTCTTTAAGTGGGGTAACTTGTCAACTGTAAGCTTATGTAATGTTCTTCCAATGTACAAATAGAGCACTCTTGTAAAAGGGGAAAATATGCTCGAGTGAATATATTGCTTAAATTCAACCTTACTGATTGTCCACTTCCGTAGAATACACACACACACACACACACACACATATATATATATATATATATATATATATATATATATATATATATATATATTGATTGATTGATTGACAGATAGATAGATAGATAGATACGCCCAATGTATTAACGGGGATATAAATTCATGTGCACGTATTAGAGTAAAATGACTATTTGGAAGTCCTTGCTGTTTACAAATATGATTTCTTAATTCATTGAACGTTTTGCCCGGAAAAGGGGATGAAGATACAAAAGATTGTCATTTTTATACAGTACATGTCCGGTCATTGGTGGATTTAGAGGTTCGAAATTAAATTGTGCTGATATCAAATGTTTTAAATGGTAGAGTTTTAAAATCAAACGGCTTACTTTTCCAGTATTTGATCCGTCCATCAACATTAATCTCCCTTGAAATGCGATGACATTGTCTGAATAACCAATACAAATAGTTCAAATTCCTGCAAAGACGCCACATTAGTCAGCATTTTTCTGAGGAAACCATTATGAAGAGGTGAATTGTTAAACAATTCAAGAATTCTCGTTTATACAGGTTATGCATAACCAATTTACTCTGATACATATATACAATTATATATATACTTCATACATAGACATCATATGAATGGATGAAAATATATATGATTTTGCATATGTATATGAATTCATATGTATATATACATGTTGATGTGTGTATATGGATATGTGTGCATGTGTAGGAAGCATTAACAAATTCTTAGATGCATACATAACTACTTTCATATCAACACACACATATATATGTATATACACATTGATAAGAATGATATTTATTTACATTATGGAAATAACGAGACTGTAACTTGTTTCAATTCATCTCAAATTCGCTTCTTGGATTCGGACGTATTTAGCCTATGTTTTAATGTTGGTAATATTCAATGCAGACGAGGTAAACAAAAACTATAATGTGGCCTAAGAGGTCGTAGGACATGTCAACATCACTTAAGGTAACAAGAACCATTTGCAGCTGTTATCCGTGTGTTCCGATACTTTAAATGTATGTGTGTGTCTTATGTGTTTATCGACAGTTATGTTATCATGGTAAGCAGTATAGGGCTGTTTTGTATGCTTAGAATCGAAGTTGCAATTAGGTTTTGTTACCTATCCTTGTTCATGTTCAATATATATATACATACTTACATATATATGTATATATATATATATATATATATATATGTGTGTGTGTGTGTGTGTGTGTGTACGTTTATATATATATATGTACGTGTATATATATATATATATGTACGTGTATATATATATATATATATATATATATATAGTGGTAATGGTCACTTGTATGTATGTGTGTATGGTTTTGATCAATTAAGGTTTACATTGGTTGGTAGATTATTGTAATCAAATGTCTAGCATTGATACGGGAAGAGAACGTTGATAGATTGCAAATTGGAAGGACGATAGTGTTTGTGTGTGTAAGGAATTTTGCAATATAAATGCGGAATATTTATCCAGCTTTGTGTGTATTACCGATATGCATATTTACTGTAATTCTGCTTTGTTGGAAAATGTATTCCACCAAAACCGATTGTCTTCAATTACCAAGTTCAGCACTTTTTGCATGGATTGGATGGTCAGTTTGGATGTCAGAATCACCAAAATGATTCGTGATTTCCATTCTCCAGTACTGATTCTGGTTTGTGCTGGTACCAATGTTTGCATGGTTTAACCCCAATTGTTTGTTAAGTTTCCAGTGTATCACGATTGCTATTCTATCATGTCTGTGTTTATACTTATTCTGGCCTATGATTATTATTACTATTATTATTATCATTATTATCATTATTATTATTATTATCATTATTATTATTATTATTATTATTAGTAGTAGTAGTAGTAGTAGTAGTGCTGATGGTGATGATGATAAATATAATAGGATAATTATTGTTCTTGTTATTATCATTGTTATGGTTATTATCATTATCATAACTAATTTCTAATCTTTAGATTCGTTTTCATCATAAAATGCTAATTCAGGTTTTCTTATCATTATCATCTGAACAAAGATAATTCAAATTGAATCATTCCAACTATAATAAAGTAGTGACTTGCGTAATGACGAACACACAACGTGCTCAGCAGCCTGTGAAAAATTCTAGACACATTAATAGCCAGCATTTCCATGCCGAAGTTAAAAATGCAATAGGAAACAAATGGATAACGGTTTAGGCTTTTGAAAATTTTTCTTAAATGAATGAAAGTGTCAAGTAAAAAGACTGCTATAGTGAGTGATCACTTTTTTTTTTTTTTTTTTACCTGAAGTCAAAACCTTGTTTTAGATTCAAGTTCTCTTTTTTGCTACAAGTGGGAAAAGTGTAGGATGCAGCGATAAGATATTTTGTTCTGACAATGCAAGTGTAATTGAAGTATGGTAGAGATAACAATTTAACAGAAGGCACATTTTTTCTTCCTTGTCACATAATTCAATGCTTGGATAAAACAAAAGGAAACAGAAAAAAAAAAACATATAAAAACAACGAAATCAACCAACTTTTCGCCGAGAGCTTTTTCAATGATTTTGGTATTTAGAGCAGATACCCACCATTGCAAAGAGTAAATTTCGATTTTTCGTTTGGTACCAGTAAAGTACTGAGAAGAATTTCTTTTCTTAATAAAATCTACCGTTGATCCTTATCGCTTAGGGAACAGGCAAAATAAGATCCTTCATCTAATTTATATTTTATCCAAGCATTTATTTACTTTAAAGCTTTGTTGTGAGAAGAACATATTTACTGGAATTTAGCTCTCAAATGCGCCAAATAATACATTCACCATGTATGAATGGGATATCATTCCAAATAATTTTTCAATGTAATACAACGCAGTTATGACTACTTCTGTTGGGTAATATTTCAATTTTTCATAAGATTATCACAACATGCATCTATAAGAATTCATCAACGATATTTGTAAAAAGTTATTATTATTTTATATCTAAAGCCTTATTTTGGAAAGAATATCACATGAAATTATACAAATCTAGTATTGCTTAATGGTATTTTGTATTATCCAATATGTTTCACTAATGATATGTGATATAAATACCATCTGGTTTGAAAGGTAGAAAATACATTAAAACTATCTAGAGAATATTGAATTGACCAGAATTCACTTCAGCATCTCAATGCAACTTTGAATAGCAAAACATACAGTGTAACAGAATAAGTGCATCTTTGGCTCAGTGCTGCAAAGTAGAGACTGTCTCTAACATGTTTGATGCCTCAAATCAAATTGGAGAGTGGACACGCATGTACATCAGAGCCAATACTCATCATACCAAAAATGTAACAGAAAAAGTGTTAATATCGTATTGGGTCGGTGTACAATTTCCATTTTTCACCATCACCTTTGAAGCAATATACATCTGCTCAGAATAAAATTAATTAATCGAAATAAGATCCTCTTGAATCTGCACATTTTTGCCAACATCCATTCATTCCAGATGCATAAAAATCTGGGGTCCTGGGTCTAATGGATTTTTCTGGATGAGTTTTGAGCTACTGATTGCAGGAAGCGGTCGAAATGCTAGAAAAAAAATTGATAGTCGGTCGAAGAGAAGTCTGTAGGGTGAGCCACGAGAAATAGAGTTCCGAAGCCTATTTCGTTCAATTTCTGCTGGGTCATTCACGTGACATGCATTTTTTCGCCCTTCCAATTTGGTTCAAGTGTCAAACAACTGTACACCGGTCAATGTTTATTTCTTTTGCAAACCCTCAAGTTGTTTTGGGTAAGTCAATAATTGATCTGTATCGGACGTAGTCAATCATAGAAGGACGTCCTCGTCCGAAGTCCTCGATTCCGTTTCGAATTTTTGGATTCAATGTTGAGATGCACGTCCTGGAAAGTCCTTTGGCCAGATTCTAGGATGATATAGCGAGTAGGTGTTGCTAATTCACGTCCCATTACGATCCATAAATTACCAAAATGGCTTTGATATCCTCAGTGCCCATCTATACGTGAATAGTTGTGTCCACTTGGACAGATATACGCCCGTAGTTAAATGATTGATTATTTCTGATATAAACGTTGAAGTATTTAATCACATAAAACGCTGTAATATTTGCATCGACACAATATCAGCATTCCTTTGAATGCCTGATTAAGAGCTATCTTACTATGACACCTTAACGAGCGCCCAACATTTTCGTTTTTAATGTTTATATTGCCACATATTTGACATTTGCAGCATCTTAAACTGGACTTTCAGAACTCTGATCCATCTTTCCACACTGTTTGTTCAAAGATTTGAATTTACGGCTTCCTGTACCAGTACGATTTGTAAATAAGTAACAGTCCGAATTGTTTAATTTGTTTAACCGGATCCCAGTTGTGGGGCATCAAAGGAGAATCAAACACGCTATACCAAGAGTTTCAGTGCTTGAGGAAACATTACTAATGATTGTGGCACGATAGACAATCAATTTGCCGCTCTCTCTCTCTCTCTCTCTCTCTCTCTCTCTCTCTCTCTCTCTCTAATTACTTCCATATCCGTATAATGGGCGTGTTGTTGGCTCCTAGAGAACGGTCATACAGGCTTTTCTGCGGCTGTTGCAGAGCAAAGTCAGTAGAAAGCTCCTGCCTTGCAAAGTTGCCTTCTATTATCTGCTTTAAACTGTGCTTACTTGCATTTTGTTTGGCTGGTACTAATGCTTCAAATGATTAACGTACTTTTTAGTGAGCCTGTATCGCTTGTACTTATTTTCATTTCAACATATGTGAGTCTGTATCTCTTGTAGTTATATTTGAATAAACATATGTGACTGGGAGTGCCATAAATATAAACCAGTCCAATTTTCCAACGCTTCCAAATCAGAGCCATGGTAAAGCAGACGATGTACCCCAAAATATAAAATCAAATAAGATTTGCTAATATAAATGACTGAAATTAATTTACTTTACCGTGGTTGAAAAATAAAAAGTTTACACCGTGGGATTGATGGTCCTCGTCCATGGGTTAGAAGGTCACTGAATTTTATTAAATCAAAAATTCTACCTATCAAATTATTTGCTAAAATACCCTAATTTTACGAGATGAGTAATTTTTACGTTAATAACTCCGTATCATTATTGATAACTCCCAACACTGCATGCTGGTAACAGATGTTGGTCATGGAACGTTTTTCAATGATGGCCGACAAGACTTGATTTGTTTCTACATTCTGTATGTATTTCATCCTGTGTTTGCTTGTCATGACAATTTTTTACCCTGTTCATCAAATCTCAAAAGAATTTTGAGGACGAAGGCCCAAAAGATAAACTTTCAAAATAGTCTAAAACTTACACAATTTGTTTATACTTGTAAGTCATCAAATTTTTCGTTTACAATAAAGAATTGTTTACGCAGCTGCCCAAATCCCACAGGAGTTTTGAGGAGGAAGGCCAACTGTTTGTCAAGTCTGCGTGTTACTCAATTTCTTTCAAAGCAAATCATTATCGAACTCTGCATCACAGTCAATAATCGAACAACCGTAGCGTCAAAATTTGAAGCAATGCATATAATATCAATCAAGGAATGAAAGTTGTAAGTATAATTTCTATTCACATAATCAACTCGCAACTCTCAGGAGGGATCTTGTTAAGAAATGAGGCCAATTTTCAGATCTGTAGACAAAACAGTATGACCAAGAGCTTTGGAACACACGATCGAATGCATGAACTTAAAAAAAAGGGAGACCATTTTGCCACCTTTGCTGGCTACGTTAGTTCAACTTAGACTACCATAACTTTCCTGGTTTGTGTAAATGATGAATTTATGTAACGCTAGAAAGTACTCAGAAAAAGCACACCCGTGCCAATGCAATCAGTGTGGGACAGAATTTAATCCTTTCTCCTGAAACCTATGGCCTGTTTTATAAAATTTATTTGAGAACTTTCGGAAATATCGAGTGGACAGTCATGAAATTTTTGCAATATCATAAAATATCACTGGAGATGATTGCATATGGATCCGCTCGATATTCAATATCTACCGGTGTTGCCTATTATCCATGGAATCTTATAGAATTCCATAAACAACATCATGTGGACGGACATGTGCATATACTCAAATGCATGAAAAGAAACAGAAAAATATATCTCGATCAATGAATAATATTCAAATCCACCCTAAAATTCTACCACCTCTTCCTATTGTTCAGTCTACCACAGAATTTCATTGAGATCCATTGAGCACTCTCCGAAATATTGTTGGGAGGGACTGAAAGACGTGACCAAATACATACACTCCGCCAACTTCATTGGAAGAGGTAACAAAGCGTGTTGTCATTCAATACAGAAAGCTAAGAATCAATAGTTTGATAATGGGAAAGGTAGTTTATACTTTGGAACACTGAATAACAGCTGGGAAAATTATCAAACCTATTTCAAACAATGCTGTCTCAAATACAAAATGTATGCGTACAACTATTTGTGGATTTTTCAGACCGTTCCTTTAATGGCTGTATTATGAGAACTATATGAAAGAAATGATCTATACTTCAGCTATAAAGGAAATCAATTGTCCACTGCCTTTAAAAATTGTGCGTAACTTGTCAAACTTCATAGCAGTAGAGGGGTATCTCAAAAGTAAGACCCACTTTGTCCTCAAACAAAGACACCGATGCAATAAATTTTTTGTGCGAGACTGATTTTACGATGATTCAGAAGGCCGCTGGCTATGATGACGTGGCACTTCGTTTTTTCAATATGTTTTCTTTTCTCTTTACACCTTGTCCGCTGACCATTTTAAGCGACCTTTTTATTCTATTTTTCTTGAATATCAGTTTTTTACTATTTACTCTGTTATTGTTATATCGAATTCTAATGATATAACCGTGTAAAATGTACCTAAAACTCATTTCCTATATCATTTGAACATCATTATTGTAGTTAATCTAAAATCATGCGTATCAGTTCGTACATTTTTATGAATTAACTTTATTGAACGGGTGGCTTGAAAACTATTTTGGTCCCTGTATATGTTCTAAGTAATTATCTTATTGACTGCTTGTGTTTGTTGTTTTTTTTTTTTTTAACTTTCTTCTAATTGATCCCCTTGACTGTATTCCCAGATGGTGTGATTATATGAGTATTTCATAAGCTTGTAAATTGATGACAAAATAAAAAGTGAATTACATTTCATGATCGATCGGATCACCTATCAACTACTCTGGGTTTTTAGTTGAGTGTCCTCAAGAATATTGTGCATGGTACAAAAACTACTACCATTTTAGAATAGAAAGACTGAAAAGAACAAAGAATTGTCACCATCGACTCAGAACTTTGTCAGAATGTGTGCAGATCTGTTGTTTGCCACCTGAATAAATTCATAGAAAAGGTCAGCAGTCACACTGAACTTTACATGTAACGCATATCATATGTCTGTCTATTAGATCCCTAGTTTGTTTATTGCATCAATAAAATTGTTCCGGGCCGAATCAAAAGTTACTTTGGGGACAAGTTCACTGCAAGATCAAATGATTTTCTCAATGAATAAGATATCAAACAACCAGGGACGAAGATTAATCTTCAGCTCTGATTTTCCATGAATCTCAAACTGGATTTACGGTGAATAGTGTGATCTCTAATAATATACCCCAACCATTATACACGTTTGAGACATCGAACAATGAACCCCTGAAGCATAAGACAGATGCAAATAGTTCATTTGGAATAATAAAACTATATCATAATGGATTCTCCACAGGAATTCATAAGATGACATTCGATGATAAAGATAATTCACTGTAAAGACGTCTGCTATCAAATGGAAATATCCACAAATGTTCAAATGTGGCCCATTTTTCATGTAATTGTCGATCTGCAGACGAGATGGTAACAGCAGTGTTATGTCATTGTTAGACTTATAACGCATTCCTGTTTTGAATATTCAACTACTTCAAAGGACGTGCTCTTGCAGTTATTTTCCAAGAATATTGAATATAATAGTGTCCTATAAGTGACAGTGAATTTGGTAGTTTGATGATTTGAAAACACATTGGGAGGGACAAAGCAGTGCTATCGAAGAACCAGCCAGAGCATCTGACTGAGATATCTCTGGTTCTTTATCCACGAGGAGTTTTGAAGAGCATGATGTTTGGTTCAAAATCAGCTGCTATACGAGGGCTGGAAACCTGAGTGGGAGAGAAATTTTTACTACCCATATGGTACTCGGTTACTATGTTTGCAGATCAGTGGCTAGATAACTGGATGAATCCACCAGAATTGACGTCAGTCGCATTGAACTGTAAATCCAAAACATTACATGTGTGTATGATTACTGTGAATCACATCAGCGATTCACCCTATACTTAGAAACTATTTCCTCCCATAAAGCTTATTTGGCATACTTATTACACCTGGTGTAGTTTTCATTACCTAAATCCTGCCTTCAGAATGTTCGTTCTGTTTTTACGCCAGTTTAATTCTTGCCGACTGACAACCATGATCTAGATGGCATTAACTATAAAAAAAATCCGCTAAAGCCTTTAATCTAGCATCCTCTTTAAAGGGCAGAGAAAGAAATGATTTCTGAAGTTATGATGAGAAGCTATAACGATTCACAATTTCGGACAAATTAGGTGTCACTTTCGGAAACAACTGTACAAGCAATGTATGGCAAGTATTCAAGAAAAACGGATGGTCTGATTCCAAATAAGGGTGTAGAGCCCTCTTTGAGCCAACTTTGACCACGAGTCGCGTACATCTGCAACAAAACTGATGCCAGATGCATATTTCTGTTCCCTTTTGGACTACACAAGTGGGCCCAAAAGACAGATCATGTCTACTGAGTGACCTGCGATTATTCCATCAAATATGTTTCCAGGTTTCATATGACAATGCACCAACTTTGAACAAGAATTGGCAATCTATTTGGAGAGAAAAAAATGATTCCACTCTTAGATCAACATTTTTTTTTTTTGTGGAATCTACAATTAGTGGTAAATGCAGATCAGATGAAGTGAAAGGAATCATAATGGTTTTGGTTTGTTTTTTCCTTTAACTTTGATGCCTTACTGAAATAAACTTTCATTTTTCTGTAACATTTTGGAGAGCAACCCCCGATCTCTTTATGTTGAACCTTTTCTTTTCACCATCCACTTTCGTTTGTATAAGGGTGTCAAATCGGAGATAGGATAAGAGCGAATCTGAGCAAATATGTTATGATTATAAAATGGGACGTTATCAGCGGAGATCATTCGTCAACGAAAGTACGGCTCAACGTTGATTCAAAAAATGTCGAAACAGGGATGAGAGCCTTGAAGAGTCGGACATCCTTCTTCGATTGACGATATCCGATTGAGGAACATTATTGAGTCAGACCGATACAAAACATCTGGAGAGTCTGGAAAGGGAATAAAGGATGACCATTCATTATTCGATATTTTTATCAAAATAGAAAGCTAAAAAGGCTCAACATGTCACGCCATTGACCTTACAGAATTTGACTGAAATAGGCTACGAAACTCTACTCCAACAGCTTACTCACCAGACTTCTCTGCAGCCGATTACCAATTTTTTAAGCATTTTGACCACAGGGAAAGTTATCAAGAATCAGGCAGTAAGGGAAAGCCTTCAACAATCAGTTAGCTGCTCAAAACGCCTCTGGGGATTTCATTGATTCCAGGATCTCAGCTTGTTCAATGCTCCTGGATTACATGGATTTGTTTGTAGTTTGTAAAAAGTATCTAGATTTCGAAAGTTCTTATTCGAATGATTAACTTTAATTGTGAGATGATGCACGGCTTCAAATTTGATGCAATTATCCCGTAACAGCCAAATGGAAAAAGTTCGTTTCCAACCAGAGTAATTATTCGCTGCACTGTAATTGATGTATTATGAAAGTCCCTATCACGCAGCAAACGCACGGATGACCCCTTTGTGCACGGAAAGGCCTCTTATTTTGATCACGTAAATTTAGCTTCGGTTTTTGGCTCCAAAACCCTCACAAACGGACCTAAAGGGTAACCCAGAAATAGAGCTTCAAAATAATTATGTTGAATGTGAAGTAATGCTTGAATTAATTTGTTTATTTAACTACTAATGCACATCTCGATCATCATTTGATATTGGCATGCCTCTCCAGAAAATTCTGTCTTAGCTAAATCATATTAGAATATCAACTCAATCATATATTTTGGGAATTTTTCGTTTGATAATAAAAAAAATGCTCGTACCGATTCTGTACCAGATCTGGTTATCTGAAACATTATCTAAAATTATCAAAAAAGGAATCGATATTCTAAATAAATTCATCTAAAAAGTACCACCTCACGATTAGGGCTCTGTTAGTCCCCAGATGACAAAAAGAACTCTTGAGGATAGTGCCTAGAGATGTACAAAGTGATAACATTCAAATTTACTAATACACACAAACACACAGAGATACAAAGAAACTCAGAAGAAAAAGAATATGTAGCCCACTTGTTTTTCGATTTTTGTTGGAGTTACGCTTATTCAACTATTAGATTTAACTATTCCAAAATTTTCAAAACCGTTTTTCGTTTTTTTTTTCAGAATGATGAGGATCACAATCTTGTTTTTAGAGATGGCAACGACAGGATTTTTCACCTGTGGCTATGACACAGAGTTTTCCAATAAGTATAGAATGCCAATATCAGATAACGAACCCAATGTACATAAACTGTGCAGAGGGAAGGAGTTAACCTTCAGTGGTAGGCTCAGCTGACAGAAACTCTGAACTAATAAACTACCGAATATTCAGCGGAAGCAAGGATAACCGTTGACCGCTTTTATCATATGAATTTAGCCCCAGTTATTTTTTTTTGCTCTAAAAATTTAAAACAGACCGAGAGATGTGATAGTTTCATACGTTGTAGCTTACAAATATAGTCCTATATAAAATGTACGTTAAATATAAACGACTGTCTACTTTCACTGAATATTCAGCAGTTTATTAGTTTAGAGCTTTCGTTAGCTTCGTTACCACAGATGAAAATTAACTTTTTTATCGATAACAACCATAGGATTTGTATTGACCTACATGATAAAGAAAACAGTGCAATTCTATCATTTTCATCAAGTAGTGCAATGATGTGCCCTGCCGTTAAGATTAAAATGGCTGACGTGAAAGCCTTCTCTTAAGTCTTTATCTGTTTAACTGTTTGCTCGATTGACGTCTTTTTCCGTTTGTTCCCTCTTTCTTCATTTTATCTTTTTTTTTTTTCTTTCCTGTCCTTCCTGGTCTTTATTTGTTTGCTGCTGACGTGATGGATATCCGACAACTAATCTGAACTCCTGACATCATCTTCACGAGCGATGGGGCGATCAATTCAAAGACATCAAGGAGTACGGGTTTCCCGCCAAAAAAACAAACCCACACCTTATTACTTTATTACCAAATCTGATACCACCTTCACCGGTGTCATCTTCTCTTTTATTTGGTCATTTTTTTTTCGTTCATCGTCTTCCTGAATTTTTTTTTTTTGTTTTTTTTTTTTTTGTCATTCTTTACTTTGATTTCTGTCTCTATTTTCTGTCTAGTTTCCCTTTTTCGATCGATGTGGTCTCATGAGACTGAGTTCCGATTTTGCTCAGCATTGATCCTGAAAGGCGAGGGCAATCTCTGACAATAAATCTGGCTGTCATTCTGATCGTTTCACGGAGCAAAGGAGAAGTAGAGTTGAGGGTATGAAAAGGCGGAGGGGCCATCTTTCTTGGAGGCTTTTAAAACAGGAACTCGCTTAAGAGACAAAAGATCACCTAAATCTGCCAGATTCGATTAGATTGACCTAAAAACTAGTTATGGTGGTGTCAATCAAAAAAGATATATATATATATATATATATATATACATTTGACCAATACATATAACTATGTGTCAGGCCGCCTCTAAATTTTGGGAGTTATTACGTGTAAATATCGTATATGAAGATTCAGATATGGAGTGGTTTGTGTGTATACAATTTCATTCAAATGGCGTTCAATTACATTTTATAAAGTGTTTCGCACATTATCTCGAGAATATATCAATTCATTAGATTGATAAAATATGTTTCTGCTTGAAATCCAGAAGAACATATATTCATACATACGTTATATATGTGTACAAATCAACATCAGCAGCACATACTGAGCTATCCCCCTCCCATGCCGACCATGATTGCACTGTGCTCTGACTTTTTCTACTGGCAAACTTGACCATTTATCTTGTGGTTAGTCATTTCCCTACTGTGTTTACTATCCCATTGAAAACGTTGGGCTCCAACTGCTGTTATTTTTTAACAAATATCTTGCCCATGTCTATTTGTTGTCGCCGGATTATTCATATTATATGATTCATTTTGGCTAGCTCTGATATCAATATTGATCTTTTGATATCTTTTAGGGGTTATTCTGAGCATAACTCATTCCATAGCGTTCTCTGCGATTTTAAGTTGGTTGTCAGGCTTATTCTGTTAAATCCTGTGTTTTTCATCTGTGGGTCGTATTTAATACTATGCTATCATTGTGCAAATTAAACACATTGACAAGATGCTCTAAATGTTTCAATTCATGCCAAATGCTCCCTTGCCAAATGTGATGCCTCATTTCATTGTATTTTCATTGCTGTTCCTTTCATTATCTGACGTGGATGAACGTTTTCATCGACAAGGCCTTATTCTCTATCTTGGATGTCTTTTTGATAACTCTGTCTCCTTCATGATAACTCTTTGTTCTTGCATCAGGTTGAATACTGACATGTGCTATGTATAATTAATTTTTCTTCATTATTTACAAAAGCCAAAAAAGTTGATATGCCGTAGTCAAATATTTTTTCGATTAGTCCACAGTTGACCGTTAAATAACCATTTCTTGATCTTGGTTACCCATGTGGTTTATTATCATCTAGTATTTTCGTGAATAGTTTCGGTATATTAGGCATTGTGTAATGAGATGATGGTTGCTTAAGTCACGATTATCTCTATTCTTGCCAATGAAACCACTATTTCTTGATAGATTCAAGGCTTTTTCCCTCTTTGTACACTTAGTGTGAGTGTGCTAATCCTTTGGTGATAGACCTCTCTGGTGATCTCCAGAGAGTATGCCATTATGCCATGCTCGCTAGTAGGCGGTTGGTACAGAGGTTCATGTATCATAACTTCATCTGAGACATCAATTCGTGGTAGTTTTATTTTTGAATTGTATTGATTCTCGTAGTACTCATCGGTTATTCTTTTCACAAGCTTTGATAATTTAACCATTTCTGTTTGGCAACTTTTGTTTGCCAGTATGGTCTGTGGCTCGAGCGTGTTTAAATCTTTCATATTCTTTTGAAAGTTTTCGCTCTGCATTTAATGTTTCTGTTTCTTTCTCTCCCTTTATTAATCCTGTTCTTCTATTCGTCCGGTTGTTCATTTTTGTTTATCTTGTTTTGTCCTCTTAAGTTTATGGTATCATATTCGTCAATCTTTTCATTACTTGTAAGGTTGCTTTTGAACATCCTCTTTCTTGCTTTTATTTTTATTGATAATCATCTCAGCTGCTTCCTTTTAGTCTTTCCGGCCATGTTTCTTTCACTATTCCACGATGTCTGGATTCCGTTTTCGATGGAGTGTAAAAATCGGTATTATCGCGACACATAAGTGATATAAGTGACACATCCTCTGTGAAATAACGGGAGGTCACTTCAGATAGAGTTTGAAATAAAATATTGCACCAATAATTCTGTTGGATAAAATACCCATTTTCATTAAAGATATATATATATATATATATATATATATATATATATATATATATATATATGTGTGTGTGTGTGTGTGTGTGTGTATGTATGTGTGTGTGTGTGTGTGTGTGATAAACATTGAGAATACTAATCTCTTCAAAGATAATTCTGATAAGAAACATTGATGAACGGAGAATAAAGTTCTATTATTTTCTTTAAATTAAGATAGATATATATCATAAAAAACATACTAAACATCCTGGGGGGAAATCATCCAACTCTTGTTTCTTGATTAAACCATCTGTCAAGAGTGACAGGTTACTTGTAGTTCCAACTTAGATTCCAAAGTGGCCAAGTGTGTATGTAGTTGTGTATATGCGAGTATGTAAGTATATGTGTGCACGCACGTATGTAAGCACTTGTGAGTAATTGCTCGCATTTGAAAAAGTTATGGGAAGGTTGATATTGTGGAAAAAGAAAAAGATTTAGGACTAATTAGTACGTATTGAACTTCTCAATATTTGAGACGTACTAATTAGTTTCAAGTCATTTTTCTTTTCGGTATTGTCAACTTTTCCACATCATTCTGTCGGATCTAAATTTCCCCTCCTGACATATAGAGACTTATATATAAATGTATCTGCTTGTGTGTGTGTGTGTTGTGTGTGTTGTGTGTGTGTGTGTGTAGTATTAAGATATGAACGGCTACAATTCTTTTTATATTTGAATGCTCCCGAGATATCCAAGCTATGGAGGAAAAAAATCTAACAAAAATAGTGATGTAAAAAGATGAAATAATTATGCCAGTGAATTCGAGATTACAAGCTAAATCCGGGTGCCCCTCACTCATATAGTGCCCCCATTCTTTAGATACTTTGAGTACATCACAACAGGGTGAAGCCTTTGTCAATAGGATTACAGGATCAGGGGCCTATGCTTCCGATTTGACAAATGAGATCAACCACTCCAAAACCTTCACAGTTGCCTCTTGCGTTGCAACATATGTAAAAGCTGTGATATATTAATCACAGGCTCACAATACAAAGCAAACGTAAGCAAGAACATCAATCAAATCAGTAATCCTCCAGGCAAAAATTTGTCACGCTGACCTACCTGTTATCATGTAAAAAATTCAATCTACAATGTATGGGCAATGAATCAGCAAATACCCTGCACACAATGACTTAGATCGGAAAATAAGGTCAATTCTAAGTACATTCATTCATAAAATTCCGAATGAATATATACATCATGATAATACCTTGTATAAAATAACACATTAAATGTATGACATTACATACATATCAAAATCAGGTGAGAAGAAGGTCGTGTTTGATGAAAACTGCTTTAGCGCCATGTTTAAAAACTACTTTGTTTTCGAAATCGCCATTACAATTACACGGCAAACAGCTGATGATCTTCATAATGTAAAAAAGTGTGAATTGTAACATAACAAACTATATGTGAAACAAGGAAGAACACTGAAGATAATTAAAATAATAAATAAAGAACAATATTTGGGGATTAGTCACTGGAGGGGATTAAAATAATTTTCGAATTTTTTCCAATGTTCAGTATATATATATATATATATATATATATATATATATATATATATATGCAGGTATGTGAGTGCATTTCATTAGCATTGTATTCTTCATTATTCCATATCTCTGTCTCTCTCTCTTTCTCTCTCTCTATCTCTCTCTTTCTCTCTCTCAATATATATACATGTATATATATATAACAGTTATATTTCACGTTGAAGTGTATAAATGAATACAATATATGATTCGTACTTACTGATAATGGATGATGATAGTTTATATTCGTATCATTGTATTTTTTTCTCATGGATATAGGTTTGTATTGTAGATGTGAAGAGATCCAACAGAATTTCGATGAAAGTCACGATTAAGTGGTATGTTTTCATGCATTCTGACGGGTGAAAACCATCTTCTTCAGCTTATCTTCGCTTTTACTCAACAAACCATCAGCAAAAATGTAGAATCTTGAAAGTTTTTATCATCATGTGGACATGTTTTGATGCCTCTCAACTGGGGTGAGCAATCCCTTTTGAAGAGAAAAATTGTTCTGCAGCGGTGTAAAGATACTTGTGAGACGTTTCCATATTCGAGGTTAGAAAAGCAAATGAAAATATTTCTGTGGTGTTCGTTTCCATAAAATGAGAAGAAATGAGCTGGAAATGAGAGTTTGTATCCATCGAAATGCACCAGAAATTGCAAAAGTTGTTAAAACATTTTGAGATATAAAACCTGTTTTCTCCTTTGATTTTTTCTTCTTCTATTCACTTTTAAGCCGTGGATTCCATCAATATTCTGTCAGATTACTTCATCAGTGTATATATATATATATATATATATATATATATATATATATGTATATATATATATATATATATATATATATATATATGTATATGTATATATATATATAAGTAGGTGGTCCACTCGGAAAAAAAATGTCATTTTTTTCATAGAAAAAACATTTTCAAACTGATAAAAGGAAACAAAGAAAGGAAAATAAAGTAGGAAATATGATGAAGAACATTAGAAAAGTGGACAAAAATAATTTGAGACCCAATGAATAGAAATGATAAAAGAAAGTCTGATTGCCCAGTCAGTAAAAGTGACCATTTTCTCTTATCAGCATGCTGACATGGGTGATTATTTGAAACATTGGCTACGCAAGTGATCAATCGAGTTGTTTTTACTGCTTTTATCGATCACTTCTACATAATGTTACATTGTCAGTTGAACCGGCCTCTGAAACTTCATTTGAGGCAAACAGTATTTTTCAACAGCAAAAACCTGTCTTTGTAGACCATATGGAGTGAATGCTCAGATTAAGAACTTTCTAGTTTTATTGGTACTCCACGTACGCGTGATATATACAGAAGCAGTCAGTCGTACCAATTTGAAAAAATGGTCAGAATAAATTCCATTTATGACATCACTGGCATTTTCTACTTGAGAAAAAATAAAAAGTATAAAAACTCTGCAGATTCTGGATGTCACCAGTCATCAAAATAAGGAACAAAACCCCCGAAAGGCTCTCTTTATAAAATAATTTTTGAGAAGGATTTAGTGGTGTACCGATGCCAATGTTCATGTCTGTAATGAAACACACAGCTGCGTTGATAATTTTTAAAAAAATTAGAACCTTTTGCCACCTTTCATGACAACGGTTGTTCGATAAATAATCATGTTAGCAAGAAAATCTCAACTCCGTGGCAAGTGAAGGATCAAGATTGACTTGTTGCTAATAAAAACAATAACAAAGGATGTGTATGTGTTTGTGTCATGTTTGATTGTCTTTTGTTTTTCTACGTACGTATTATCAAATTTCATCCTGACGGAATGGCTATTTATCTTTTGTGCAATATAGGTTCGTATCCCTACAAAATCTGCATCCTTATTTTCAAGTCTGTGGACCAAACAATATACCCAAGAGCGCTTGAACACAAAAATACACCCATTCACTCACTCACTCACGTACAAAATGCATATGGTGATAAAAATAAGGGAGACAAAGCCCTTTGCCAACTTTGGTTGCTGCAGTCGTTCAATCTTGCTTGATAAAGAATACAGAATTAGGGGAAAAGGATACAAAGGAAGAAAAGAAAAAAAAAGAAATGAAGAAAAATGAAGAAAGAAAGAGAGAAATGAAGAAAGGAAGTAAGCAATGAAAAGAGAAAGTAATGAAGGGAAAAGAAGTGAAAAAAGGAAGAAAAAAGAG
>OY735225.1:40423782-40478782 GCA_963457665.1 Thysanoteuthis rhombus | reverse complement strand
TATTGTTTGTGGTAAAATTGCAGTCTTGTTAACATTTTCCTAATTTTTATTATCTCTTATAACTTAATGGTTGTGTTTCATAAAAAATGTATTGAAATGTTCAGTACAACTAAAGCTGATTTTCAATTTGTTGTTGGTAAATATTCTACTTGGTGGGTGATTCAAGGAGAAGTAATAATTGAGATAATATTATATTCAAGTTAGTGCTTACTTGTAAGTTGAATGTATGAGTATACTAGTGATATTTTATTTCTGTTTTTTTTAAATATTTTTGTTGTTCTTGTTTTTCGGTTTCTTGCTATTGGATTTCACGTTTTTGTCGTAATTGTATTTTGTTCCATCTAAACCAGTATCCTGGCAGACTTTGATACAGTTATTTTTAACTTTGCTAGTATTATTTCATTTAAGGACTAATATATCAATCTACTTACTATAGATTTGAGTGGCTTTTTAATGATTTCATTTGGGAGGGTAAAACCAGTAGTGATGCATTTAATCACGGAGTTTACTTTTCTATATGGTCCATAAGTGTTGTTATTTGAATCAAAAGTAATGTCCAAGGTGTGTAAAATTTTAATATTAGCCTTGATTTCTGTTTCAGAGTTCATTTTTTCCATTTACTTGTTATGTACTGTTTTTGTATATTTCTGCAATACTATTTTCTGTGGCATCATCCCAGTATAATCGTATGGTTTTAGAATCTGATTTCGGGTAAGGTTGTATAAAACATACGGACCAATCAAATCTGTCATTTCGGCCGAATTGAAGCTGCCCATAGTGACATCGAAACCGCTGACATCGGTTTTCCTCGTCCATTGTTCTTTGTTGTGGTATAGTACTGTATATTCGCAGTGATTAATCATTTCGATGTCTCTATTGTTGATATTAGAGCAAGTCATGGCTAAATGCATGGTTTCATCGGATATGCTTTGGAAAATGGATGAGTAAATGTCCATGATGTCAAACTTTATAGACGTTCCTTTGTAAAGTTATTTGACCAGGTGATGACATCATTAAAGTTAATCCATTGGTTGAGTTGTAGTTTATGCTGTTATTAACTTTTTCTAATATATTTTGGCTGATTTTCCCTGTTTGTACACTTTTTATATTTCCCTATTCTATATTTCCAGCTCTACTCCAAACCAACTCAAAATTTATGGTTCAAAGTTGAATGTATCGGACACACTATTAATTAAATCAATCATATATCTGAGATTGCTTTATATCATATTGTATTATTTCATACTACATACCTGATGCATACTATATAAAAATATCGTATTTACTTCAGTACAATGCAATCTTGAATATAATGCAACCTCAGTTCTGTACCTGAAAAACAGTAAGTTTATACCATCATTTTCCGACACTAGATTTCAAAGCTATCCCACAAAATTTCCTCTAACTTTTATGAGATTTTAAGCATTATACATGACTGAATGTGATATATAAATTCATATTGAAAGACTAAAAAATATAATCAAGAAGAATGAAGATATCAAATTTGATGGGAGATTATCTTCTATTGATTCTAATCAGAAAGACTTGATAAACGTCTGCCGAAGTGATTATTTTACACCGTAGAATATCTTTTAGTTTGTCACGAAAGTTGCATAGAAGTTGGCTCAGCTTTTACTCATTGCAGATAAGAACAAATGTAGATATAAAAAAAATGACAGTGTGAAGATGTAAGAGTGAAAAAACAAGAAAAAACGAGGTGCAAAAATCCAATGAGAAAGGGGGAGAGGATTAAGAAAGAAAGGGAGAAATTACAAAAGGCAAAAAAAAGTCGGAAAAATAAATTAGAAACGCAGAGAGGATAGAGGGATTGAGAAAGGGAAAGGTAAAGAAGGAAGGAAAGGGAATAAGGATGGAATGAAGGAGAAAAGGAAGGAGAGTAGAAAGAAAAACAAAGGAACAAAAGTGAGAGAGGAAAGAAAATGAAGACCTAAAGAAAGAATGAAAAGAAGGCATCGAGAGATGGGAGGAATGAGAAAGGAACTGACACATTATCAACGTCTCTTGTCAGCACATAGTGTTGGGAGTGATCATTTAAAAAAAAGGGGTGATCAATGGATGTCACTTTTTTGGCCTTCGGCCAGGCAATGGTCAGCAACGGGGTCCGTTTTTTCGAGAAATAAGCGTGAAAGGACAAATTTAACATGTATTTACATGGCAAATTAGACCTTTAATCAAAACTTATCTAGGGAGGAATCTCTATGAAAATAAAAACAGCCGTTATGTTTAAACCTAATCGGGGGTAAATGTCAACATTTTGAACCTTCTAGCCGGATTGAAATTGCAAGTCGGGCCTTCCAACCAGCCAGGCAATCTTAAAAACTGAGGAAACCTATCCTGACAGCTTTGGTTGACAGTTTGAAAAAAAAAAAGAAAAAAGAAAAGAGAAAAATATATGAGAAAATATGAGAAAAAGGAAAGAATAAAAGACGAAATAAGAGAAGTGAACAAGAAAGAGAAAGATGAGAGAAGGAAAGACATAAAAAAAGTAAAGTAATAGAAATGAAAGAGAAAAAGAGAGAAAAAGAAGAAAAGAAATAGAAGAGGAAAGTAGATGAAAGAGTTTCTCTGAATTTTTGAGATGAGGTATTATTATTATTTCTATTAATATTCGGACAACCAAGATGAGGATAGTGCAAATAATAAAAGAAATAGATGAAAGAGAATGATAGAAATAGAGGAAATGAAGGGGAAACGAGTGAGAGAGAAAGAAAGAAAGGGAGAAAGAAAGAAAGAAAAACGAAAGAAAGAGAGAAAGGAAGAGAGACGGGGGAGTATAATGAATGGGAAAATACGGCTAAAACAAAGACAGAAAAGGGAGAAATAGATGAAACAGAATGGAGAAAAAGTGAAAAAGAGGTGAGAAGGAGAAAAATGAATGAGCGATAAAGAAAGAATGAAATGGATGAGACAAAGAAGGGAAAAAAGCCCCAAAATACAAGAAAAATTAGAATGATGGAACATGAATAAAAGTATTGATGGATGGCAAAATATGGCCCAAGTCACCTTCTCCCTAAAGATGATCTTCAGAATGATTCTTCCAATAGCTTCTTGGGTTTTTCTTTTCCTCGTTTTTCTTTCTCCTTTCCATGACAGACTGTTGACAGTCATCGTTCTCGAATGTTATTCCCTCTAAAGATGGACGCTTTGTACCTACGATTATTGAAAAACAGTCTCAGCAGAGACATATCCTTTCATTGCTGGTTCTCGAGGTACGTACAGTAGAAGAAAAGAAAAACCAAACAAACAGAAGCTGGATGCAAAGGAATGGACAAAAAAAAGAAAAAGAAATCATAACGAAACGAAACGAAACAAAACTTGGCTCAGCAACCGGTACGATGCAAAACACGGAATCGGAAGTGTCGGTATAAGACAATAAGCATGAACATTATTTACTAGAGGAAAACGCTAAAATAACCAGAACTAAGAACAATATAAATATGCATACATGTGTGTGTACATGTGAACACGTGTGTTTGTATGTGAGTGTTTGTGTGTGTGTGTGTGTGTGTGTGTGTGTGTGTGTGAGAGAGAGAGAGAGTATGGGGCTGTGTGTGTGAGTGTGCGTGTTCGTGCGTGGGCGCGTTGGGGATGTTTGCGTGCATATCTGTGTTCATGTGTATGGAAGCCTCAGAGGTAACAATCTTTGGTTTAGATAATAGAACCGGGTAAGTGACGTCAATGAATAAACCGGACAAACGAAAAAAGTTTTGTATGAATAAACAAGAAGTTTGCTCCGAGGGATTGCGAAAACAAGTTACTGGGAAAAGCAACCGAGAGTCGAAGAATTGTAAGAAATACAATCAGCACAACTAGGACGATGAATAAATAATAAAGGAGTGTGTGTACATATATATATATACGTATGTATGTATGTATATATATATAAATGTGCATGTGTGTGTGTCTGCCTCTGTGTGTGTGTATATATATATATATATATATATATATATATATATATATATATATATATATATATATATATATCGAAACCAGTAACATTTAAACAATGTTACCTGTCCGTTGTATTCAATCAAACTTGCCTATATGTATATATATATATATATGTATATATATATATATATATATATATATATATATATATATATATATATATATATATATATACATATGTGTGCGTGTGTGTCTGTGTCTGTGTCCGTGTTTGTTCGTGTGTATGTGTGAGTGCCTCCATATTTATGAGTGAATTTGTCAGAATGAAATGACAATTAAGAAGAACTTGCCATGTACAAATGAGATTTCTTAGTTTAATTGACATTCTGCTAGTTCATCCAGGCTTCTCCAAGAAAAGATGATTGTAGAACAGGAAACAGTCTGTTATATAGAGTCCATGTCCTGTTATGGGCGAGTTTGGTGATTCGTTATTAATCTAAGTTGTTACTAAATGAAGAGATTCGGATGATTAATATATGTCGTATGAAATTGTTATTTCACACTGATATTGACGGATTAACTACGATATACATCAATACACTGGGTATATATACGAGTATGTATGTGGGTTTGCTGCGTACGAATGAGATTTCTTAGTTTACTGGACATTTTTGTAGTTCATTCTGGCTTTTCCAGGGAAAGGCAATTGAAAAACAAGAAATAGTCGGTTATGGAGAGTCCACGACTATTTATTTGTGGCTTCATTAATATATAATCCGACTAAGAGTAGGGATCTAGTTGATTATCATTTTCATTTCACTCTGATATTGACACTGGTCATGCACGCATGCACATACGTATTTATGTATGTGTGTGTGTGTGTGTATGTGTGTGTGTGTGTGGTTGTGTGTATTAGTAGTGGAGAATGCCATACATCATTTTGAGGAGCATTATCACTCAAAGACTTGCTGGGTAGTGTAACAGTATATTTGCTCGTACATATGCATGTATGCATAGAGTGAGTTTCGAGGTAGCTATACGGTTATCTAGACAGAACACAGAATCGGTAAACTAAGTTTAGGTTCTAGCCGATGCACTCAAATACCTTTGAGAAAGGTTTGAATACTTGTCCCTACGTTTTGTTTTCCAACTTAATATTCCGACAAAAATCTTGTCGCTGGCATCCATGTTCAGCTGACGAGAGAAAAAATGGCTGAGTAACTATATCACTTGCAGGAGCAACAATGAAAAGCTATTACAAACCCTCGTCTAGGCACAGTGTGTATATATCCCTTTGAAATTGATAATTTTTTTATGTATCTATGTGTGTATCAATGTATGTATTACAGTTCTCAGAGTATCTTTTTGCTCTTATAACACATTGTTTTCGAATTTTTTGGTTCTAATGACAAATTTTTTACCAGTGATCAAGTTCGGGCGAGACATTTTCAGAGGAGAGGGGGAGCATCTTTTTAGCAAAGCACATATTCGGATCACATTTTTAGAGGATTTGGTTTTTCACCTGAAGTCATACTAAGATGGATTTTTTTTCTATCTTAGCCCGAAATGCGATAATAATTGTTTAAATATTTTGAATGTACATCATATATATACAGTTTCAACAAGATTTGCTCTTCTGATTTCAGTACCGATTGTACTAATTTGAGAACTTTTTTTCGTTGTTTTTCAATTATATAAAGAAGGAACACCATATTCGATCATCATTCCAAACGGTTTCAGGCTATCTATCTCGTCAGAATATTGTCTGAAATCGACAGCCTTCGCAACATATGAATCTGTAAAGTAAGAAAAGGGTAACTTTTCATTGGAAATCGGTGTCTAACAAAAAATGATGCCAGATTCTTTCATCACCAACATACTGAGCTATGGATACGATGTATTTTTAATCCAGATTCAACATTAATCTCCAATTCCCTCCCTGCTGATCAAAAAAATCTAAACCGTGCAAAAATCCACGGTAACTTATGCTTATGCATCTCTCCACAAGGTTGATCCATGTCAGTTTTGTCAATTTCTGTTCATCACCATTTTCTGATTGATAGAAAAAAAGACACCACTTTCCTTTTAAGTTTGTACACATAGAGAAAGCTATAGAAATCATCAAATCCGAAATATTATTCGATCCATAATAACTTTCATTTCTCAAAGTGATAAACTATATTTGCAACCATAGGAATACAAATAGAGCAGGACAATGAATGCCCTCATATCGGCAAAACTGAGTAAAATCCCATGCAAATCAGTTCAATTCAAACAAAACCGTGCTAAACTTCGAGCATATCAAGCAATTTGACCCCATTAAACGCCAGGTTCACTTATGTTAACGACGTTAAGTTGCCATTACTAATATATATCCTCCAGATCTCTTGAATTTCAATCTTTCAATTGTAAGTGCGGTAGAAATACTTTATGCTCGCTGAAATTTCCATGGGAATACTGAATATCTAACGTGAAATCAGTTTTTAGTTTAAAAAGAAAATCCAACGTGAACTTTTTCATTCAACTAAAATATTTCCTAACTTAGAATATACGAGCAAGCAGCAATCGTAATACTGAAAACAAACTCGACCAATCATAATGGATAATGAAATCCGTACCTTGGATAAATGAATCAGCGAATACAGGACGTCTACTCGAAGTAATTATTAGGAAAATAATCAGAAACTTTAAAAAAAAATTCTCGACTATACGTATCCAAAGAAAAATACTAACAAAAGATTTAGAATTCGTTGGTCCATTATCAGCATAGAGACTATAGTAAGCACTTTTTGAGAGGAAAAAAAAACAAATTTTAGATAGTGACTTAAGGTATAATCATGCAAATATCTAGTAGCTCTTGAGGTTTGACCAACAGCGACCGGGCACATATATGAATAAGCATAACATACATGGAATATGTTGCTCAATTGACTGGTAAGTCACAGAGGCCATCGATGGAACCACTGTGATTCTTTAATTTTCCTTTTGTTTTCCTCAAGAGTATATGAATCCAAACAGATAACCTATTATTTACATACTGAATTATCAAAGCTTGTTAAATTTGGGCTAGATTCAGATGACTTCTTAGGTATTACATATGAATCTTTGGACATTTTCATCTCAGATTCAAAAGTTGCACAGTAAAAATTCTGCAGGACTGATCTGGACACAATAGGTTATTCAATATATATATATATATATATATATATATATATATATATATATATATATATATATATATATATATATATATATATATATATATATCACGCTGTTTTAGCTGGAATCGAATATGTTAGATACTATGTATTAGAGATAATAAAATGTATACTTATGAATGTCAAGAATTTTATCAACTTTCTATATTCATGTGCTCAGTGTTTTATACGTATACATAGGTACTGAGAGAGAGAGAGAGAGGAAGGGAGAGAGATGCGTAGAGATAAACGTATATACATACATATATACATACATATAAATAAATATATATATATAAACATATACATATATATACACATATATACATATATATAGCATTAACAGGAAAAACGAACTTGAAAGGTTTATATGCATATCTGTGCCCACACGCACACACACACACATACACACACACACACACACATATATATATATATATATATATATATATATATATATGTATATAAATCAACTGAAGTTTACAGTGGGTCATAACAAATTTCATTTCATTAGTTATTAGAAATCATTCAAAGAGCACACATTCCTACCACTGCCATTGTGCATTGATCCGCCCCAAAATGTAATCACTTCTTGTAAGATTTCAATTAAATTTGAAACGAAAGCTTTGATGAAAGTTAGGATATAAGACTGCTTTTGGTGGGGTTGGAAAGGGTTAATGCCGAACACATATTTGTTGGAAGTTTCAAATATTGCCATTAAAATTTCTTTCAATTTGAAAAACGGTGCTAATGGACACAAAAACAGCAAGGTCCATACGGATACACCAGGAGTAACCCCCATTAAAAGACGTTATCATCAAAGTAGTGTTGATTGAAAAAGGGTCAATAACCTAAGTGCTGAGCTGGAAATAAGAATACACACACATGCACACACACACACGCACGCGCGCACGCACACACACAGACATATATATATATATGTATATATAAGTAATTTGATATTGTGTGATTCATAATTGTTGAAAATTTCATTATACAACTTTATTTAAATACTGTTATTTAACTTCAATTATCCTCCCTTTAAATTTGGAACACTATGTGTTCCCAGGAAATACACACTCTCTCTCTCTCTCTCTCTCTCTCTATATATATATATATATATATATATATATATATATATATATATGGTTCCACATGGTACATTTTAATTCACACTCACACAACACACACCACTGATGATGGGAAGAATCCCGAAACATGTATGGACTATTGACATATAAGGATTAATAAACCTTACCACTAAAAACTTCACTCCTGAGTTTGTCTCACTCTCTAAAGTACACATTATATATATATATATATATATATATATATATATATATATATATATATATATATATATATATATATTATTGTGTCATCTACAGACAGTTGTTTCGATTATCACATTTTTTCAGTGTAACTATAGACTTTCCATTATCCTATCCAGTACTGCAAAGCAGGATTGAAACTTCAGACCCAGAAACTGATATCTGGGCTGTGGAACTGGACAGTTGGTGAGGTTGATCTAAGCGATATATTTATTTACAGGGAAATTCCCCGTCCACCAGAATTCTCTATTCCTGTGGAAGGGCAACGCAGTACAAATCAGGATATACAATATAATACAATATAGTATCAGGGTTATGATGGATTTATTCCACAAAGAGCTCGATACAATCGAATCGATACATTGAATGTTGTTGAGTTTGAATAATGTTTCAAATATGAAGAAATTAACTTGCTTCATGAAAATATTCACGTTTTTGTCATCTTTATTCTCTTTCAATCTGATGACTTGATTTATTTTATATTCCTAATTAGGACTTTATTGGATTCGTGTTTAATTTTTGATACTGGATGACCTATCACACATATATATATATATATATATATATATATATATATATATATATATATATATCATTTCTTTTTTTTCTTTCCTCGTTTAGATTTGGTTGGTCAATGCTTGTTATGTTAAACATGATCCAGATACTTCACTGTGTTATTATTATAGATGTTAAATCGCAGGAGATCCTGTAGGAACTTTCTTTATCAGTATGGTATTGAATTACCCGTGTGGTAAGTTTCCTGTCTGCGAGTATTTCTTCCTTAATTAAAAGTGTTTCAAAGTGTTTATTTCATGTTTTACATGACTTTAATCGTTAGTTTAATTTTTTGAGCTTTGGTGTGTTTATATTTATCTACGATAATAAGGAAAAGTTGATTGCTTTGTTCTAGAGGTATACAATGATAATAATGTTAGTGGTAAAAGTAAAGCTGCTAATACGATTAATAATAACGAAAAGAAAAAATAATCTATTGCGGTTAATTTTTGTAGGGCTATATTTTTGTTCAATTGGCAAAGGTGACGATTTCAAATTTTTCATTAAGGCATAGGTAAGGGGCTTCAATCTTTTTACATATGTGAGCTTGTCTTAATACTTAGCATTTTGCAGTGGGTGTGATTTTGCTATCGGTTATTCTCCGATGATATCATAAGAGTGATATATTGTCTCCTTTTTTCTGTCTGTTCTTGATGATATATGTTTACTAACTCTTTGTTCAAAAATCATTAAAAGCGGAGTACTGTATACGAATATCTGGAACACCATTTAAACAATAAATATGTGTGTGTATGTATGTGCAGGCATGTGTGTATTATTGAGATCAGCTCTGCATTTACGTGTTTTGAACTACCTCTATTGACACTTTGTTTTAATATCATATCTCGGGGGTTATCCCAGTTTCGTCCATATATGCTCCTCTTTTTTCTCCTACACTAAGATTTCCGTTCAGTTCGAACAAATTATCGGTAGCTATATCAAGCTCTAACACATTCAAAAGTTCCAACGAATATGTCGCAGACATTAACCCTCTAGATATCCCCGAGAGACACCGTAAGTTAAACTTCCATCAAAGCTTCTGTTCCTGCTTAATAGAAATCTTATAAGAAATGATTACATTTCAGGGCAGATCAATGCACGATTGCGTTGGTAGAGGTGGGGGCTATTTAAATACTTTCCAATTACGTTTTATGAATTTCTTGACATTCTGCATTGGATTAATTAGAATACACTACATTATTAAAGATGTATCACATCGTTTTTGCTGAGATCATAAATGACAGACAATATATATTGAAAACAATTAAACGTATACTTGTGAGGATCAATAATTTATTACTCATATATTCTTAGATACATACACATGTACATGTAAATATACGCTAACACGCATATACATATATATATATATATATATATATATATATATATATATATTCTATTCAGGGTTGAGCACTCTTTAGGCGAGGAAACTCATCCATTGCACTGCTCTTCCATAGAAATAGAGCACTGGTGGATGAGGAATTTATGCATAAATGATTGTATCGCTTGAATTCAGCCTTACTGACCGTCCAGTTCCGTGGCTCAGGGGTAGGATATTGGTCTCCAGGTCTGAAGGAGAAGTTTAAATCCTGCCTCACGGTACTGGATGGGTCAATTGAAAGTCAATAGCCACACCGAAAAGATGTAATACATCGAACCTGCTGTCTATGGATGACACAATAATTCATGTATATGCATACTAAAAACAAGTTGGAAAAATTTATATACATATATATACATATTATGATATAGATATATATATATATATATACATATATATATATATATATATAGAGAGAGAGAGAGACAGAGACAGAGAGACAGAGACAGAGGGAGAGGAAGAGGGAGAGAGAGAGAGTAAGAGCTACATAATTTTGAAAAAAAATCTTAAGTAAATAACAATCACTTAATCACGATATGGTGACCCAGAAAATGATACCCTTAGCTATAGTATATATATATATATATATATATATATATATATATATATATATATATTTATATATATATATATATATATTTATATATATATATATATATATTTATATATATATATGTGTGTGTGTGTCTGTGTCTGTGTCTCTGTGTGTGTGTGTGTCTTTGTCTGTGCAAGTACTTGCTTATTCCTAAGTCTCGCTCAGCACTGTGTTGTTTGAACCTATTCCTATCGACACTTCACGTTGAAGGCGACAGTTTTTAAAAGGGGGTTATTCCTGGTGCAGCCATACGTAATTCTCTGTGTTTGCGTACTTTAACACCGTTGTTCGAATCGAAGGAAATATTAATAGCATTTTCTAGTTTTCACACACTCGAAACACAGCGAAAGTTCCAACGTATATGTTCCAGACATTAACTCTCCCCAACATCTCGCGAGAGCCATCGTACATTAGACTTTTCATCAAAGCTCTCATTTCCCGTTTAATAGAAATCTTACAACCCTGTACGCCACGCATATCTTCGAAGACTTCTTTGTCTGGTTTAATGCCGTTTAATAGCTCTATTATCCATCTGGGCACCTTTGCAATTCACCTTATGATCTTACTTCCGCCTGTAATAATAAGAGCATTCATTCGGTCCATTTAACGATTTGAGATTCTTGGTCAGCCTTAGTGCTGCAACCTTGCTATAATGAATTATTATTAGGTTGGGCGGATAAGACCTTTACAAAGTCGAATTGCATAAGTCTTCGTTAAGATGTTTCGACTTTTAAAATGCCTCCGAGTATTATAGGCTTACAATAAATCGAAGGGTCAGACCATCTACTGATTGTCTGGAAACAACTCGAGTATTGATCGACTAGAGTGATTTAAAACGAATGTCTGTTTGAAGCAAATGAAATATATATGCTGAATTATATACGAAGTGCAATAAGAAAAATATTCTACAGAACACAAACTAAATCTTTTGGAATGATTTATCATCTACTTTCAGCGTTACTAAATTGAAGGGGTGGCCAAACAGTGGCTGGTGAGGTACGTGCAGCAGTTCAATATCCAAGGTATGGCTCGTAAAAATAAGGCTTGCTTTGGGCGAAGTATTGTTCTTCAATGTAGACGGGAAAGAATAGAAAGGAAGCAAAGGAATAAAGAAACATCAGGTCGGTTAGGGCTATAAAAGAAAGTCAAATGACTGACGTGAAGGCTTGGGGTATATATGCGTAATTAGTGATAACTGAAGATAATATAAATAATTAGTGTAATTAATTAAATAGTACATCATTGTACATGATTTCACACATGTATTGGCCAATTTAGCTCTAAAGTTGGTAACAAAATCTGCATGTAGCAGGGTGATTTTTTGCTTTTTTTAAATTTTTTCCTACTCTAATAAATGGAGTTTTTATAACTCATTATTGATAATTTTTACTGTTTCTTTTTTTTTGTCTCAATCGTTGGTGCTTACATCACTACCTATCTCTCGCTGGGTATCCTTCAGCTCTGAGTACTGATCAGAATGAAGGAAAAGTTCCAGGTGAGAATCGAACTCATAACTCTTTATTTCGGAGTGTAGCTCTCTTAAGGTGCAACCATCAAGTCTCAGTAAGAGCAGTCGTGCCTTCTGTGAACCACTCAACGGAATAGTGAGCCATGAGCTCTATTCTCACCTAGAACGTATTTTTTACTCTGATCTGAGCTGTTGATTTACTTACACAATGTTGAAGGGTGCCCCATCCGATTTTAGTTGCGATAAAAAGCAAAAACAACTTAGAACGTTAGGTAGTAGCAGGAATAATAACTGTTTTTATGTCTTGCTGCTCTCAAATATGTGAAATTTATTTCTGTAGCTGCTACATTAAGCAAGTTTAGCCACTCCTTTTCTGTAGGTTATCAATTTTTCAAGACTATACGATTTTGCTCTTAAGATTAAAGGATGGTAACAACTCGAACATAATCAACCTTCATTACCTTTACACTTTGACGATGTGAAATAATATAGCAGTGAAGTTTGCCTCATAGGTTGTGTATTTGCTTTCTTTTGTGTATGTACTAAAAATGGTATATACGATCTGTCTGACGGCATCTTAGTTGGTGAAATGTATTTTTAACTACGCGTTGAGAAATGACTTTCACCAGACAATTTTTGAAGATAAAAAAAATATGCTTTTTTTTCCATGTTGTGGACTAATGCAATACTTCTACAAAACGTATTATGGCCGTTTAACCGATAGTAAATTTACATCGTTATACTTAAATAAGATCAAATCACAAAAAATTGCATACCAGTTTCTAGGCCATGTGCAAAGGATATTTGTGCATAGATCAGCCAAAAAATTCGATCAGTTCTTTTATAGCATACTGTTCACCCTTCCCAAAAATATCATTGAAATTCATCGGGAACTTTCGGAGATATTGTGTAGATCATCACGCAATTTGAGTGATTGCATATGGTTGGGGCACATAATTAGGACGTAAGGGGGATCATTTTGTGTTGACCCGCTCCAAAATGTGAATCGTTCTCCTGTAGCTCATTGTTCACTGATATTTTAATAGAAATACGTTGATAACTTTTGGAAATATTGTATGGAGAGTCATGAGCGAATACAGTGATGTTATTGAAAGGAAGACGGAAAAAAATCCCTCAATCGAAGAATAATCTCTTGATCTGCCCGCCAATTTTGACCATCATTTCCTTACCCAACCGTCCAGTCTACAATAATTCTATCCCTAGGTCATGTTTCCGATGTACTTCTGAATTGCTTTCTTTGCATTAGATGATGTTCGACTTAAGCAAGAAGTCCCTTATGATGAGAGGCTCCTGGATGCTATTGATATCGATGCTCGGCCGGCTGACTTGTTCGACTGTGTACTGCTTCCCTCGGGCGTTGTATTCGCCAAGTGTTGTCCTTGTCAATAATTTGCACATAATTTCATAAGGGCTTGTGCCCACTATGATCAAATATGGTCCCTCATCGATACCCAAGTATAACTGCAGGGTACACGGTTGGAACGTTGAGAAAAAATGAACACATAGACGAGAGAAATAGTCAGACCAAAATGGAGATTATATCCTGCCGAACAAAATTCGCACACGGATCTTGGAAAGATTCTCGTAACATGTATGACATGATAATTTACGGACAAAAAGAATATATTGAAAATGTAAATCGCACTCCAAAAACTACCTTACCTACGGAGAGAACACCAACTGAAAGACATCATGGAAATAGTTTAATCATAATCACTACTTTACAAAAATACAGCTACTGAAACTTTTTGACAAAAAGTCTTTGAAATTTCAACGAATTAAAAGGGGTTCAAAGCTGAAATTGGATTTTGTAAAATGCTTAATCATATTTAATGACTATTTCTATAGCTTGACGGTGACAAATGGATTTTTCGAATAAAACGAGATCCACTATTAACTTTATCGTGTTGGAGACAGACAGTCCAAATAAATTAAAAGATGCCCGAGATAATTAATGCTAGTGATGTATAGGAAATTTTTTTATAGTCCATACACTACGTCAATTCTTCCAAACAGAATGTACATGAGCATAATGACTTAATAAGAATAACGGAGATATTAGGTTCTTCCGAAAGTAATTACGTATTTTTGTGTTCGGAAAGTAATTATGGGTTTTCAAAAAGTAGATAAAACGAATGCCAGTGAAGTTTAATTAATTACTATTTATCAATAATGTAATCACCATCAGTATCAATGACAACAGTCCAATGGGAGTTCTCGATTCTGCATTTTTTTAAGGTAAGCATTGTGAATATGTTGCTTTATCAAGTTTCTATTCTCCCAGGGTTAAAATTTTTCTTTACAATGATGTCAACGTACTGTTGGATAGAACTGATGATGAACTGATTCCAGACGACGTGTCGTATAATTTGACCCAAATCTTGCCTTATTGGTTGACTTATAATTTATTGCATGATAATGCGTAATTACTTTACAAACAGCTTATTATATGGATGTTCGTAATAAATCGAATCTCTAAAAATGTTCTATGTACAATTCAGTTTTCCAGGAAGAGTTATATTGTATAAGTTCATGAAGGATTTCCACTTTAACTCCCGTCTAGTAAGAGACAGTTTCCATTGGATTATATACGGTTGGTTACAAAGTCCAGACAAGTCTTTTGAATCCGTCAGATTAGTGATCCTTGCAAGTTTCACTGACAAATACTATTTCCTGTTAATTTCTATATCCTTGATAGAATGAAATTCCACTGAACGGATATTGCCAACCAAGTTTGCTCTAACTTAATCAAGCAGCTTAGAGGTAACATAATAAGCTACTGAGTTGACAGGGCAATCTTTCTCAATGATAGTACTCTAAACTCTTTGCTTATTTAGGAAATCCAACTCAGAAACCTCTTGTTTGGAGGAAACGTGCTAACCATCACACCATTAATGATAGGATACCCATCTATGTTGCTTTATACCAAAACTAATCAATGTACAATGCTAGACTATGTCAGGTGAGTTCATTTTAAAAATAACCAAACTCTTTGAAACTATTTACCAAATATGTCATCAAAACTGTGAATATTTTTCTAAGTTGCTCCCTCAGTCAAGTTACCTGGCTGGCGATGTGTATATCACTTGTACAGGCTACGCCAATGAAGCTATGAGGCTTACATTTTAAAGAATCATTTCCTATTATGATGACGAAAAAAAACGTTTCATTTTGATTATTTTTCACGCTTCCCAAATTCCTTTCAGCGGGCTTAGTTTGCGATTTGGAATTGAAACCTTCGTTTATTTATTTGAAAATATGGATTTCTTTACGGATCACTGCTTGGAAATCCGAGAGGAATTACTAAGTTCATTATACATTATTGCAACTTTTTTCTGAAAAGCAGCCATAAAGGTGTTTTTTTTTCTAATTAAAAAAATGTCAATCAAAACTTCAAGCATGGGATTTCATCGGTTTTCAAGTTGGTTTGGCTGAATTTAAGGCTATGTATGTATAATGACTAGAGCCCGCACCGATGGATCTGGAGGTCTGAAATTTTTAATATTTACACTTGATGATGACTATGATTACTGTTCATCATCATCATCATCAGTCTTTTATCGTCCATCGTTGGACATAGACCTTCCCCAGGATTTGCCACATTTTCCCTCGTGGGCTTGGTGGAGCCAGTACTTTTTGAATTTGTCCAGCTCGCGTTCTTTTATCTAATATTTTGCCGGCGTCGGTTGCACATGTGATTTCAGGGGTCCCATGTCGTGAGTTGCGATCTCCATCGGTTGTCTGCCATTCATGCAACATGGCCAGCCCACTGCTATCTAAGATTTTTAATGGATTCTATGATGTCCTTGACTCTTGTCTTCTTATGGATGAACTGTGCCGTCTTGCGGTCTCTCCATGCATGATTATTTCAAGTGCACATTGCATAGTTCTCAATTTGCGGATCTGTCTCTTGGTTAGGTTCCATGTTTCAATGGGTGTCAGTTAGCCATAATCTCTTTTGATGGACAGGCATGTAGGAAGATGGGTGAAAGCATGATTACCCTCTACTCTGGGGACGACGCACCCATAAAACGGTGAATGAATACCTCCCAATCGAATCACACAGGCTGGTGTGTACTTGACTGCTGTAGGCAGGGGGATATTTCTGAAATGAAGTTTGTTTGTTTTTTCCTCTCATACTGACCAAACATGGTGGTTTTATGACAGTTTCTGTTGAGTAGATAACCAGAACTATTTTGTATCAATTGCTAATTAATACTTTTTTGCGATTTGTAAAACTCCTACTATGATATTTCGACTATTTCTATTTGTTGTTCCGATGACAAAGGCCTCAACAAGTACCGGTGATGCAATACCGGCAAAGATAAGCATTGTGTACGCAAAAAACTGATGAAGAACTCACTCTAACAACTCACATCGAATTGTTTTATGAGAAGAACTACACAAAAAACAGTTACAATTGGTGGCTTAGTTTTGGAATAATGTTGTATGGTGGAAAGAATTCTCTTTTGCCAACTTGGTAGATATTAATGAACTAAAGGACTTTGACACTAATGAATTCTAGTTTGTTTTACCAATGGATGCTTTGGAAGGGAACTACAAAAATCTCACTTTTCTAATCCCAGATTCAAATAGTTTCTAATGTAAGACTGGTTTTTAAACAATGCACCTTCTAGATAGTCACCTATTGGGCTGACACATCGAAACTAACTAAAATATTGGTCTTTATTGTGAACTTTGCAATGCACACGGGAGAGAATATCATGCTGAACACAATAGGAAGAGATCAAGGCAGCACAATATATTAGAGCACAAATAAGAGTCCAAGATATCATAGAATCAATAACAAAATTCAAGCGAGCGGATGGCCAGTCATGTTGCGAGAATGGCAAACAACCGGTGGACATCAAAACTCACAACATAGATCCCGGGAGATAACATTCGAAACCGGGGCCGACAGAATATCAGATGGTGTACCGAACAATATTACTTCAAAAAGTGTTGGCTCCATGAGACTCACGCTTGGTGGATCTTGGGGAGGGGGAAATATCCAGTGATGGACACTCAAAAAACTGATGATGAAAATAAAAGAGGTCCATTTTGAGTATCACGCTGATAATGTACAACTTCAGCAAGACATGATTATTGATTCTATGTTCATAAAATAGCGATACAGATGAATATCATTTTATTTTTGAATTCTGTTTCCATTGGATGGAATATTATAAATGATTAATACAGATACAAATCATGATGAATCATTCTGAACCTCGGTTTACAAGTATTTGTCCAAAGAAAAGGAATAATGGACATTGATAAAAAAAATGATGAACAAAGCCTAAACACCGAAGAAAATGAATAAATAGGACTGGTTAGTCACTAAACGAAATGCGTAACGTGTCCTGAGATTATAATTTCGTGCAGCGTGGAAATTAATCATTCTTTTTTTTTAAAGTGATATCTAAAACATATTTCCACAAGATGCATCACTTGTTGAAGATATCCCACGGTGACCACCAACAAGTGGCTATATAAGGTAACTTCTCTCGCTTTTGGTTTGGTTAGTGATCACCAAAAATAACAAAAAAACACTCAATTCAAAGCTGGGGGTACATTAGGTGATCTGTTTGGCATAAGGTTATATTGTAAATTTATCTTCCCAAAATAAAAAACCTATAAGAGATGATTTTCAAAACTAAAGTTGTTTGTAGACTTATTTAGGAATGAATGTTTAAATTTCCATCATGGTAACTTCGTTGATGGAACCTGCACACTAAATACGTCCATTCATACATACATAGCCAGCCAGCCAGCCAGCCAGCCAGCTAGCTAGCGTAACACAAAAACAGATGAAACCTATGTTGATACTTTCTGTGACAATTTTGGTTGACAGTTTTTGATAAGTTAACAGGTATGATTAGTTACTATTCGGGGTATTAATGGTGGAATTTGAAAACATTGTGATCCATGAATGATTACCTCTTTGGCCTTTTATTGGGTTGTAATCACTGAGTAGGTTTGAATTTTCGATAAGCATACATCTCAGGGATGGATATAGCATAAATTTACGTTTGAAAAATCAACTACCACCACCACTGGAAACCTAAATTGAGGGATTCAAGGAAATACGTGAGAGTTCATTTTTGCAAAGATAATGAGTAGATGTTTGAATTTTCAGCCCTTAGCCTCATTGATGCTGCCTGTGCTTGTGATATATACATGCAACTGGACCAATCAGGAAATAGAAAGAATGTTGACGGTTTAAAATTGACGGTTTTCAATCTTTTTTCCTTCGTCCAACAATCTGATCCCCTGAAACAAATTTTCTTGATGAGCAAAACGTTTTAAAATGATTTTAAAACTTTCATTTGCTAAAACTTGTTCGGCGGAGCGATAGAGCGAGAGAAAGAGAGAGAGACAGACAGACAGACAGAGAGACTTACCATATACCTGACTATGCCCTGACTGAGATCGTTGTGTATTTCACAACAGTATTTGTAAATTGAGTTCGAGTCCAGATGTAAGCCAATATCCCAAATGGCGATACTTAAAACAGAGAATTTCCCCCATCTACACGTCTGATGCCAAATATTACTCGTACAACCTTCTACCCAGTTTGTCTTTGTACATTCGTGAGCTCAGATTCATCATCATCATCAGCAGCAGCATTTCAGTGTCTGTTGTAAGATATAAACCTTCTCAATAGTTTGTCGGACGCGGACGTCACGGAGCAAGCGCTTTCTAATGTATTTAGTTGTGATATTTCATCGGCCTCGGCTTGCATGTGATCCCTGGGGATCAATGTTGTGAGTTAAGATGTCCAGCGATTGTATTCCATTCTTGCAACATGACTAGCCTATCTTATTGATTCTATGATATGTTGACTCCCATTCTTCTTCATGATATACAATGCTGCCTCGTGATATTCCCTCGTTATGTTGATGATGATTCTCTCTTGTACACATTGCATGATTTTTAGTTTAAGGGTCGGTCTTCTGGGTAGGTTGCTCGTTTCGGCTCAATAGGTTACTTATCTAGAGGATGCATACGTTGTATACCCTTTTTGATGTTTAAAATCAAAAAACATTTCCTACGATGCCTTTTGCCAAGCTAAATTAAAGTGAGTAAATCTTTATCAACTGCATACTTAAGAATGTACATATACAAGTATAAACGAGCATCTTGAATAAGATATTATGGACCGTTTTAGCCTACACATCGATCTATCTATCAATTCAATTATAATGTAGGCTAATGATGAGAATGTATATTTCATAAAACAAATATTACTATTATAACTCGATCTCTTTTCATGTCAGTTCATTTCATTCAGCTGTGAATGGTATACACATAGATAAAACATTACACTGGTGAACTTATTGATACACTAAAAGAGAGAGAGAGAGGGGAAGAGGAAATTGAATTTCTCCTATAATTGGGAAATATGTAATATTTTCTGAAGACCTTCCACTCATATTCGGTCAGTTTTTAGGTACTGGTGCACTTATACCGGGGAATGAATAATTAATTTCGAGAAAATTTGATATCTATTACTTTAGAGCCAAATCTCAAAAGCAATTACAAAATATATCATTTCAGGTAATATATCATAGATGAACTTCAATTTCAAAACTAAGAAGCACTCAGAGAGTGCGTGACTCTGTCAACGCAATCGTCGGGGGGTGGGTAATATATCAGTCCCTAAATTGGATCATGCGTTTCATAGCTGATTATCCATATCTCCACCTAATGCCATTGAAATTCATCGAAAGCTTTTGAAGATATTTTCTCGATTGAACTGAGACTTTGGTGATTTTATCTGATTTTTGGAATTCTTAATAGACAGTTATGATGCTTATCTACTCCAATGAGCTGATGTATATTTTTGCACTATTTAACCCAGATATTGGCATCATAACTCCGAGAAAAGTCGTCAGGCCGTTGAAACAAGGTAAAGAAACCATTCTCCTTTAAATTGCCCAATAGGAAAATCGTATTTTGTGATGATTGCCGAGTAGTTCACTGGAAAAAAAAAACATTGGAAATTTGGGAGAATTGCACTTGACATATCATAGGAATACAGCAACGATATAGAAGCTGGAATCGAAGGAGTCAATAAATTATAGTAAGAACAATTCATCGTAGAAAATGCAATCGAACTTCCCCTCTTTCTTAGGATTTTGCCTGCACAATGTATCGAAAGGTGTGGAAAAACATTAATTTACGAATTGTAAGAAAACAGAGTTCTTCTTCCCAAAAAAGGCTGACTCAATTAGGATAAAGCACAAACTGTAGCGTCCCTTGAAACCGGTTGCCTGAACTACTCTCTATCTCGGATATTCTATTGGTCTGTAAAAAGCAATGGACGGTTAAAACATTTTTTTCTCAATGCCGGGAAGGTATTCCCAATAGTAAAAATCAAAGATTTAGTGGAAAGCAGAATTTGAATTGAGTTGTACTATCAGCGGATTACGATGTCAGTTCGATTTTCTTTTTTTTTTTTTTTCATAATATTTTCTTTTCATTTTTTTCGTCGTTTATAACATTGAATGAGCGAGGGTGAGAAACGTTGCGTGTTACCATTGGGAAATCCTCCCATACATTGTGCAAAAAAAAAGGCTTTTACCGTCTGTTGTTATGTACAGAATAGAATACTTTTTTCCGTTTTCGTGCATCCATAGCAAACAACACACCCATTATACAAAACACCGTAAGCCACTCGATTCAATATTGCAAAACAGTGGAAAGGAGAACCGTCGTAAATTGTACCTTCTATTAGTTTTGATCAATATAAAATGGAAGAATACTGAAGTCATACACTGCACATTGTTGGTAAATGGATCATGTAAAGCAACAAGCAAGAAAAATCACTCTGTGAACGGGGTAAAATAGTAAAAAAAAAAATGCACGTCGCTCGGTGAACCAACGGAGCCTGCGCGTGTGCTCGAACTAAATTTTCAAAAATGATTATCTAGAATTATCTATAAAATATATATCTGATCTAAAAGATTCTTTAAAAGAATAGACCTTTCATCTAAAAACACCCGAATCGCACCGACACAAAATTTGAGCATTGAACAAAAAAAACATTTTTTTCTAAAAGACATACCATGAGAATTTTCAAAGTTGTTTCCCCAAAATTGTGACTGGTTGTGCCAATAAACGCATCAAACATACTCAAAAATACCCACGGATAGATAGAGAAAGATACTGAAAGACACTCATGGAGAGGAGAATCCGTATCCTAATTGGGTGGCTGGGTCATTTGTGGAGTTTTGGTGATTTAAATAGACAAGGCTTTAGATATCTTTAAGAATTCAATAGATTTTTTAAGATTCTGAACATTAGTTTATGATAAGTATAAATTTGTAACCTTTAATGGAGTCAGAGGAAGATAATACACGGCTTTTATACAATGATTTGTAAAGGAAATTTCGGCCAATCAGAATGCTCTCTTTAATTTAGCATTGTTTGTGAAAGTTAAATTTTGTCTCACATCCATGGTGATATCAATCGATTTTACTGAAATCGAGATTATATTACATATCTAGTACGTGTATATATATGTATATATATATATATATATATATATATATATATATATATATGTATATATATATATATATATATATATATATATATATATATATATATATATATATATATATATATATATATATATATATGTACTTAGTTAGTGGGATATATACCTGTACTCTTATATATTTACTCGAAAAATGTGTATGTTAATGTTACAAGTAAACTTGCCATTTTCATCGCTGAAACGAAAATATTATTTATATTTTGTATTCTTTCAAGTATCGATGACAACGCGCCATGCAAATGATTGTTTTTTTTTTTATCTCATCAGTGTCAATTCAATATGATATCCCATATTGTGCTTCTTTATAATCCTGTATTCAATGGCATCTTATATATATTTATATATATATACATATTTACATATATATACATATATATATATATATATATATATGTATATATATATATGTATGTATATATATATATATATGTATATATTGATATGTATATATATATATATATGTGTATATAATTATTTTCATATATATTTATATATATATATATATATATATATATATATATATATATATATTTGATAAATCTAGATGCATGCACAATTGCATAAAAGAAGAATAAAACATTCATATATATACATAGATAGATTGATAATGAGGAATGGTACATATATATATATGTATATATATATATATATATATATATAATTATATATATATATATATATATATATATATATATATATATATATATATATATATATATATATATATGGTTCAATTCCTGTACAAATTCGTCTGATTGTTTATCTTGCCTATATTGTCTAAGGACTATAATTGTCTGCATTGAGAAACAATGTCGGAACTTTGGGATAGAGTAGGTATCTGCAATTTGCTTTTCCACGGGGCTTTTGAGCTCAATATGAAAGGAGACGCAATGTTAAAACACCAAACTCACTGGTTCGATTCCTCCAGTAGCAAAATTTTTTTAGATTGTTCATCCTATTCACGCTGTCCAGCAAAGTGCCTTATCATATGTATATTTACACACTCACACATACACACTCACACACACACACATATATATATATATATATATATATATATATATATATATATATATAATCCCCGAAACGGTTACATGGTAAACAACTGATCATGCCAACAGAAGAAAATGTACACGTCGTACCCTAATGACACAGTATATGTGAAGCATTAAAAACACCGAAGAAAATTTCATAAATTACATTACCAGACATAAAGAATAAGTGAGTGGTATGACACAATAAAATTGAAAAAAAGCTTTGAATGCGTTTGTTCTTCAAAGCTGTATAGCTTTCTCACTCTCACTCCCCCTCTCTCTTCCTTCTTCTCCCTCTCTCTTTCTCTCTTTATATATTTATATATATTTGGAACATCTGAACAATAAAAAACGTGAGTGCCAACTATAGCGCCGAATCAAATAGTTATGTTATACAGGGAGCAACGATTTTATACCTATTTTTCATTATTTGCACTATTTCATAATGCAAGAACTCGGGGATATACGGTAATTTCAAATTACTGGAATTATATGTAAGTATGTACTAAAAAACACCTCCTTTACAAAAAAATTCGTACACAATCGTCTAGAGCTGAAATCGTCAAAACATATAAGTTTCATGTGATTTCCAGTACGTATACATGCATACACTCGAGTGCGCAAACACATGTGCGCAGCCTATTCATTAATATATGTGTGTATATATGTGTGTATATGTGTACGTATATATATATATATATATATATATATACACACATATATACATATATATGTACACATATACACATGTATATATGTGTGTATATGTGTACGTATATACACACATATACACACATATATACACACATATATTAATGAATAATATATGTGTGTATATGTGTACGTATATATATATATATATATATATATATATATATATATATATATACGTACACATATACACACATATATATACTTACCTGGCACCTTTTCTGGCCTTGTCTTCGGGATCTAAGTGTAGTATCTGTTCCACGGCATAGACCGAGGAGTCGGTACTTACACTTGCCCGTTGATTGGGCCGGAGATTGTGTGGGAGGTATCAAAGACCGAGTGCGCCGGTGCAAACGTTGGTCAATGAGGTTATACCGAGGCTGCGTTTGCTAAGCGCAACGGGAGGCCTTTGGACTCGTCCTTAGGCTCTCCCATCATTACTCGGCCCAGCTTTCGCAGGTAACTGCGTCGGCTGGAGCCATTTTTTGGCGGTAAGGTACTGTTTCTTCCCACGTTAAGCCCGACCTTGTGTCAGATATTGCTGCGGTGGGACAGTGATTAAATAGCTATACACACATATATACACACATATAATAATGAATAGGCTGCACACACACAAACACACACGTATATATATGTGTGTGTGTGTGTATGTTATGACTGAAATGACCATTGAAAATTACTTTTTCTATCATTATTTAGCAGACTGTCTCTGCTCTCAACATAAAAGAGTAGAGAAGAGAAGAGTACAAGTTCTTAATTACGTCAAGGGTACGGGGATGTTATTGATGGGAAATTGGATGTCACTTCTTTTTGGCCTTTTTTTATTGGTGTTGCCATTGTTTCTTCCAACAAGGACGCCCCGAAGACTTTTGTCCTGGGATTATCGCACGAAATCTTCAATAGAGACTCTTTGGTCATTCAAGTGTTGTTCATTTTCATTTCATTCTCTCTCTTTCTCTTTCTCTCTCTGCGTCTGTGTCTGTATCTCTTTCTGCCTTCCTGCCTGCCTGTCTATCTCTCTCCCTCCCTCGGTGTCTCTGTCTCTGTCTCTCTGTTCGTCTCTCTCTCTGTCTCTCTGTCTCTCACTATCTTTTGTTATCGCTCTCTTTCTGTATTTTTTTCAAGCAAACAAACAGAGGCCTTATTTAAAATATCACTCGTTCTCTTTCTTGTCCCTCTTTCTTTTCCTCTTGTCCATTAATATTTTGTAGCGTACTTCGTTCTTGCCTTTATATAAACAAAGGAAGACTCTTATTCAAAATAACACTCATGTGTTGTGTTCGACGTCCTCTCTCTCTCTCTCTCTCTCTCTTTCCCTCTTCTTCTCTGTATCTCCTTCCCTTAATGGTTTGTAGAATACTTCGTTCTTGCTTTTATGCGAATGAAGAGCAACCTTCATTCAAAATATCCACACCGACGCCATTCTTCAATATTTAATAGATATGATACTCCATTTAAAGGTATCTGTCAGTTCAGCTGTCCTCTTAAATTATTGCCCTTATAAATGTCTTCTTATTTTTTCCTGTCTACAACTGATATTGTCTGCTTAACCTTTGTCGAATTTGTTTTTTTCAAGTGAAAAAATTTCGATCAAAAGCTTCTGTCATGTATAAGAATTTGGAAAAAAATATTGATGGAGCAACTTCAAATGCAGATGCCATGATTTGAACGCTTTTTGTTCTATTTTAACTCATTAGCAAGAAAGGTGATAAGAGTAATAGTTATCTTTTGCAAGGTAGAATCCCCCGCTCATTGCAGTATAATCCATGGCAAGTAATCCAATATAAGACCATTTAGACACTCATTAGAAGCCATCAGATTACGTACGTCTATTGACAGCGTGCTACGTCCGAAGAGGTCAAATAAAAAATCGGGAAATGCAGTGGTCTCGGCATTTGCTTGAGGGTGATCATTGAGAAATGCAACTCCTTGAAAAAAACAAAAATTAATGTACCAGATATATTAAGGAATCAGTTTAGCACAAAATTACATAGTAAATTGACACCCAAAAGAAGACTAATTTGAGAAATATTTCTAGAAAAAAAATCCCTTTCTACACAAAACAAGGATTATATATCGAGATATCAGCCCTATATCTCCTTTGGTTCGACCTGTGTGCTTGATATATATAAAGCTAGTCAGCCAGACGGCCAGTAAAGACAACTTAAAATTTTAAAAAACCTATACTGACAATTTCATTCGGAGGTTTTGATTGAACCCCTAACCTCACATAGTATTGACTTGCTCTTAATCACAAATAAAACGGAAGTTTTATTACGTCACCCATAGGGTTACAATGACTAAATTATAAACTATTTGCAGTTAATTATTTGAATTTTTATTCTCCATAGACTCTAAAATTTGTTTAAAAATCTTTTAAAAGATTATTAAGGCAAAATTAACAACCGTTTGTCGAACTGTATTTCTTACACAAATTGCCCATAGCAATCCGTCTATTTTGCAAGTTACCCCGAGTTTCGTGTGTCGCCCAGAACGGTTCACTCATCATCCAGAATCACATCATCAGGTAATAAAAGATGTGATTTTTTTATTAATTATTTTTCCTTAAGGAAGCTATTTCGCAGCTCCTCACACACACATACACACACACATAAAACTGACCAACTTTTCTGCACCTACGGATATACTCTCCTGGGACCAGCAACTATCTGTGTTGTGAATAAAAATGGTTCCTGTTCGCCCAAAAGAATAAATCCAGAGTTGTGATATATTACATGTGGGATAGACAAAGATTGCTAATATGGTTCATGACGTTTTTGTTCAAATTCTTTTTCTTTGTGATCCCGAAGGTTTCCCACTGAATAATATCTTTCGAGGCTGGCTTGACCAATGACACCACAGTATATCCAGACTCATACGAGACCCCTTACACCGGATTCCTATACATCAACAACTTGCATCTATAAGATTCACAGAAATGCAATACGCCAGCTTGCTATCTAAAATATGCTATTGAACAGTTGGGGACATTTTTTTCATTTTTTTTGCTTTTTTCCCCCCTTATTACCTTCTTTATTCATAACATGTATCATAACACACTCACACACACACACACACACACACACACATACTCATTTATATGTATATGTTGGAACGTGAACAATTCGATGTATATACGGACACATATATGCACATATACACACATATACATATATGTATGTATACATACATCGATGGATAGATTCAACATACATATATATGTAAACGATGTACGTACACGTACAGACATATGTGTACTCACACAAAAAACACATTGATATATATATATAAATATAAATATAAAAAAATGTATATATACATATATATATATCTATATATATACATATATATATATATATATATATATATATATATATATATATATATATATATATATATATATATATATATATATATATATATATATACATATATATATATCAAATGCCTTTTTCTCAAATGCAAAACAATATCAGGCACTTGAGCAAACCATACCCTTTTTTACTTCACAAATAAACATTGCTTATATTGTCCGTTTATGAAAGCCTTGTTTTCAAGATATTTCTTTTTCCACAATACAATATGAGAGTTACGACTCAGTATGCCAAAGCCGACATAAATATCCAAAGTATCTTTTATATATATATATATATATATATATATATATATATATATATATATATATATATATAAGTGTTTGTGTCAGTGCAATTGAGAATTCTTGTAGATGGGGAACATTGTGTAAAAAAATATATTACTTAATTTGGTCCTACTGACCGTCGAGTCCTGCGTGGAATAGGGATGAATATCATTTTCTAGGCCCAGAGCATAGTTTTTTTTGCGCAAACAAGTGAATCTGGGGAAGACACCGAGTTTAGAGCCACACAGGAGAGTTGTACTTCAACGACACAGTTGTCCGTGGTTGAGAAAATTATATATATATATATATATATATATATATATATATATATATATATATATATATATATATATATATATATCTGAGTTTTATGTGGTTGTAGATATTTTCTCAGATGTTTTACACCGGCAGACTTATCAAGAGTACACAGTTTTTATTATTAGACCTACAATTGATCGTAGAATGTTTTGCACTGAGTCGTCTGAACGTTACTGATATCCTTTTTTTGAGGTTTACAACAAGAATTAAATGTTATTGTAGTTCATTGACCCTCTATTAACTGCGTGCATATCACTATCATCAAGCAAGTTTAGAAACAATCAGCTGAAAATGTCAACACGAGTTTTTTTCTTCTCAGTTTTTAAGTCGGTGTAGTTGGTTTGTTGATGCTACATATCTACAACACGTACAGCTCGAGTCAATGGCGGTAGACGGTTAAGATTTCAATCTTTCAACATCTATCTTTACTATGTCTCCAAAAAACGTCTTCTTTTGTTTTGTTTTCGGAACCCGTCCATTTAAATACGATTTCCGTGTGTAAGTTCTTGTTTTTTGTTGATCTCTCATTTATTTTTCGATTTAGACTTCTTTTGAGATCACTGCCCAACAAAAGTCGAGGCAATAAACTCATTCATTTATCATCCTTTTTCCCTGTATATTAATTGCTAAACCCAAACACGGCATGCTGGCAAAAAATTATTATTCTTGTGATGATTCCTCCTTGATGACAAGCCAGATGTCCATAATTGAGTGTCATTATCATTACTGTAATCACAATCACAACGTCAGTGTTGCATTTTCCTCGTTTTCTAACAATCGTAGTATTGGACGGCCATCATTGAAGTCAGGCATCAAAAATGGTGATTGAAATGATGATAAATCTCGTTGTCGGGGGTTTGGAAATGCCAATATTGAAGAGATGGAGGCGTAGGAGATATATGATAAAACTGCACATTACCTTCATGTCAGCTTGCTACAAAACAAACGCTTAACACTATTTTTGCTTCTTCCCCCTTTTTTGAACGATAAAAATGACGCCAAATGATATGGAAAAGCGGATAATACCTGTATCATCATCATAATGGGGGGGGGGCTTGAAACAATCTCATCGTTCCCATATGAATTAATGTTTTTCTCGATATTTCTATACTTGGTAAAACAATATACTAAGCCCAGGGATCACAATAGATAAAAAGTTAGGGTGATTTCGTGATAGGTTTGCAGGATGTTTGTTGACCCTGGACTTGAAGAGATGGATATTATTTCCAGCAGGAACGAACTCCCAGGGGAGCTTCTCCCATAGAGCAGCAATTCAAAGGTATGAGTTGTATGAGTGGATTAAGTACATGGGATGCTCAAAAAGTGTGAATGGAATTCAGCAGAAAGTGCAAATCGTGTTCTGACTGGAAATATCGGATTAGTGGTATTTTTTTCAGTTTTGTTCAAAAAGCCATAGTCGGTTTTTCATCTTTTTGATTCGGTGATTCAATGGAATGTTTGAGCTTGAAAATCAATTAAGGGTAACCAATAATCATTCCGAGTGCAATTCCCGATGAATTCTCCCAGATTCCGAACTGGTCACTGCATTTGTGACTCAAAGTATTTTTTTTTAATTTCCGTCTCATAATAGTCATGAATAACTGTTGATACTTGCAAAATATATCCAGATGTTTTTTTTTCTTTTTTAAACGTGATTATTGTCTTAGCAGAAAGAAAATATTTTGACGTCTCGTACTCCTTCTCATATTCAGTGTCATCTGCTCATTTGTATTCATAGCATGTGTTCGTGCAGTCGTACTCAAAGTATACAAAGAATTTTTTCCGTGGTCTCTTTCAAAAACATAAGTACAGTCATTGATGTGATGATGTGATAAGGACACATCTCTAAAGAAGTGATTTCTAAACAGTAATCAATGAATTACAATAATACACTAGTTTTGATTGTAATTGGTTTACATTTAACTGAATCTTAAGGCACAGTATATATAAATATTTTTGCCTGAAAATTTGAGGTGTAAAATTAAGCATATGACATACTAAGTTCAACAGTGAGTCGGTTTTGTCATTTTTACATGAATCACCATAGAGAAATCCTGCTTGCAAAGATCAGACGTACAAAGAGAAGTCAGTTATATACATTTTTGATCCACGTTATTATTTCTAAATTCAAATAGTAAACCCATGATTATTATTCCATGGAACTTCAGAGGGGAGCAAATCCAAGTTACATAACTATGGCTAAATGAGTTTCAAAATAAAACTTGGCTAACGACCTCACTTAAACCCCGCAGGGTTTAAGGATATGTTGACATTCTCCAGTTGGTTGGCTGGTTGGTTAGTTGTAGTGGAGAACTGATAAAATTTAAAGTAGCCAATCAATGATGGCACGAGTAGAATCAGCTGTCATAGCCTATTAGCAATGATCTAATTCAGGATGTCGAATCGCAACAACTTGTTTTTCGGGCGATTTCTCATGTGAAAAACACATCCACGCTTTTCCATGTTTATTTTCATTTAAAATCTTTGTCACAAGGCAAGTGAATTATCAAAAATCATAAACTATCTAGCAGTCTACACTTCTAGCAAATGACTCAAGATATCAATGGCAATGTTTTGACATTGCAGGGAAAAGATTACATGCAAAAATTTATTTTAATTTTGATTTGTTATGCTTTATCTAAATTTTCATTTTCAGGAATAATGAGAGAACGACTGTGTTGATATCTATTAAATGCTCTCAGAGATATCGGAATATTTATCTTGCTAATACAAATTTTGATTTAATTCTAAGAAAATATCAGTTTTTTCAACTCACTCAAAACAAGATAACAGTTCGGTGCAAAATAAATGCAGCTCATGTTGTTTTTTGGGAAAATCATGATTCAATAATGTTCAGGTAATATACAATTTTGAAGCGTGATTTTTTAACTACAGTTAGTTGGTCAAGCTAAATGTTTCCTTTTGACTATTTACTCTCATTTATTTGATGCTGTCGGATCAAATATCGATGTAAAGCAAATTTGAGCAATCTTGTTGCATTTGTTGAAAATGGTATTTAAAGCAGTCGAAACTGTTCGCAATACACCAGATATCCGTCAATGAAAGTGAAGCTGAATATTTGTTTCAAAATGACAGCATCCAATTAAGGGACATAATTGATGCGGGCCCACTGAAAGCAAACTCGAGATGTTAGAGAGAGACTGTTCAACATGTCCATTCAACGGTTGTTCGACAATGGTACCAAAGTAGAAGAGCCAAAAAGCTTGAATGACCATGAAAAAAATATAAATCTATAAAATGTAACGTAAAACTCTACTTTGGCAAGATTACTACCAGACGTTTTTCCGACTAACGAGCACTTTTCAAGCAAATCACCAACTTCCTACGATGTTGAAGTCTCAAATAACCAAGCAGAAGCTCAAAGTACCATCGAAAAATTTATTGGTTCAGGGATCTGAAGTTGCCTAAGAAATTCTTCCGTAACGAAGCAGCTGCTCAAAACACCCCCTATCGGTTCAAAAACCTTGAGTTCTGTGTAAATAATATATAAAAATGGTCTTGTTCTTAATTTGCAAAAAAAGCTTATGTCTGATGGTTCGATTGTTCTTTCTAATTCGAATTTGATGGTGAAAAGATGCAATCATATTTACTAGATTATTACTAAGATTTTTAATTTTGTTCTTGAAATGATGAGGAATTCCAGAAGTACAGGTATTTATTGATTCGTCTAAATAACGCTTCAGCAATAATGTCTTATGCATCCGAAAAATTTTGAAAATGAAACCTGTGAACAGCGATATCTTTTTTGAATAACCTGGTGCATAATTCAATCTTAGTCAAATTCCTCGAACATTCGGAAAGCATTTCATTCACACATTCAAACATCCCCCATCCATCCCCCATATATATATGTATATATATATATATATATATATATATATATATATATATATATATATATATATATATATATATATATAGCTTTACAAATGGAATTATATTTCATACGATGTTCAATTTGAACAACTGAGAATTTGAAAAAAAATAACTAATTCATTTTCAGATAACTTACATTGGAGGTATATTTGATATTTGGTAATCATGTAATCATGTACAAAAATAATTCATTCTTTTTTTGTCAAAAACAAAAATTATATACATATCTATATCTATACATATATATATATATATATGTGTGTGTGTGTGTGTGTGTATGTGTGTGTGTGTGTGCAGGCATTTGTGTGTGTATGCATGCATGCAAGCATTTATAGATATGCATATATATATATATATATATATATATGTAAGGATGAACTGTCTTTTTTATCGGCACGCATACACATGCACACACACGCATACATGCTCACATACACATATATAAATATTACGAAAAAATATTTGATAAATGTAGCAGCTATTGTGTGTAGAGCATTATGTTGTGGGGCGTTCGTTGGTTTGTATGTGTAGGTGTGCATGTTCATACTTATGTATAGGTGTGTAAGATTATCTGGCTGAAGTTTTGTTCTCATTGTTTAACCTATGCTGATAAACATGCTATCTATCTCTCCATTCATCTTCCTCTATCGTCTTCTCATTTCTGTATGTGTGTTTGTATGGGTGTGTATAATATACATAGATACGTACACAGATGTAGATATAGATGTAAGTATGTTTCCAAGTTTAAGGTACATCATGACAACAGAAATTCATAAATAATATGTATCGTATCTATGTTGCACATTATTCTAATAACAGCTCGACGTGTTATTCCAAAACTTATAAATATTTATTGCTAATCAAGTCAGAGTGATAAAAGAAACAATAAATTAATAAAATAACACACACTTACAAACATATATATACATATATATATATATATATATATATATATATATATATATATATATATATATATATATATATATATATATATATATATATTCTGAAAAGCTTCACTGTCCTGAACAGTAAACATTAAAAAAACTTTTTCGAAAATGTTTTTTCTGTCACTTCAGTCACTTATTTCCAAAATGTATCAATGCAATATATTTTATTTCAATGTTTTCACCGGTTTTACACACGCTTTGTTATCATGGTACAGTGTACGGATTCTGTCTTGTTAGGTTTATCAGCTATTTATCATTTAACTGTTTCGGGGATTTTAGATACCAAACAGTGATATTGACATGGCACCACAACAGTGTCGATCAAATACCACTCCGATCTCAGCTTTGTTTTAATACATAACTTATGTAACATATGTATGTATATATATATATATATATATATATATATATATATATATATATATATGTGTGTGTATATATATATATATATATATATATATATATATATATATATATATATATGTATATGTGTGTGTGTTTGTGTGTATATATATATATATATATATATATAATGTATACGTATGTATAAGATATACATAATAAATATGGTACAGATCAGGCTATCACAGTAGCATAATATAATAACATATTGATAATATAAAGCTATTTCTGATATGTGATGGATTTATTTCATAGAGTGCTCGATACATTCAATCTCATACAATGGAAGTTAAGTTGTTCAAGATTACAGCTTGAAATAAATAGAAGAATGTGGATTTGATACATAAACTAGAAGATGTTTCTGCCTTCTTCGGGCCCAACAGCATAAGGCCCGGAGAACGCAGAAACATGTGCTAGCTATATATATTAATATATATATATATATATATACATTTATATATATATATATATATGTGCGTGTGTGTGTGTGTATGCGTATATGTGTGTGTGTGTGTGTGTTTATGTGTACACTGCATATATTGCCTAATTTTGATAAACAAATTGAAAGCAAATGAAAACGAATTCTATCCATCGCAGTCGTTTATTTAGAGTGCTCAGTAATAAAGAGAGTAAATGGAACAAAAATATGTGGATTATATTAACAAGAACATGTACCTAGTGAATGTAAACAGTTTGTGCTGACGTCTGTTGTTTCCTCCAGATTCTGAGAATGGCCAGCCAATTTACTTTTGAATAATGTATATTACCATCATCCAATCAGATTTGCAGATTTCCAGAGGCCAAAGAGTTCTACCATGTATGTATTCATGTCCATGATCACATTCTCAGACTAACCTCCGAACATCAAAAAATACATATCGTTAGAAAATGTCAAAAGAAAGAAAATTTCTGGGGAAAAAAACTCAAATGGACCCATATATTGGCAACAGCTTCCGTCATTTTGATTTTGCGTCTGCATTAGCCGGCATGCTTCCGTGGGTTTGTTATACCTCATATTTCTTTGATGAGATGTGTCAAAACATATCCTTTACTTAATTTCGGCAATCACCAATTCCTTTATCTACATATTTCAAGGCATTTGTAGAGAATTCGGAGACCTCTGTAAAGAGTGATACTTAGAAAATACAATGTCAAATACTTTTGGAAACAGTCAACAAAATCTATCACAAAACAATCAGCACAGGTTTCTTCAGTTGTTTAGCTGTTCCCACCGGCTGTCCAGCCGAATACATATGCGTAAATCATAAACAGGCCAAACCAATTAGACTAGAGGGCTTGAGATTCAAGCATTCATTAATGTCTACGAAAAATTTTTTTTGAAAATTTTTCGCTGTTGGGGTTTCATTTTGCAATATAAGAATATTATAACTTGTTGTGTCTGACAGGATTCATACTGTTCATTTTTTGTTTTGTTTTTTTTAATCCAGATATCTTTTAGTAATCATTGCCTAACAAAAAGCAAGTAACCTATCCATTGACTTCTCTTTTTCCACTTTTTAATTGCTCACCCCAAACTTAGTATGCAGCCAAAACACGTTGGTCACCTAAGAATCGTTTTTTTTTTTTTTTGTTCTCCCCGAGTATATGATCTTCTTACGTAAATGTATTTTCTATAATTAAAAAATGCAATTTTTGGGAACAATCAAAATAAGTATGTATTGAAGACCAACTACGGAATCTATCTGTTAAGAGCCCATCCTTTCAATATTGACCAGAAATAGCCTACGTATGGCAGCAACAACTAAGTCTACAATGCCCCCCTCCCCTGCTTTGGGATTTCTCACATTTCACTCTGTGTTTCTTCCACTATCCCAGACTTTCTTCAAACTTAATTTATGTGATCAGCATCGACTACCAGGTCAAGTTCTCCATAATCTCACCCTTGGTCTAAAGTAACTGGAAACTAGATCCTACCTGTGGCCGTGGCTCAAAGATCTGAGTTATGCACGCTTCAAATAAAATACCTGGAACGGCAGTAAAAAGTGAACCACTTGCTATTTGTGATTGCAGCGATTTCACGGTATGCAATCTGATTGGAGGGCATAACACTGAAGACTGCGTGACCACATGGAGGAATATGTGCAAAAAGTTTTTTCTCTGATTGCATACATATTTATACTAAAGCAGCCCAAACTGTTCTCAACGTATTCAAAATGGAATGATTTGTTTATTGAGTTTCGCCATTTCTGTTTTTCTTATACAGTAAACTATATATATATATATATATATATATATATATATATATATATATATATATATATATATATATATACATATACATATATATATATATATATATATGTATGTGTGTGTGTGTGTGTGTGTGTGTGGAAAATGTACATTTACTTACATTTTGAAATCATTAATACATAAAATCTAAACGCTGAAACTACAAAATAAATTTCTTTCTCTTTAAAGAATCGAAAAAAATGATTTTCATTTCTATGTCATCATCTCTCTACCATCTTAAAATTAAACAGAATCCCAAGGATTCAGAATAATTGCTTTTTTCATCCTAATGGCAGGAAAATATTCATTTTGAGTCCGATGACTGCAACGTACTCAGAGAGCTTATGATAAGAAGGGAGATTGGAACAAAATAAATAAGACCCATCTGATGTACAAAAAAAATGTAAGAATAAGGAATGAAATGTGTATAAAAAAAGAAGCTCTGAAAGAAATACATCATATTTTTGGTGGACGGAAGACCATATTCCCGATGGAAAAAATGTGTATCCGCTTTGAATGTAATTGCTGAGTCATTTCTGGATAGACAGGATATCTGGAAAATAGTTTCCTGTGCGCCGGTGGGCGGTTCAAAGGGTTTAAAAGTCTAGAAAGATTTAGTTATGATCAGCAGAGCATCACTTGAATGTCGAAATGTATAGATGACAGAATATAACAGTCTCAGGAGTGGACAGTATATAACACTACGTATCCAGAAAATCAGCTCCCTCTTATTGTGGTAGTATTGCATCTTGCTTAAATCAGTAATGACGATCAAGTTTTATTCACAATACAATTAACCTCTTTGTCTGATCCTCAACGGGATTAGAGTGTGGCACAAGCTGGTTTAATACGGGAATATCACACTTGGTAGTATGAGTAGCCTATCAGCAAAAAATTATCTTAAGTCCACGCAACTTTTGTAGCAAAGACATTAGTGCGCTCGTCTTTAGGTCTCGAGGCAAATTCTGAGCCCTTTAGACGACTAAACGGGACCGCAATATGCCTTGTGAGGCAAAACCAAAGTAGGTAACGACATGGCTTCTGCAATCGTCTGGTCTTAAATGATTATTTGAATAACTCCTTAAACTTAATTAACTAAACACTTCGAAATATATTAACAGTAAAATTCATATCGAAAGGCGGAGTCAGCTGGTTTACATTGATTCGATTTCAACAACTTACGATAGATTTTGAAGGGGATGTCTTTTCAAGTAACATTATACATTTTTTCCAGTCAATTTAGACTTTTTACAGTCTCTACACTTGAGATGGTGGGGCTAATTCACTAACTGAGAACAGGAAGGGCATGAGTGTTTTTTTGCTTTGTTTTGTTTCGGTTTTTTTGTTTTTGTTCGGTGCATATGAAAGTTTTGCATCGGTCCAAAAGTCCCCACCACACATTTTCAGCTCAATGTAACAACCTGTAAGGCATAGTAGTGGATCAGCTTTTAAAGTGGGGGCGGCAAAAGCTGAAACAGGCTCAAGTTCGTTCTTCCTTTTCATATTCCAATGTTTACAAACGTTGCTCTTTAGTCCAAAAATCACCAATACCAAATTCCACCCCAACTGGTTATTTAAAGGCAACATCATTGGAAAAATCTAAAAAAGGGCGCTGACCCCCTGGCTGATAGGGTTCCGTGAATGGATTCCCACTTCTCTCTGAAAATTAAAGACTTGCACGAATTATGCAAGTGTATTAAAACAACTTAATTCCCAATCTCTGTCCGAAAAAAATCAATTCTATGCCAATCTATGTTCACGAAGATTAAAGGACATATAAGCTACAGAAGACTGTGTTACACCAATCTTTCGAATGGAGAAGCCGTATATAGGATTCAGAAATTTCACCCTGGCTCGGACATTAACCGCTGTCAAATATGAGACTCCCTCAAGTACGAGGCATCCTACGCCATATATACTTGATATTCACTTATCTGAACTGAAGGCACGATTTCTCATGTATGGTTGAGAGATAACGGTACGCCAGACATTCAAGTGGTAAAGTCATGTCGAAATCCTGGATTTTTACATAAGACTCGAACACCAACCACCGCAAAATACGTAATTCTCACAGCCACGATGCATGTCAAATCAATTATTCTTGATAGTTAATAACTGAGTGTTGTAGGGAATCTAATGAGGAGGGTAGGAAATTCTAGTTTTTACCTGGTCTGGAATTCGAAAATCTCAGCTAAGAGGTAGCCAACTCATCTTGAGCAGCTCTGTAAGGAAATATTTTGATATGAGTGCAATAATGGGTTCAGATGTATTTGGTTATGTGTACTAAAGTGATTGATCTTTTAGCTTATTTGATTGAAACTGCACGTCCCTCGGTAACCGGATTATTTTTTAATGTTTTATTTTTTAGTCTGCTTTGATGCTTCTTTTTAGAGTATGGAAAGAAACGAGTTTATTAAATAAAAGTAAAACTTTCAAGTGCTGAACACAAAAGCAAATACGCATGTAGCTTTGGAGATCAGTGACAACCATATAAAATGAATATGAAATGGAATTTATTAAATATTAGATCACTGGACTGTTTTACATCATAGGAAATAATTGTAAAAACGAAATATATTCAAACGTTATTGCATTCTTTTTCGGAAACCAATGTAATACATGTAGTTATTCAATAGGAACTGCCACAGGGTCGGCGTATTTTAGCAACATGCACGAAATTGAAAAAAAAGGGGGATCAATAAATAAGTTACTTTTCAGGCATTTTGTTATGCAATGAATACCAAAACAGTTTGAATGTCTATAAATCAAGCGGACACAAACTATATTCCCTCACTAAAAAGGTATTTAGGGACGGAATTTTCACAAAAAAATGTTGTTTTTTTTGTAGACATGATAAGGAGTAAACGAGTAATTTCAATCAACCAGCTCCATTGGTGTAATTTGTACACATACTGCATACATACATACATACATACATACATACATACATACATACATACAGCCAGATGATCTGGAAACCAGAGAAACATAAGTTCACAGTTTTGATATAGGTATGTTAAAAGGTATGTCTCAGATTTTTTTTTGAAAAAATCAGAAAACTCAAAAAGCAATGGGCTGGTCATGCTGCTGGAATGTCAAGCAACCGCAGGATTTCAAACCCAACATTTTCATTTGTAAGAGCTCATTTGTATATATAGAGAGATACTTGTTACGTTCTTAAAAAAGAACCATAAGTCCTATGATGCTAATACTGTAAATACAGACGCAACATCAGGGTCGAGTTAAGCAGTAAATTTACCCTGTGAATTTCCAAAAGAAATAAAATTCCTGGTTCACTCATAGCAAACAGAAAGAGAAAAATACAAATTCAAATGAAAGTAGTAAGGAATATTTGGCCTCCACCTAAACATCAGTGAATCGAATGACATTTATAACAACCATGTTGAAGATGAAAGCACAAAGATTGAAATAAAAAAAGCAGTGCTGAAGGAAGTAGACCCTTACATCTTCACAGAACCATGAATCTGCAAGAAAAAATCCTCAAAAGAAGAAGGAACCAAGCAAAGAATCATGTGAGGTTGGTAAACTTACAGGTTGGAACAGGTTGATCTTCCAAGATCAAAAACATCCCATTAGTGCTAAAAAGAAGGGTATGAAATCAAAGCATTCCCTCAATGGTCACATATGGAACTGAAACATCGAAATTAACCAAAAGATTGACTCTATAATTGTGAAACATGCAATGTGTACGGTGAATATTCATACTCAACGTATAAAGAGATCAGAAGACAGAACAGCACATTGGAGAAAAGGGAGTTCTACGTATCATTCAATTCATTGGAAAACTCAAATGGCAATGGACTTGTCATGTTGCTAGAAAGTCAATCAACCCTGCATAACACTACTCACACGGTGGGTCCCTAGATATTGTAAGCAAACCAGTGGCCGACAGAAAATCAGATGGCGTGGAGGACTGGATAGTTTAAAACGTTCTAGCTATGCTAAAAGCTGATTGCGATAATGAATGACGAAATCTAGCTTATGGTCATTTTTACAGGAGTGATTCTATTTTTCCTCGAATATATAAACGATATTAGATTAGATCAGCTTGAATAAGATTTCTATTCCAGCTCCTGAGACTTATCCTCTCCACTGGGATGGGTCATTTTTGTACTTGACAACCCCCCGGTAATCTTGGCTTCGTGGTTGGTATGAATAGACTGATTCTTCCATGGCTCATCCTCTTTCGCCTTAAAAATGTTCAAACTTGGTTCTGTCACTTCATTTTCATGGTGGACCATCCTAATTGGCACTATGTTTTTTGTGAAGCAGTTTCTCCTCAGCTCTGTTTTACATCTTTTCTTAATCTCGAATATTTTTTTTCGTTCCCCTTGTCTTTTTTTTTTTTTTTTTTGAAAACTCAACCTCCTGTGTACACGTCATCTTGTACATTCTACTTATAATTTTTGAAGGTTCTATTATGTCCTTCCCTAATCTTCTGCATCTTCAATGAAAGAAGTCCGTAGATATTTTTTTCATCGTATATATTTTTTTCTTTTGATATCCTGGAATAACTTTTATCTCGCTCATTTGCACTGATTCAATCGTATTTATCATCGCAAAGGTTTATACGCAGGCTGGGTACTTACCAGCAGTGAGCAAATAAATTCGTAGCGCTGATCGGAATAACATATTAAGTCCTACCTGATAATCAAACTTAAAACGCCTTATACTGAAGGTTGTCTCGCTTAAAACGTGACAGCCCTTGCTGCTGGGACATAGTGGCATGTGTCAGACTAAAATGAACCCTTGAATCAGCTCCTCATCCACAATTTTTTTTGCCATGTTTGTTATCAACTACCAGTTTAGTTCAATCAAGATCAATTTTTATTCATTTTTGTTGATGAAATATTTTCAATCATTATCATTTAGTCTGTTACTGTTTACATTTTTCCTAATAATGGTTGCTTTTTATCGCAGGAAAAACGATTTGTGAATTTTAAAAAAAAATGCTGGTTAGGTATAGAAAAGGGAGTGATATAGACGCTTGCAAAAGATTGGTTCGTTAGCTTGCTTGGGAAGATGCAAAGATATCGGATCAATTTGTCAAATTTATGTCTAATAAATATATAAAAAGAATTATGCGTATATGTGTGTGCGTTCGGATGCATGCATATGTATATCGGGTACGTATGTGCATATAGTCATCTATATCGACAAATATTCTCATATCTCTATATGTGAATCAGCTATCTTTTCAATTTTTCTGTATTACAAAATAAGTATGTGTGTGTGTGTGTGTGCGTCGATATTTTTCTCTTACGTATGTGTGGGGAGCGGGTGCTAGTTTATATCTCGGGAAATGCACAAAGAAAGATATTAATCTATTCTGGCTTCTGACGTAATCAAATGATCTCCTAAATAATGAAAATGAAATTGCCCACATCCCTATAAATAATATTATTCACCTTATTTCCCTTTTTACAAAAATTACTCGTTAGTTACTTCTTGGGACGGAGTGACAGCAAGAATTGCCAAGTATACTGTCCTTCTCTTTACACTCTGAGTCCACGGCGATAAGGAAGTTCACGGTTCTATACCAGTCCACCGGTGCTTATCGCTGGAGACCGAGTGATAGTGAGTCTTCTCAGATCTCTGGACCTCTTTTCGTATTTTCCTCGCCTATCACTGTAGCACTATGGGTTGTACTGCCTGTAGGTGTCATTTCTCTAGTACTTCCCTCAGTATTCATTCAGTTCCCAGGAGTATTGTGGTATATGTAGTATCATTCCTCCCTCCTATCCCCAGCCCTAAATCGTGTTTCCAGTTTCTCAGTTACGCTCACCCGTTCAAGTGCTATTTGTGGAACTAACCAGTTTCACGACTTCTTTGAATCTTAAGTCAGGTCCTGGTATTTCCCTAGATTACCTCTCTCTTTCGTATTCACTCTGTGGATTGCTGACCTAACCATGTCTAATATTTGGCAGGTTCTCTTCCCCTTCTCCACGATTACTAGCTCCGGTCTCCTCTCTAAGAAGAAGTGGTCAGTTTGAATGTCATATCCCCAGAATCATTCATAGTTTTTATTTTCCAGTTCTGTGACTGATTTGTGTAGATACCACTTGTCCGCATCATTGAATCACTTCCGTTTGCTCAGCTCCAAGTGTATCACTGTTGCTATCATGATGTGTCGGTTTTTCTTACTCTTTCTTGACTAGTTGACAGTATTCACTAGTTATGCTGTTTACTGTCTTACCTATCTCTGTTCATGAGCGGCATCTGTTGCTTGTTTGTTTTGGGGTTTTTTGTTGGGTTTTTTTTTTGGTCCATTCTCAGTTGGATATGGTTTGTCCAGATGCATTTGTTCTTGGCTGCCATGATGAGTGGGTATGTTCCTCTCTTCAGGTTTGCTTTGCGCAACAATGGCCATGATCTCTCTTGTGCAACTTTCTGTACACTTTTTTGGTACCTATGTTTCTTTGTTTACTGTGCTGCCCCTTCATTTGCTAATTTTTCATTGTACATTGCACTGAACCGGGCGTTCTTCATGAAGTCTTCACTATTTGTTTTCACATACTTTTCTTATTCTGTTTTTGCCCTATTGGACAAAGTCTTCTATGTTGATGATTTATCTACTGCTTTTTCCTTTTCAGGTACAGTCTATCAATGTCATCACTGGGATGTGAGGCCTTGTGCTTCGTCATAGGTTTTCTTGGTTTACAGTCAATTGATAGGAGTCCTTCCTTTGTCCATCCAAGGAATAAGGCTATGTATGCAACTGCTGATACAGCCCATGCGATCTCACTGTTAGGCCACTGCTAACAGCTTGAGTTGCATATCTCATATTTCTAGTTTTTAACTCGGTATTCGAGCAGGCCCAAGTAGAGCTGTGGTCTGTATAATCTAAATCCTTCCTGTCATCCCAAATTTCCCTAATCTAGTTTGTTTTTTTTTTGTTTTTTTGGTACGGTTCCAAGCGCATCCACTATTATTACCATTAATAGTATCAGTATTAAGATTAGTATTATTCTATTTTTATTCTTTTTTTCATTCCCTTGTCTCACAATTAAAAGTTTGACAGATCAAACATTCTGCACATCAAACGATTTAATTACAGAGGATACTGCCCTAACTTTACAATAGATACCACTCGACTGTTGATTACAGCAGGTGTGGTCAATTTAAATTTCAACACCGGCTTACTTGTATTCTTCGTAACTAACATAGAAGGAGGTAACGGATAAATACATGGGGCCCAATTTGGGGGCAGGTTTTAGGCAATAGATCGGGGGTATTGGTAGGCGTTATTCGGTTGAGCAGTCGATAAATTCCTCTTTAGAATCTGAATACAAGGGTTGATTGGCTCTTATTTGACTAGTTAACATCTGCGCCGGTTTTAAAGTTTGAAGACAGAGAATTGCTACGTGTTAATTGAATACTGTCTCGTCTAGACAGACTGATTCCGGCATGATTAGCAATAAGATATCAATATCGCCCACGTCTGTCACAAGGCAACATTTTCAAGGACCATATTGAGTATTTATTTTATGTTTTTATTTTATCGGTGTAACTATTTAGCATTGTAGGCTTTCAAATAACTTTACAAGATTTGCATCTAACGTAATAAATCTCTTGGATGTACTCATATATGTTCAGGTAATCAAATTTAACTTTTACATGACTCAGATAACCAGCCCCGAACACAGATCTAGAGAGCTATAAAGTAGAAATACTTACAACTTCTATATTATGTTAATAACAGAGATTCCGGTTCTAAACTACTAAGGTCCTTTGTTTGCCATCACAGCATTCAGTTTAGGGGGAATTATTTGAAATTCAATCGTTGAATGGTCCCCCATCCCTAAAGTAGATAAGGGTAATTCCCCCACTTGTTGTAACAGCGAATGAGATAAATACAACCAACAACCTCCTACTTTCACTTGCAAAAATCGATAATAATATTTATTATTGATATGTTTAACCAAAGAAAGTCTGAGTCACAATTATTCATGCAAATGTCATGTTAAAACTCACAAATAAGTTTGGTGGCGTAAATCCTTTACTTACGTCGTCAGTAGGTTATGTGTCCAAAGTAAGAAACATCGAGGGTCAACATTGAGAGTTTCAATACCAAATGCAAGAGTGTCTTACCTCGAAACATATTTTCTCCTCTGTCAAATTAGATACGTCAAGAAAACAAGGAGAAACAATGAAGTTCAGAGTAAGAGCCAAACACAATGATAATGTAGTGTTTGAGAACCTCAAATGCATTGTCAAGAATCAGACTTGTATCATTGAACACACATTTCGTTACGAAAATTATATACCTATACAAATAAATGTACGCAATAGTAGATATTCATATATAGTTTCGTTAACTGGTAATCTAGATATAAACATGTACGGAAAGATAGATAAACAAACAAATACACCTGATTACAAAAACAGCCTTCATTATATATACATATATATATATATATATATATATATATATATATATATATATATATATATATATATACATATATGCATGTATGTCTCTGTGTGTGTACAAAAATAGAAGAATATATGATATTCATACAAATACACATAGTATATACTTATTGAAATTAATACTATACAAATGCAGAATCACCATATCACTTAAAGTTATATACATATATATATATATATTCACACACACACACACACACACACATATATATATATATGTATATATATATATATATATATATATATATATATATATATATATATGTATGTATGTATGTATGTATATATATATATAGATAGATGGATGGGTATATAGATAAATTGATATATAAGATATGCAGTATGCGCATATGGATATATATGATTAAATTACCATATCTGTTAAAACTTATTGATGTAAGTACAAACCGTTACATCGGTAAAAGAACCAAATGTATTCAAAAACTGATTGTTTTGACTATATTGAACACTACAATATAATTAAATACATTCATGAAATCCTCAAAAGAAATGGAAATCAAGCGAAGAATCACTCTATGTAGGCAAACTTTTTGAGAGGCAAGTTCAATTTTTAAAAAACAGAAAAATCCAATTAGTTTCAAAAAGAAGGATATACAGCTAATTCATCCTCCTTGTAGTCACCTATAGATCTGGAATATGGAACTTGACTAAAAGATTGACCCTCAAATTCAAGACTATGCAACGTGTACGGGAAAAATCGTGCTCAACATCCCAAAGGAAGATCAAACTACTGTGTAGCATCTTTGAAGAAAAAACATTTATATGAATTAATCTTAAATGGCCATGAGTTGGTCTCTTAGTTAGTATGTCGGACAACTGCTGAACAACACGACTCACAAGACGGCTCTCAGAGATCATATGCCAAACTGTGACCGGCAGAAAATGATATGACGATTGAAGAAGTTCTGAAAGCACAAGCTCTGCGTCGCCCAGGATAGAAAGGTCTGGCGAATCTTTGGGAGGATCTGCGTCCAACAACAGACGCTAAAAGGATGATGATGATGATCGAAGAATATTTGATAACCAAACACATGGGATATTGGATTAAACTTCCTACTCAGTAAATAATTTCTAAATCCGTGATTTTCTTTCCATGAACATTTCATTCACTATTTACTATTTGGCGAAAAGAAGCTCAGCCACCATATTTCTACAAGCTGCACATTGTTGTGAGATACTTATGAGCTGCATGTGTCTCATGAGCTGTGGTTTGGCTATTCTGTACGAGAGTAACAATGAATATCTAATAACAGAAAAGACAATATGAACCGATTCTCAAGCAAGTGAAATATGTGACCTTTTTCAACGATGCATTGATTATGCACGCACCATAATTCACATAAAGAAACGAGCATGTAAAGGATACATGAAATCTATATTACAATGTTTACCAACGGCAGATCTGTGGAGAAAATCGTTGCAAGAGAATTTCACAGCGAAATAGATAGCAAAATGTAAGTGTTTTCCATAAAAATAATTAAAAAGGATATCATATATTAACAGGCTCAAAGGAAACACGATTTGGAAACTTGAAAAAAAAATGGAATTTAAGTACAGGGCGGTGTTCAGTTCATCGTGCTATTGAAGAAATTTATTATTCAACGTGTACAACCTATCCAATTATATGTCAAACTGAATATAAAAAAATTACGGGTTGAAATTTCTGTCAAAGTGCAGGTTATTTCTTGAACACGAACGCCTTCCCTCGTGATATAGTGGTCAAGCTGATTTTCAAACCCCATAAAAAACATTTCTCAGCTCATGCTCTGGGATTGTCCAAATTGCATTAGTAACCCTGGATATGAGTTCATCCATATAACTCTTTTTGATGAGTTCAAGCGAACGAGAAGGCCAAGCAATTCGTCCGCCTCTACTGGTCTGCTTCTCCGAGAAAACTTTAATCAATGTCGCACTTTCAAAGCGTAATGAAAGAGTATTATCTTGCAGATAGAATATCATAAATATCTTCAAAAGCTGGCTTTTTATATAACATTCACTGCTTTTTGTTTTTTACGATGGTACGGCCCAAGTTATTAATGTTTAAATGTGTATGAAGACTTTTGGACCAACCACTATTAGGCATTATATGTTTAGTGAAAAAATGTTATTCAAAAGACTGAAAAAGGAATAGGAAAGTATATTTTATTTAACACACGGGTTTAACTTCTTTTCCCCTATTTTTTCATTGACCAATTTTCTTGAGGACATTCTTGGTTTTTGTACACAAGAGCTACCGAAGGATTTTTAATTACTTTTTCCTTCCAAAATCTTTTTTTAAATATTCTTCCTTTCGTCTTTTGGCTCTTTTCTTACTCTCTACAACCCTTCCGCCTACATTTTCTATTTTTCCTTTCTTTCCTCCTTACTTTCTTATCTATCTTTCTTGCTGGCTTCCTTCTCTCTGCCACATTCTCATGCCTTCTACTTTTTTCTCTATTTTCCTTACGTTTCTATTTTTTCCCTTTATGTTTCCGATATTTCTTCCCGTCCTCTTTCATTCTTTCTCTTTTTTTTCCCGTTTCTCCTTTTTGTCAGCCTTTTTACGTTTTTTGTTTTTGTTGTTCTTCTTCTTTTTTTCTTCTTTACTTCATTTTAAATTTATAAAGAACCCTGCAAAAACATTTTGAGGAAAAAACTCTCCTCTCTTCTGGAACTCACTTTTACAGCACGACTCGACTATACTAGTTAGGAAAACAGTAAACAACTCCAAGAATGAATGCAAAAAATACACGACACTCGAAAAAAAAATTAGAACTCTTCCGAAGTAAATAACTGCAATACAGGCGAGATACAAGTACAAATATGTGCATCATTTCTATCTGCAAATCTTAGGATGAATTTTGCAGTTCATGTGGTTACAGAGATTTTTTTAAAGTCTTTTTTTTACTTTTAGTCTTTTTATGTCTCTCTCAACCTATTTGCCTATCTACTCAAATTGTTTTATTTATCATTTTCGATTTATAAACTCTCCAGTTATATGTTTTGTTTTAGACGACAAAATATAGGGGAAAATCACAAGCAAGCTTATGCAGGGCAATGAATGCATTTTAAATACTTATTTATGCATAGATATGAATCCGTGAACGCATATTTGATCAATTGAAGGTGAATGAGTACTGTTTGGTCTACATACTTAAGTACATACGGCTAGATAAATATTGTGACAACAGGATTGCTAGAGACATTTCAAAGTCATAAATATAAAATTCATGAATACTATTTTTATTCATATATATATATATATATATATATATATATTTATATCTTTCGTTTCTATCCAATATATATATATATATATATATATATATATATATTCATATATATATATATATATACATATATATATATATATATATGTATATATATATATATATATATATATATATATATATATATATATATGTATGTATATATATATATATATATATATATATATATATATATATATATATATATATATATATATATATATTTGTGTGTGTGTGTATCAGGAGGCTACGGTCTTACGCATACACATATGAGCAAATAAACAAAAATCTGTAGGCCACTGGTCTGGTTGATCGGGTTCGGCATTTAAGGAGCCATGGTTAATCAATAGGTGAAGAGCTCAACTAATTGAAGCGTTAACGATTGTGATGTATTCACTTTGAATAGAACTATTGTTCTGCTTAGTACTACAACAGTTTTTTTTATGTTTGCTCATTTACTTGATCAATTACAACTGTTACACTTTTTGCGTCATAACTGCTCGTTATTTTTCGACATAAATAGTATTTCTGATGTCATATATATATATATATATATATATATATATATATATATATATATATATATATATATATACGTGTGTGTGTGTGTATACGAGCTGAATATATGTCCAACCCGTAGCTCCCTTGGTTAGTATCTCATTCTTTATATATATATATATATATATATATATATATATATATATATATATATAAACAAAAAGTACCATGCTCGAAGAAAACGCAGACATAACAACGATCGGAGACAGAATTGTCGAATGCACCCAAGAATTCTACCACGAACTCTAATTTTTATGACACGCACAGGTAACTAAGCAATGACCACGATACGCAAAAAGCTGACAATCAGTTCAGTTTCATGGGATGTAAAACAAGCTATCAGACAAACAAAGGGAAGGCACCTGGACCAGATAATATCACCATTGATCTACTCAAAAAAGTTGGTAGGATCGTCTACAAAAACTGGTTAATTTGATCAACTTGTGTCTAAGACAGGGTAGAGTCACAGAAGACTGGAACACAGATATCATGATACTTCTACATAAATAAAGGGAGCCCAAAAGACTTCAAAATCTACAGGCTTATAAGCATACTCAACTGCATATATAAACTGTTCCGAAAAATTTTCACCAACCGGATCACTAAAACACTGGAGGAAAACCATACACGGAAAAGGCTGGATTTAGAAAAAAATACTCGACCATGTACCATCTCCATTCGATAAACCAGCTGCAAGAGAAAACAGCAGAATACAAAATGCCACTTCCTGTAGCTTTTATAGACTTCAAGAAGGCATTCGACTCTATAGAAATTCCAATGTTCATGAAGGCTATCGCTCTAGAAGGTGTAGACCCTATATACGTTAGAGTATAGCAACATATATACAATCACAGCTACTCTTCCATCAGGCTACATAAAGACTCTGAACCCTTCCTACTCTAAAAAGGAGTAAGACAAGGTGATACCAGCTCAACCAAACTCTTCACAGCCTGCCTCAGGGATGATCATCTGGAACCTGGACTTGGAATCAAAAAAGACCGCTAATATCTGAGCGACCTCAGACTTGCTGAAATTGTCCTTTTTGCAGAGAACCTTTACGACCTCAAACTAATGCTAAATGAACTAAACAAAGCAAAAGAGTTGGCTTACACATGAACTTCTGTAAAACAAAAGTCTTGTGCAACAATTACATCTAAAATAAAGACATAACTGTCAAAATCGAATATGCAAAACAGGGTAAAGTGGATCACTACATCTTCTTATAACAACAGATCTCCAAGAAATCCACAAAAGAAAAAGAAAACACGCGGATGGTAACCTTTCAGCATAGCAAATTCAACCTTCAAAAACAACACGATCCCAATAACCTTAAAAAGAAAAATTATACAACCAATACATCCTACTGATAATAACTTATGACGCTGGAATATAAACCTGACAAAGAGACGAACCCGAAAACTGAGAAGCATTCAGCGTGCATATGAGAGAATCATAACCTAACTCTCATGGAGAGATCACAAGACAGCACATTATATTGGAAAGAAAACAAGGGTCAAAGACATTAGAAAACTCAAATGGCAAGGGACTGGTCATGTTGCGAAAAATGAAAGACAACCAATGGACATCACGACACACAAAGAGGAGGAACTAGACAAATCGAAAGAAAACTGGCTCTGCGACGCACATAGTAGAAAAATGTGGCGAATCCTGAAGAAGGTTCAAGTCCAACGACGGACATTAAAAACTGACAATGATGATATATATATATATATATATATATATATATATATATATATATATATATATATATGTTAGATAGAAACGAAGGATCTACTTTTGTATTATAAATCATAATACAATCCCACCAATCCTCCAGAGGTTGGGGACTTTAAATCTCTCAAAAAACAATGTATGAACACACGAGGGGATTAAATATCTTTATTGATGCAAATAGGTTAAACTTTGACATTATAGATACCTCATAAATAGAAATTCCTTGAAAAAACCCTTTAGAAATACTTTTCTCATTTTTTTTTGTTTTCTCCTCCCCAAGGTCACTTGAGAAGGCATTCCATATATCGTAGGGTTGCACTCATGTACTTGTAGCGTGACACACAAACACCGCTTACATATATTTGAAATATACATACAAGTACACTCGTCTTATTTCGTTGTATTGATTCCATTCTATCTATGTATATCTTCAATGATACCGACGTAAAAACATATCACAACTATGTACATATAAATCTTAATACTCTTATATCTATCTTTATACACATTGAAAATGATATGTACTCAAAGTATCCATCTTTGTCTCTGTCTTGTAATGCAAGGACGATTTTTCTAAAGCTCCGTAATCTTCTTACGACTGGAACGATAATCCGATGTGCACACACTTTCAAAGCGTCAACTTCCATGAAATCGCGAGCAGGAGTAGCATCCATTACACAGGTGGTACTTCCCAGAAAGGACAATACGAGGGTAAGGAGAGTGAGGACAAAAGGGGAATGGGAGGGAAAAGAGGAAAAGGGAATGAAAGGGGGATAAGGAGAAGGCTGGAGAGAAGGCTGGGGTGGAAGAAAGGAAGGAAGGAAGGCAGAATTGGGGAAAGCGACAGGTATGAAGGAAGGTAAGACAAAAACAAAGAGAGAAGAGCAGAGACAGGGGAGGAATGGTGGGGGTAAGTGAAAAGGAATGGGAGGCAGGTAAGAGCGAAGGAAAATGGAGTGAGAGACGGGGGGAGGAAAGAAGATAAATTAGGTGGAGGAAAGGAAGAAAGGTTGGGCGGGGGCAGAGTGATGGAAAGATAGAAGGGAAGAAGAGAGGTAAGAAGAAGGGAAAGAAAGACTTTAGGAAGGAAGAAATGGAAGAATGTGCTGAGGAAGGAATGTAGGAAAGAAAGAGTGGAGTAAGAGAGGAAGGACATGAAAGAAAGGAAGGAAAAAAGAAAGACAATAGACGAGAAAGAAAACAAACATATCAGAAGAAAAATAAATGAATGAAATATACTAAATAATGACCAACAGAAACTGCCATTAGACAAATTAAGAAAGCAGTTGCTTCGTAATGAACACATAAGAGATGTTTGACAATTCTTAGGGACGGTCTATATACAACGACAAGCCTTGAAAGGCTAATGATGATGATGATACAAAAAATGCATATTCATAACCATAACAAAGATGATATTAAGATACTAATCATAATCTATGTATACAAGTGATATTAAAATGCAATAAGTAACTGTATATTGTTTTAATATGTGCACTCATATAACCTAGAATAGGTATAAATAGATATATTATAAACATATATATTTATGTGTTTCAAGAAGTTTGGGGGAAGGTTTTGATTAAACTGAATATGTGTGTTAAATTTGCCAATGATTTGTGTGCCGTAGAAATCACGCATGTGTTTTTTTTTCATGAAAATCTACACTTCTCACTGATCTAACAAACTGTGAGAGAAGTTATGTCTTCATTAATCATCGTCTTACCATTTTTTTATTGGATCATCCTTACCACAGCACGCTGCCAGGAGAAGTTTATCACATGACAGTTTTTATTGAGTGAGTAACAAAACCTATTCAATTTTATTCCTTACTACTTAGTGTCACTATATGAAAGACCTGCATTTAAGGAAAAAAGCAAGGAGCTCATATGACATTTGTTTCGATCGTTGTTGGATAAACTCCATTGTTCCTGCAATATCTGTTTCGTTATTTTTTTCTTTTTTCTTTCAGGTTCTTTCTCCGGTGTACAATAAGAATGCTTAGGTTCATCCACAGTGCCGATTTGAAAGAGACGTTAACATTGAAAGGGTTTTCCGGATAATTGAAGCCCATCTCATTGTTAGCTTTGTTAGGACAACGATTTGACCAATGCACTCTGCAGCCTTCTTCAGATGCACTATCCAGATGTAAGATTGGTTGGCAGGAAGATTTTTTCTCTCTGATAGCAACCCTTTAACGAAGAATTCTTGTGTCTTCCTTTCCTTTCCTTTCCTTGTGAGCCCTGGATTTCCCTATATTGTCTTTTGTCCGGTTGTGGAAGCTTCACCGAGATGAACCCCCTAGTTTTCTTTCTTATAAACACAACCAAGACATTAATGTACGCTGCCTTTTTTCATTATCTCTGTTTCCTCTATCTTTTAAGACAAAAACTTACAGTTTGTATCACATAGAGTGTCCTAAAGAGCCTGCTTGCTACTTGTGTCACTTATTATTTCAGCTTTCCGTAAAAGGATAGAGTAAATGTGCAAAATATATAAACGATCTGGAGAAATCGAGAGAAAATTGTGTTATATAGATCAGTTTAACTGTTGACAAGCCGAAAATCGTGATTAGAATAACATGAACTACAATTACGTTTCACTTTACAAGTCTGCATAATTCAAAAATGTTTATTGTCATTTACATTTATAGCAATGTGTAATAACTCTAACCAACTCACGAATTTTTCCAATTTATTCCGAGTGTCTACGATATATTTTAGTAGAAATAGGAATATAGAATTAACAGAGATGGATGTAATTTTGCAAAACCAAAGTGCATGGTTCTATTCGTTTTTAAAGAGCATTAGAGGTGTTGTTCCCCCTTTATTTCAAAAATGAGGTCCATAGTTGCATTTTGAAAGGTATCATATCAGTGTTTTTTTCATAATGTCAGAATAAACATATATTTGACGGCAATATTTATGTACCGATAGTCTATGAGAAGCTTAAAGCTGTTTTGTCAAGTAATTTATTTTTCAGCTACTAAAGTATCATACTTTTTAGCTTATGTAAGTCTCAACTAATGCTGCTTTGATGAGTCATCAGAAAAGTTTTAAAAGTTTCTATGACGTAATCTCCATTGTTATGTCCCAACAGACAATCTCATATTTTGACAACCGTCTAATTGTTCAATTCGATATGTTATACTATTCCACGTGGACCGATCCGATATATTATTAGTTTTAGGTTATAACAGGAATCGGACGGAACAACCAGACAACCAATTATAGAAATAGATACTAATTTGCATAAATAGCTTTTATATGGATGGTTAAAAGGTGGAAAAAAATAAGCACTTTGACCATTTTCAAGGGTAAAAATGTGATTTGAAATTAGAATGTTGTGTGAGGTTCATTGGGAAGGCAATATGAATGATCAAATATGTCAACAGTGGTTTTTGATAGAAGCAAAATAAAGACTGTCACTTATATATCAGGTAAAGGATATTCTGTATCTCACTGATTTGTTTTCTACCGCAGCTTTACTCATAACACGTTTGAGCCTTGAAGTCAAATTCTTAAATTGAATTTTCAATCTATTAATGCATTATGTATAAGAATGTTTTACGCGAAATGGCCGCTTATGAAAAGAAAAACAACTTGAAATTGTCAACAAGTCTGGACTATTAATGAAAGAAAGGTCCAGTTGCTTTAATAACTTTTCTGTGAAGATAGTTCCTTTGTAGTATTTAGTGTTTTCTGAAGTTAAAAATCGCCATTTGGTGGCGTATGTTTTATTGTGAAGAAAAGACTGAAAGAGACAGTGTTGGTGATAATCTGTTGAAGACAAGTCTTGTAAATATGAATGCTGTTCAAGACTTTTTAATTGAGTTGAGGCAATTTCGTTTCAGTTTGATCAATAATGTGAAATCTGGCATTGCCGTACAACGAAATGGGTCTATGTCTGCTTAAAAGACTGGATATTTTCTGGCTAATTTCAAATGCATTGCATCGATTGGATGCATGACTTCCAAATTCAAAATTGATGTTCTTGAGAGCTTGTGACGATGCATTCACTAGGATTGAACTCATACAAAACTGATATCCTTTGGGGACAGCATCTTCCACAATGAAGGAAGGGTTATCTCCTTCGAATTGATTTTGTGAATCATAAATTGAAATATTTTAACATCATATAATCAGTTATTGTGTTTTTAACGGTTTATAGAAATTGTAATGATAAAGACAAATGTTAAAAAACGGGTATTTTATGTAGTGCAAGCTAATATATATATATATATATATATATATATATATATATATATATATATATATATATATATATATATATATATATATATGTAGAGAGAGAGAGACAGACAGACAGAGACAGCGACAGACAGAGACAGCGACAGACAGACAGACAGAGACATAGATAGACGGATATAGGTATAGATATATGGATTTATACTTGTATTCTCATAATATAGATTAGAAAATGATAGATTTTTTTCAATTATTCAATCATAAAAAAAATCATAATAATGAACCAATCACGAGAACAACTTTTATATCGATCTACGGTCATGGTCTGATTTATAAAGGACCAGGAAGACAATTGCCCTAAGCTTCATCATAGGAAAAATGAAATAATCTGAAAAAATAATTTTTCAAGTAAAAAGAGTAATAATTACTGCTTGGGATTCATTGTTGAGCTTGTTTCATTATAATATCTTGGATTGATTGAAATTGATCAATTGAACAAGCCGAAAAAACGTCCATATCATGTGGGACAGGTTAATACATATCCTGGAAAAATTCAGAATAATAATCACCACCATCTTTGACTTGTACAGTTAAACATTAATTGTTGTGGTTTAAAGACTGTCAGATTCCACTGCGCATTTCTTTTTGCAAGTAAAATGATGATAGAACATTTAATAATGGGTACAGATTGTGACTTAATGAGTATCTACGCAATGAAAGACAACTTGTGCCCCCATTCTCACCTCCTGTTCCCTTTTCTTTGCCCCCACATTCCCCTCCTGCTTCTACTACTGCATCGAGTGGTGAACGCATTATGGAATACCTGTTTGGGTTTTTTTTTTATCATTACATTTTTTTTTGTTTCAAATGAAACTTACTACAGCTTCATTTTTTGAATTACTGGATCAATGTCAAGTTATAATCCCTGATCAGAGTCTTCTTACTAGAAGGGTTAATGAAAAAAAATGATATTAACTTTGAAAAAATACAGATTGGCCGTAGACTATAAATATCGGGAACGATCTAAGGATGTGGATTCAAATCTTTCCCAAGGGCATCAGTGCAAAGTGACCAATCAACAACACCAAAATTCGTACTTAGATCGCTGGTTCCGTTTTTTTATACGGATGATATCTATAGTACTTTCCAGTAGCACAACAAAAAATGTCATTAATGTTTGAAATATAAACTTAATCTTAATTGATTTTAAAGTTTAAGTACTTTTGAACCAAAGAACATCAACATAGTAACTGAATCCTGACACAAAAGGAAATCTTTTTTCAAGTATGTAGACTTTATGATGTCAGACGATACTTTAATGACTGAAAAATAAACAAAACGGCTCAATAATTGAAGTTATTTCTTACTTTCATGAATATTTCTTTTTAATATTATGTTACTAATATAAATGTTCGTATATGTACCCATCTAACTTGGAAGTTATCAAGTTGGCATTTAACAGTTTTTCAAACTGCTAATACTTTCTAAATACTTTCCCAATTATCATAATACGTGAATTTTAGAAGGATATATATATATATATA